>CM061137.1:139370090-139681993 GCA_030789695.1 Scilla litardierei
TTTATATAGTATTCATAATGGTTACTCTTGTGGGTGGATACCCAATAGGCCCAATGGGTCCTATTCATAACACTTCCCCTTATCCAACCAACGTGGTATACTCGACTTATGAATACTGAATGATTCATTAGTATTAATGAGTATCTTAAAGGGTGGATACTTCTAGATCCAAGTTAAGGGTAACTGCCTCGTTAAAAACCTTTAGCTATGGTTTTCCTGTGGGAAAAAACCGATAGCGAAGGGAAAAGAGTACAGCACTCCATAACTTCCCCTGATTTGGGGATGTGTCGAGGGGTGGATATTTCTGGATCCAGAGTCAATGTGGTTGCCTCATTAAAACCTTGACTATGGAAAACCCTGTGGGAAAAACCACTAGCCAAGGAAAAAGAGTACAACTCTACAGTTGACTCCCCCTTATCTGATCAATCTTCAGGCTTGCAGATATCCTATATATCTATACATTTATCTCCTATGTGTTTATATATCCATCTCATCTACAACATTCCGAAAGCAAAAGTAAAGTACAAGCATCACTCATCTATACAAGTTTCACTCATATAAGGCAGTAGCTGAAACTGAAGGAGCGCTACGAACTTGGTAGACAGCTCCACGTCTCAATTGTCATTGTCTGCAAAGGTACTTCAGGACCTGGCTTTGTATGTTCTTGAACTGCTCCTTGGTTGATGAGCTTCTCGGGATGGTAGAAGGATGTAGACTTGGGAGGATTCTGTGTAGATCTTCAGGAGGTGGACGTCCCTTTTATACTATTCATCGAGATGATCTCTAACCTGCATATGCAAATACATTTAACATGGAGGATTTTTCCTCGACCCTTGGAGATAGCGCAGAAGCTACATATCTCATGTCCAGTGGTGCGCTGCAGGCGCATCATTGTACCTGGCTAATAGCTATACTGCTAACGCTCAAAATAGACGCATGCAGTTGACTAGGTAAAAGAGTGTTCCAAAGACACTTAAGGTACTTCTGGACCTTGTATATTCTTCCCCTCTTCCAACTAAAGGAAAGGGGTCTTTTAATGTATATCCATACAACCAAATAGGTGTATTTAGTGGAGAATGATTTTAATGTTTCTTCATCAATCGTCATTGAATGAAGTTTTCATCTTCGGGATGATTAATTAATGTCATCTTCAGGATGATAGTTCATTTCCAGGATAATAGTTCATCTTCAGGATGATAGTTCATCTTCAGGATGATTAATGTCATCTTCAGGATGATAGTTCATCTTCAGGATGATTAATGTCATCTTCAGGATGATTGATCATCTTCAGGATGATAGTTCATCTTCAGGATGATTTTTCATCTTCAGGATGATTGTATTCTGTAAGCCAAGAATTTATGCATATCATATCTGATAGATAGGCTTTAATAGATATTTCGGTATTTTCTCTTCAGGAGATCCGATAATATTTTGAGTTATTAAAATAATCTCAATTCTTTTAATTTGCTCTCTTAAGAACAATACTGTTTTTAAGAGGTGCAAACAACAACCTTTTAGTATGAGTCCTTTAAGGATCTCCGTCTAGGTTGTCTTTCCTTTAATATATTATTAATATATGTCCCAAAAAGAAAGGAAAGTAAAGAAAAAAAATTATACATGCAGTTGAAGAAATTTTATATCGGTAATGTTGTCACATCCAATAGCAACATCAACCAAAAATTCCCTCTTTTTTTCCATTCGTTGGGTTACGCCTTGACATAAACTAGTCGATGGATCAGATTCATCTTGTAAGTGAGTTCAGCTCATCTTACGTGATTACTTCCTGGTTTGAGCGATTTATACCTCTAAAACTATAGCAAATTAAAATGCTTATAGTTAACGATTTTATTTTAATTCTCCTTCAATACTCAGTTATCCCACAGGATTTGATATCATTTTTGATATCAGGACTTTAGGTCCATACACCTCATATTTCATAAGTGAGTCCAACTCACATTATTATTGCCTCGTTCCACATTATTATAATTTGGCCAAATCTCTATCTTTGCTTCAGGCAAAGCAGAGTTGTGGATCGATATTTTATATTTAACTGGCAAAGTGAAATTTGAGAGAATTTGTCGACAAAATGTGTTCTTTCTTGTCCAAAACTCACCCCGTACGTACTATAATCATTTGATTTCTCCCAGAGCTGTCTCCTTCACGACGCGTTAAAGAAGTGAAGGTTCTGGGACGGGTAAAGAATATGGACATATCCAGAATTGGTCCTTAGCAACCAAGTTGTAATAAGGTTCTGGATTTGAGCTCACTTTCCTGTGGTGGTATTGCTTTTTCGGTCTCCAGGAGTAGATCTCTCTCTTTGGAGCCTAGTGGTATGTCCTCTCATCACTTAAGGACATCCACTTCTGCTACTGGTGGATTGCATCCATTATATTTGGTATGTCAATCCTAGCTGGATTTTTAGTAGCAGGGATGCGAAAGTTTTGAAAATATTTAAATTGTAAGTCTGATTATAATCAGATCATATGTATTTACTTTTTAAATGGTCAATTTGAGCTTCAGGCTCATAGATGATTTGAACCAAATAGGGAATTGAAGGATCTTCAGGATCCTTTTTACCATCGGTTGACAGGACTATTCTGACAGGGCCCCGACGAGCAAAGTCAACTATGACTGGTCAACCGGATTACTACGACCTTGGGGCCTCGGCCCAAGGATCTCACGGGCGGGCCGCGCTTCTCCACCCATGACGAAGGCCCACTTTCGCAGTGGAGGAAATCGGGGCCCAAATCAAGGAAGCATCCGCCAAATATGGAAACCGTCCAAGGCCATCACTCTCTAGCCATCATGGCTCGGCTTAATGGCTCGGCTTAATGGTCCGACTTAAACGGCCTTCACTCTATAGCCATCATGGCTCGGCTTAATGGCCCGACTTAAATGGCCATCACTCTCCAGCCATCAAGGCCCGCCAAATATGGCAACCGCCCGAGTCCATCACTTCAGCCATCATGGCCACCTTTAGGACATTCATCTCCTCATCAAGATGGGCGCAATTAATGGGGTCAAAACTTCCCACATTTGCACGTCCCCATGAATGATCGCCATGATGTCACATCATGGCGCATTATTAGGACGAGTCACCTATATGAGGGGAGGGTGGGCATCATCCAAAGGGGCCGGATCTTCGCGATCTACAACGGAGGTATCACAAACTCCATCTTACACCTTCTTCCGCCTTACATATTTCTCCTCCATAGCTCGGCTCGAGGAAGGGGGCTCGGTCTCTCCGTGAACCGAGCCCGATCCCACCGAGCATCCCTCAGACTAGATCTGACTTTGGCATCAGAGGGGGTTCGGTCGGAACCAAGGTCCGACCCCCCTGACGAGCTCTTTCGTCCATTCAGGTCCAGAAGATCCCGCGGCGCCAAGGCTACCCCTCAGCGTCATCACCAGCCGGAGCCGAGCGCCCTCGTCCCCGAGCCCGTTCGTCTCCACCACCAGAAGATAGTCGCTCTGCCGAGGCCACCCCTAGGCTAGCCGACGCGAAGATCCGCACGCTCCCTCACCGAGCGACCCCGCCTTCTACCGATCACGGAAGTTGTCATCCCACCGAGGCTACCCCTCGGCCCACCGGAGATCGGAACGGCGCCTTCCCGATCAAGCGAACGCGCCATCGACCGAGACCAAGAAGGTAGACATAAGGTACATATCTACGCATGAGATGATAGCGGATCCGCTTACGAAGGCGATCCCCAGAGATGTGTTTTACAAACACTTATCATCTCAAGGATTGCGTAAGAGCTGAGTTGTACCAATGTAAATTCCCATGTCTGTAAATGATCAAAATTAATAAAAGAATAAGTTCTTTTTCAAACATTGCATATGGCCATGGCCGGCCAATGCCAAATGGCCTTGGCCATGACCGGCCATGGCCAAGCCATGGCCGGCCATGACCAGGCCGGCAGTGGCCGGCCAAGGCCAGGCCGGCAATGGCAGGCCTTGGCCAAGGCCTGCCGGCCTGGCCGGCCCTGGCAGTGGCCAGGGCCGGCCAGGCGGCCCTGGCAGAGGCCAGGGCCGGTGCCCTGGCCTCGGCCAGGGCCTGGCCGGCCTTGGCCGGCCTCGGCCAGGGCCAGAGGCCCTGGCCGCCTCGGCCAAGGCAGAGGCCCTGGCCGAGGGGGCCAAGGCCCCTGGCCGAGGGGGCCAAGGCCCCTGGCCGGCCAGGGCAGAGGCCCTGGCCGGCCCTTGGCCAAGCCCCGGCCAAGGCAGAGGCCCTGGCCGGGAAGAAGTTGCAATTCAAAAAAAAATTGGTCGACCAATTTAGTGTTTTTGGTCGACCAATCCGACAGAAGGTCTGGGTTGATTGCAAACTTGCCAAATGACCCATACGGGGTAACAAAAGGCCTTGGTCAAACTCGAATGTGTCGATTAGTCCATACGGGGCTAACCACAGTGCCGACTAGTTCATACGGGACTAACGTTTTAATGAAGTTTTTTTTGGGCTCTACTCCTTGAAGACTAGCCATAGTGCTCTACTTCATGCGAGATTAGCCAAGTCATTGTGCTCTGCTCTACGGAGATTAGCCAATGTACTTATGACGTTGTGCTCTACTCTACGGAGATTAGCCAATGTATTTTGAATTTTTGAAAAAATACGTTTTTCAAAAACGCTTTTCCGCTGCAAAGTACTATAAGAGTACTAACATTTGATAAAGTGAGGGAGAAATATTGAAAGTTACTCTAGATGGTGATTGGAAACATAGTGACCTTTCCGACTCTAGAGCAACATCTTCAATATTTTTTGAAAGTAACTTATCAAATTATGAATATCATTCCAAGTGGGAGTTGATTTTAGAACTATCCATATGGGATATTCTATTGTCATTTCAAGTGGGAATTATATTTGAAAAATACGTTTTCAAACTCGCTTTTCCGCTGCTAGTACTATAAGAGTACTATTGTTTGATAAGTGATGGGGGAATATTGAAGGTTGTTCTAGATGGTGATTGGAATCAAAGAGACCTTTTCGCTTCTAGAACAACATCTTCAATATTTTTCGATAGTAACTTATCAAATATAATATAATTTCAAGTGGGAGTTATATTTTTTAAGAATTTTTATGCAATGTGTTTTTGATCGAACCTTCGGTTTTTATGTCTTTTGCAGCATTTTAAAAGTAAAATGTCTTCCGCTTCAAAGAATATCGTCGCTGAGTTAAACAAATGTGAAAAACTCAACGGCGATAATTACAAACTTTGGTCCATTAAGATACAATACGTTCTAGAGGAGCAAGAAGTGCTCGAAACTCTAAAGAACGTTATGATTGAACCGGAGTTGGGCACTACGGCCCAACACCGAAGAGACAAGGAAGCTTTTGATGCTTGGTCTCGGAAGAATAAGATAGCGCGCATTACGTTATTAAGCAGTATGGCTGATGACATAATGCGCATCTTCCGAGAACATGACCTAGCCATGGACATATGGTCCAAGCTAGAGGAGAAGTTCGGTGGCACATCGGTGTCCAAACTTCGCGCCTTAACTATAAAGTTCGATACATATAAGAAACGTCCAGATCATTCCATGGGGAAACATCTGCGACATATGGCGAACCTTATCTCAGAGTTAAAGGACGCAGGTCATGTGCTCACGGATGAGCAACAAATCCAAGCAGTCATACGTTCCCTACCAAATGGGTGGGACCAAATGAAGATGCATCTCACTCACAATGAGAGCATCAAGACCTTCAGCGATGTTTCCAAGCACCTCGAATTAGAGGAAGAGCGGCTTGCGGCTGCCAAGCCAAGTGCAGAAGTGCACATGGTTGCTAGTTCCTCACACGGGGGAAAGAAACGGAAAAATCGTTCGAAGTTCACTAATGAACGTAATAAGCAACCCGAGTCTACCAAGAAACCCAAACATAAGGGTGGGCACAAGAAATGGCACAAGAAGAAAGACTTGAAGAGGATCAAGTGCTTCAAGTGCAACAAGCTCGGTCACTATGCTCGTTCGTGTACGAGTGGAGGCGACGAGGTAACTTGTAAATATACTAGTTACATATGTGTTTCTAGTTCAATATTTCTTGTGGAATCTAATCCATTTTGGATAATTGATTCAGGTGCCACCGACCACATAGCAAGGGACAGACGGTCCTTCGTGGAGTATCACCGGATACCCCAAGGAACGAAGTGGATCTATGTAGGAAACAACACACGTGTTGAAGTGAAAGGCGTTGGGACTTGCAAGCTAGTCTTGGACAACGGCCGCACTCTCCTACTTCATGATGTCCTCTTCGCTCCAGATATTCGAAGGAATATAATTTCTGTGGTTGTATTAATGGGTCTTGGTTATAGCTGGTTTTTCCATGATTGTAATGTGGACTTAAGTTGTAATAATACTCTTATTGGTACTGGGTTTGTATTTAAAGGATTTATTGTAATGAGTACAATGTATGATTCCTCATGTAATGAAAATTTCCTTATTGCAAATTCTAAGACTTATGAGTCTGATGTGAATTGTTGGCACGCAAGGCTTGGTCATATTGGACCAACGCGTATGGATAGACTTGCCAAACGTGGCCTTCTATCCAATGTTTCAAAGGTTGAAATGTCGACCTGCGAACATTGCCTTGTGGGGAAATCTTGTCGCAAGCCGTTTGGAACCGACACAAGGGCCGAGGTTCCATTACAGCTTATCCATTCGGACATATGTGGTCCGATGAATGTCAAGACAAGACGCAGAAAGTCCTATTTCATCACCTTTATTGATGATTTCACCCGATTCGGACATATCTATTTGATATCCCACAAAAGTGAAGCTTTGGCTTGCTTTAAAAACTATATGAGTTTAGTGGAGAATCAAGTAGATCGCAAGATTAAGGTCTTGCGAACCGATAGGGGCGGTGAATATCAATCAATAAGTTTTAAGGAACTTTGTGATGAAAAAGGCATAATACATCAGGTAACTATGCCTTATACTCCTCAACAAAACGGTGTTGCAGAAAGGAGAAATAGGACTTTAATGGAAATGGTCCGTTCAATGATGGCGCAAGCTAACTTGCCAATCACTTTTTGGGGTGATGCATTATTGACGGCCACTTTCATTTTTAAACCGCGTACCCTCGAAATCAGTTAGCTCCACTCCTTATGAGTTGTGGAACCAAAGGTCTCCTGACTTAAACATTTTGAAACCTTGGGGTTGTGCATCCTACGCACATATTTCCTCCCATAAGTATGGCAAACTTGGGCCAAGGGGAAGGAAATGTATCTTTATACGATACGCAGAAAACTCCAAAGGTTATGTTTTTGTTAGTCAGGAAGACAATGGTGGGCTAATTGAGTTTGAGTCGAGGGATGTCACTTTCTTGGAAAACGAGTTTCCAAGACAGGGCGAGATAAGTCAGGACTTATCTCTATTTGAGATTTATGATCAAAAAGGATTACCTCATTCGAGTGGGAGAATTCTTGGTGAAAATGAAAATACGTTTCAACCTTCACCAATGGATTATACGAATGACGATTATCCTATTCCATACGGGAATAATGATCCAAGTGGGAGCAATTCTAACGACATTCCAAATGGGAGTGATATTAGAATTGATCTAAATTCAAGTCAACAAGGACTTGAAGAATCTCAAATACGACGTAGTAATCGTACAAGGTTGGCTCCTCTAAGATTTGAGGATGAATTTCCGCAAACCTTTATGACTTTACTACAAGAAGATGACGAGCCTGCTACTTTCAAACAGGCCGTATCTTGCCCTGCTAAAGACAAATGGATGGAAGCGATGCAAGAGGAATTAGAATCCATGAAAGTTAACCAAGTCTGGGACTTAGTTGACTTACCCAGAGGACGTAGAGCTATTGGGAACAAATGGGTTCTCAAGATCAAGCATAAGGCTGATGGCTCTATTGACAGATATAAAGCTCGCATTGTCGCGAAAGGTTTTACGCAACAGGAAGGGATAGACTACGAAGAGACCTTCTCACCTGTTGTTCGTTTTACCTCAATTCGCCTGATTCTGGCAATGGTAGCTTGCTTAGACCTCGAATTACATCAAATGGATGTAAAGACTGCTTTTCTCAATGGAGAATTGGACGAGGAGATCTATATGGAACAGCCAACAGGGTTTGTAAAAGAAGGACACGAACATAAGGTTTGTAAACTTCTTAAATCCATATATGGTCTTAAACAATCCTCGAGGCAGTGGTATATACGATTTCAAGAGGTTGTCTTATCAAATGGTTTTTCCATGCTTGATGAAGATAACTGTGTATATATCAAGAGGAATAAGAACAAGTATGTTATTATGTCTCTATATGTAGATGACATTTTAATAGCCTGAAATGACAAGGGCTTTGTGATGGATATCAAGGCTTGGCTTTCATCAGTCTTTGAGATGAAAGACATGGGAGAAGCCGCATATATCCTTGGAGTTAAGATTTCAAGGAATCGTTCGAAGAAACTTCTTTCTCTTTCACAGGAGACTTATATAAAGAAGGTTCTAGAACGTTTTAATATGCAGGACTGCAAGTCCATTGATACTCCAATAAGCAAGTGCGACAATTTATGTCTGAAATCATGTCCGAAGAACCAAAAAGAGAAGGAGATTATGGAAAAAGTTCCATATTCCAGTGCAGTTGGTAGTCTAATGTACGCTATGATGTGTACAAGACCGGACATCTGTTTTGCCGTTGGAATGGTAAGTCGTTACCAATCCAACCCAGGGCAAGTACACTGGAAAGCGGTTAAGAGGATAATGCGGTATCTCAAAGGAACTGCAGACTTTGCTTTATGCTATCAAGGAGATGCCTTGAGGCTCGAAGGCTACACTGATACTGATTGGGCGGGTGATCTCGATGAGCGACGATCGACCTCAGGATATGTTTTTCTACTCGGATCTGGTGCAATATCCTGGAGTAGCAAGAAACAATCCTGCATCGCACTTTCAACCATGGAAGCCGAGTTTGTAGCATTTAGCATGGCAGTTCAAGAGGCTGTTTGGCTTAGGAAGTTCTTAGACAGGCTAATTAATGCAAGTGACTCAGGTGCTGTACCTATACACAGCGACAGTCAAGCATCTATAGCCTATGTCAAAGATCCGAAATTCCATTGTAAGACCAAACACATAGATATCCGCTACAAATTTGCAAAAGACTATGATAAGACCAAGAAGGTAGACATAAGGTACATATCTACGCATGAGATGATAGCGGATCCGCTTACGAAGGCGATCCCCAGAGATGTGTTTTACAAACACTTATCATCTCAAGGATTGCGTAAGAGCTGAGTTGTACCAATGTAAATTCCCATGTCTGTAAATGATCAAAATTAATAAAAGAATAAGTTCTTTTTCAAACATTGCATATGAATTTCTTAAGAAATGTTTGTGTACATTTCTGAAATCTCAGCTGAATTGTGTGTATGTCGGACAGATAAAGGTTGGCTCTCTCACATGAGCAACTGCCTTATCTTATCAGATGGATAAGATAGAGATGAGACTAGTTTAAAGTCAAAATCATTAGACGAATGATTTAGAGTCATGACTTAAACAAGATAGTCGAATGAAAGATCTGCATCATATGGATGCTTACAAAAGATCTGAGATCTGTATCACAAGGATATTTGAAAGAGATCTCGTAGGATTTTTTTAAATCCTATCTGTCTTATGCAGGATGAGAGTCCGTGAATATTTCACGAGTAGTAAAGGGGACTCAAAAAGATAGGCACTGTGGTGTCTGATCTTTTCATCCGTACAACATCATTAAGACATACTCTCCCTGGGAAAGGAGTGATGTTGTAATACGTGTTCATACCACGTATGCATTTCGACCACTGAGTTAGTAGCAATAGTGTTTGCTATTATGTGAGACTCAAAGGCCATATGGGTCTTAACTCTTACCCTCAAGGACTCCAATTGGTTCCTTTAGATTTGACGAAATGATCGCTATCTTAGCGTGTTACTTATGGGCTATGATAATTCGGCTCGGCGGGGCACGTTAGAAAAGCGAGTCTAGTCAAGATCAGAAGGTTCGCAAGAAGAGGAAGATTGATTTCATATTCGCATTTGGACTTTAATGATTCAAAGCTGGCCAGCCAATTGTAATCCAGATGGGATTCAATTGTTGAATATAAAGTATAAGAAATGTGAAGAAATAATCTAGGGTAAAGCATGCGTTGAACTACTCAACTTTGCACCTTCGAGGTCGTTGTGTATCTCTAACAAGTGCACAACAACAGACTCTACGCGCATGACAGTCGCACGGTCTATTTCTCGGTATGATAGATGAAAGAACTAAGGGAAAAACGTTCTCTTACAATCCCCTCAAGTGTGAGTGGAAGATGTTGGATATGGAAGACGTTTGTACACCCTTGTGGGGGATGTACGAGGGGATACGGACCTCGAACGTCGCGTACACGAAGTCGTGTGCAAAGGGAATCTGTTCCCTTGCGGAGAGGATCTCTGGATGAGTGGGAAAGTCGCATTATATATGCATAAGTGCATGCGACATATGGCTAATAAAGGGGGAATATCTTAAGCTTATGTTGTACCATGCATATGGTACAACTTAAGCTTATAATGTGCCATGTATCATGGTACACCTTAATTAAGTTGTTCCAAAGGAACAACTTACCCTAAAATAACTACCTTGGGGGCTATAAATAAGACCCAAGGGTAAGCCATTTCTTACACCTTTTGCATGAAATTCATGCATGCATCTTCATTCTAGCGAAGCTCTGCAGAAATATTTCCTCTCCCTCTATCCAAGTTCTTAATCTAAAGTAGAGATTTAGATTGTGGATTTAGTAGCCTTAATCCGTTCGTGAGAAACCCATACGGGGTAACAAAAGGCCTTGGTCAAACTCGAATGTGTCGATTAGTCCATACGGGGCTAACCACAGTGCCGACTAGTTCATACGGGACTAACGTTTTAATGAAGTTTTTTTTGGGCTCTACTCCTTTAAGACTAGCCATAGTGCTCTACTTCATGCGAGATTAGCCAAGTCATTGTGCTCTGCTCTACGGAGATTAGCCAATGTACTTATGACGTTGTGCTCTACTCTACGGAGATTAGCCAATGTACTCCTCCGCCTGGCCCTGGCAGTGGCCAGGGCGCCGGCCCTGGCCTCTGCCAGGGCCGGCCAGGCCCTGGCCGAGGCCAGGGCGTCGGCCTTGGCCTCTGTCAGGGCCGGCAGGCCGGCCCTGGCCACTGCCAGGGCCGCCTGGCCCTGGTAGTGGCCAGGGCGCCGGCCCTGGCCTCTGCCAGGGCTGGCCTGGCCGGCAGGCCTTGGCCAAGGCCGGCCATTGCCGGCCTGGCCTTGGCCGGCCACTGCCGGCCTGGTCATGGCCGGCCATGGCTTGGCCATGGCCGGTCATGGCCAAGGCCATTTGGCATTGGCCGGCCATGGCCCCTTTGGCCATGGCCGGCCACCCCCTTTGAATGGGGTTTCCGCACACACTCCTCCCCCTTGATGGGGTGGTCGCCGGTGGTTATTGGCCGTAGCCAACCCCCTCCGCAAGTGAAGGGGGGGTGCATAGCCTTCATAGCCCATTTGGCCATGGTGCACATGCACCAAATTCCTCTTACCCGATGGAAATAACTACCATCATCTTCCTCGATGAAGCACCCGTTCGTCGATGAAGCACCCGTTCGTCGAGAAATTAGTTATTTCCTAATGGCCGTGTGCCAAAAATGAAAAATAACATACTACGTGAACGGTCGGTTCTTCCCGTCACGGAGAGTTCCTACCATATCCGTAATGATAGGAGACCCTAACGTGAAAAGAACAACCGCTGCGTTCTCTCCGTCACGAAGCGTTCCTACTATATCCGTAATAGTAGGAGACCCATTCGTGAAAAAGACAACGACTCGTTCATAGTTTCGACGGGGCGGCGGTTTGACTGGGGCGAACCCATATGGCTCTGATACCAATGTAGGATCCTGTCCAAAACAGAGTTAGGATCGATAATATGAAGTTTAGACTTACGCTTGCGTATGCGGCACGGTAGTCTACGAACTTCGCCTTCGGATTCGCCATGACGGATCGAGTCTTCTCACGAACGGATTAAGGCTACTAAATCCACAATCTAAATCTCTACTTTAGATTAAGAACTTGGATAGAGGGAGAGGAAATATTTCTGCAGAGCTTCGCTAGAATGAAGATGCATGCATGAATTTCATGCAAAAGGTGTAAGAAATGGCTTACCCTTGGGTCTTATTTATAGCCCCCAAGGTAGTTATTTTAGGGTAAGTTGTTCCTTTGGAACAACTTAATTAAGGTGTACCATGATACATGGCACATTATAAGCTTAAGTTGTACCATATGCATGGTACAACATAAGCTTAAGATATTCCCCCTTTATTAGCCATATGTCGCATGCACTTATGCATATATAATGCGACTTTCCCACTCATCCAGAGATCCTCTCCGCAAGGGAACAGATTCCCTTTGCACACGACTTCGTGTACGCGACGTTCGAGGTCCGTATCCCCTCGTACATCCCCCACAAGGGTGTACAAACGTCTTCCATATCCAACACTGGGTCATCTCTGTCTCACGTGACTACCACGACAACACGGGGATCCCGCGTGTCTCCTTTGACCGCGTTGACCCCGCACCCTCCATACTAACGATTTTGCGGGTGGAAAAAACACCCGTAAACATCTGGCGCCGTCTGTGGGAACGAGTCAATGTCCACGACAACAACTGCACGAAGAACGACTCATTCCATTAAAAGTTTATACCTCTCAATAGAGAAAGGGAGAAGGGGTAATCTGCGGGACACCGAATCACCGCTCATGCCCAAGAAATACAGCAGCTCTGCGAGCCTCGTAGCATCAATACCGGTGACCGATACCAATGCAGGAGGCTTCGGGACATGCCCAGTGTCGACCATGGCCGGCCCTCCGGCACTCTGGTGGTCCCTCGAGATCTTCTGGACGCAGCCACGGTCACCTAGGCAATCAACGCGATCTCGTGCTTCTACGAGAATAGGACTGAATGGAGCCGGCGGGCGGGGTGGATCTACAGCATGATCGGATCTCCATCGCGCCCTTCAATGAGTTCGCCTTCACCCACCTCAACATCCGCTTTGATGAAAGGAAGATCTGAGCGGTCAAATGCCGATTGGAGCAGAGTGGTCATCTCAGGTCCAGATCTTCCAGGTGGCTGCAACCATCTGAACCGCGCTTCGGTGTCGGCGGGCAGCGCGCCCTGACCAGATCCAGCCTTGGACCAGATCAGCGCCTTCGACCCAATCTGACGCGCCCATTATATGGCAGCAAGGGAACCCTGGCATCATTGTTACTCTCCGCCTTCGCTCGCCTTGCCGATCTCGACGTCTTCGAGACCCGGAAGCACAGTTGAATGGGCTGGAGAGAAGCCCTCTTCTGGGTGATCTGTTTTCCTTCCAGCCAGAGCTCCGGCGGGCTCGCCGTTGTCGGCATGGCGGGGTCCCCTGCTATGGATTCTGTGGTGGCTCCTCAGGCATGGGCTTCATCGAGCTAAGATCCCGCTGGGTAATTTCCAATCCACCAGATTTGGGTTCCTCAGATCCGCCATCTTCAGATCTACCGCCCACTTCTCCTGGTCTGCCGTTGGGCTCGTTTTTGGCATCCGCTGTCATCCTAAACAGCTTCACTCGAAAGGTGGGATCTGCTTCTGCCCCATCGTCGGCCGACCGGCCGGTCGCTGACATCGGCTATTGTCCCAAAAACGAGAGGAGGCGGCATCGCGAGCTTCTCGCTGCCGCATCAAGCTCACGAGCTTCTCGCCGCCGCGTCGAGCTCCCACCATCGTCATCAGCCCAAGGATCGATCAGAACTTCCCTCATACGACAATCCCAGCTTAGGTCGAAGCTCTGACCCAGCTAGGGTCATCCCAGGCACCTCAGTCGATCAGGTCTCGTCGTGAATCAAAGCTCGTGACGGCCAGCCCTCGTGGTGATCAGTCAAAGCTTGACCAACGAGGCCTCGATTCAAGCTTCCGAATGTCTACTGATCTTTGTCTGCATTCGGCCTGACAAAGCTGGATTTATCCCAAGTGAACCGAGCTCACCAAATCCTCGTAGAATGCAGATCAGAGCCGACGTCAGCCGACCGGGCTTCCCCTGCCTCGTCAGTGCTCGATCTGATTCGCCATAAGTCCTTCGAGCTCTTGCTCCTTCGAGCAAGTGAGCGTAGCAGGAAAGCATCAATTCTGGGAGGACACACTGCAGCCCCTGAAGCGACGCAATCAGATGGAAGAGCAACCACCCATAAAAGGACAACTCAACGCTGGAGGACGACGGCTCGGGTTCGAGAACTGCCAACCCTTATATGGAACTAGTCAATCCTGACGTCCCCGGGCTCAGATCCAATCGAAACTCGCCTGTGTCCGAACGCCCCTGATCAACGCTCTCCCAGCTCACCACTTCTCCACTTGGCTTGTAAATTGCAAATGGGACTCGGTTGGAGGTCCACTTTGCCGAGCCACAACCGAGAGCGGTTCAAATTTCGAGCTCAACCCAAGTTGGACCCGAGCCTCCGTGCCGAGCATCGAGCCTCAGGAGGCCGACCAGTCCGACCAGTTGAGTCCGACCTCCTTGTCGAGCATCGTTGCAAAGTACCCGAGCCTTCATGGCAAAGTACCTCTCCATCGGGTTGCCCTGCCCCGGCTCCCCAGGCAAATATACTGAGATTGTCAAGCTCAGCAGGTCACCTGTCGAGCTCGCCAAAACTCCCAGCCGACCATGTCAAATTCCATGGAGACGGCAATTAGGCAGATCATGTCGCCATCTTCGACGATAAGACGCATCTCCCACACATCGCTGTCGTGGTTCTGGGATGCCTCTCTGATCAGCTCGCCCCGCCTCTACCAAGCTGGGAGCTCGTCGTGCCTCGGCTGAACAGATCTAGGAGCTCGCCTCGCCTCCGCAGGGCCAATCTCGAAGCTCGGCTTGCCTTTGCTGACTCAGAGCTCGGCTCGCCTTTGCCGAGCTGGGAACCAACTCCACCTTTGCCCACCAGAGCACATCCTCGACAATCTTACGACTGACTGCATGATCACCAGCACCTAGGGTTCGCCATCTTCTTAGGCGAACCCAAGATATGGAGCGGGAGATACGATCCAGACAAAAGCTGGAACTGGAGCTGTATCTAGACGAGGCCGACCTGTCCAAGAGGAGGCCGACCACACCAGTTCAACCGACCCAGGAGGAGGCCGATCAGACGAGTCCGACCGCCTTGCCAAATATTGAAATCTCAACACCAAGCCACCTTGTCGAGCCTACAAAGTTATCCCCACAGCGACGGAGCTGTTGAACCAGTCGAGCATGCAGAACGCTCCTCCGATCCCGTCCGACCGTGGCTGAGCCGATCTGGCCGAAGCACCACCGTCCGAGTTCGAGCATCCAGAATGCTCCTCCGACCGTGGCTGAGCCGATCTGGCCAAAGCACCACCGTTCGAGTTCGAGCATCCAGAACGCTCCTCCGACCGTGGCTGAGCCGATCTGGCCGAAGCACCACCGTCCGAGTTTGAGCATCCAGAACGCTCCTCCGACCATGGCTGAGTCGATCTGGCCAAAGCACCGCCGTCCGAGTTCGAGCATCCAGACCGCTCCCCCGACCGTGGCCGATCCGATCTGGCCGAAGCACCACCGACCGTGCTGCTGGGTCTCCGCTTGCCGAACCACTCCTGCATCCACCCGAGCGGGACGAAGTAGTGGCAGAGCGCCACCATGGAATCTTCGAAAGTATTCACAAGGTCCTCACTCTTTCGTCGGCCGTAAGTCGAGGGGAAACTCCCCTCGCCACCGAACGAACCTCCTTCGTCGGCCGTAAGTCGAGGGGCAACTCCCCTCGCCACCGAACGAACCTCCTTCGTCGGCCGTAAGTCGAGGGGCAACTCCCCTCGCCACCGAACGAACCTCCTTCGTCGGCCGTAAGTCGAGGGGCAACAACCCTCGCCACCGAACGAACCTCCTTCGTCGGCCGTAAGTCGAGGGGCAACAACCCTCGCCACCGAACGAACCTCCTTCGTCGGCCGTAAGTCAAGGGGCAACTCCCCTCGCCACCGAACGAATCTCCTTCGTCGGCCGTAAGTCGAGGGGCAACTCCCCTCGCCACCGAACGAATCTCCCTCGTCGGTCGTAAGTCGAGGGGCAACTCCCCTCGCCACCGAACGAATCTCCTTCGTCGGCCATAAGTCGATGGGCGACCCCCCTCGCAACCGAACGATCAGATCGGTCAAAAGGCCGGGGCAACCCCCCGGCTGGCCGACTCACTTCTTCGTCGGCCGTAAGTCGAGGGGCGACTCCCCTCGCAACCGAACGATCAGATCGGTCAAAAGGCCGGGGGCAACCCCCCGGTTGGCCGACTCACTTCTTCGTCGGCCGTAAGTCGAGGAGCAACCTCCACCACCACCGAACGAACGAGATCGGCCGTAAGACTGTGGGCAGCCTCCCCAGCTGACCGACTAGACTCCTTCGTCGGCCGTAAGTCGAGGGGCGACTCCCCTCGCAACCGAATGAATCTCAGATAGACAATCTATCGTCACTAGTGGACTCCGTAAGACGGACCGAATTTTACATGGAAAGCAACTTCTCCCCCCTTATGCTACATCTCCCGACCTCCACCTCAACAATGGTAGAGCTCAGAAGATGGGGGCTGTTGACAGGACTATTCTGACAGGGCCCCGACGAGCAAAGTCAACTATGATTTCCCATTCTTAGAAAATGTGCTGTTGACAGGACCATTCTCAGAAGATGTGCTCTAAACCCATTCTTAGAAAATGTTTATATGGAGTTGATCAGACTCAAATAAAAAGGTTCTAATGGTGTGTTTAGCTGAGTGTACGCAGCCACTGTTGGTAATTATTTATGATTTCCCATTTTTATTCAAAGTTACCACTATTTGAAAAAAAATTGTGGTTGGATAATGACCATTTTAGAGGATATATGTCACGCCCCTCTTACCTAAAATGGAGGCGAGACATGAAAAAGCCCGCACGAGAGTGGAGCTGTGAAGCCCCAAACCCGATAAGCGTCAATAAAACATAAGCAGGTCCCTGTAACCACAAACGGAACAACAATAATAACACAAGGAGAGACAGAAATAAAATCTCAAATCTCAGAAATTGTCTAACATTAAAGTTAAGTTCAACATCCAGAAAAGCCACCAGGCTAAAAGAAAGAGTCTAAAGGCCTAACACACGGCCAACGCAAAAAACACCAACAAGGTATGGGTGCTACGCACCGATAACCAAAAGCAGTCTAAAGAAAAAGGGAAAGCTCCACGAGGACACTAAGACTGATCTCCAGTGTCCACGAAGTCCTCGATCAACGCTGGCTCTGACTCAGCGTCAGCAAACACCACGCCCTCAGCGACAAACTCAGGCTCGGGATCTAACATGTGTCACCCAAAAGAGAAAAGGGTCACATGTCAGCAAGTCGAAAGACTTGTGCAAGGAAACTGAAAGAAAGGTAAACTAACAACCTAGCAGTTAAAGTATGGTGCATGGCATGGCAAGTATTGTATGGAAATAACAAGTGAAGTACAAGTAGCAAGTAACAAGTGGTAGGTGTGACATGTATTGTCAAGTAACAAGTACAAGGGGTCACCCACACACATGTGAGCGCCCTATTGCCCGCAGGCTGTATTCAAGTACAAGGGATCACTCACACACAGGCGAGTGCCCTATTGCCCGCAGGCTGTATTGAGCTCGTTTTCTGGACCACGAGCCAGATTTGTAATTGGCCTAGGGTTGTGCCCGCAAAACGGGTGCCTAGCCGGAACAAGTAGCACTAGTGTGTAGCGATGCTACGCAATCACGATGAGTGTTCAAGCATGCAATGACATGAGCAGTTATTCGCGTACCGTTAATTAAATTAAACATGACAGGTAAAATGCAATGGCATGAACAGATATTCGTGTACCGTTAATTTAAATTAAACATGGCAGTTAAAGATGCATTGATGACATGAACAGTTAATACGCGTACCGTTAAGTGAAATTAAACGTGACATACAAGCATGATGAAGGTGACGGACCAAGCTTCGTTGTCAAGCTAGGTCAATGGCATCTAGACGGCTATCCTTTCACCGTCTAGTCTCTTTTACGCTAAAGCAAGGAAATGGCCTAAGACATGGCCCAAATCAAGAGAGGCAAGTTTCACTTGCCTAGCACCGAGAATGACAATCAACGAGGCCGTCACACAAATGCTAACTACGGAGATGAGATCGCTGCCATGGCAAAACAACATTAAAACAACATCTAACCTAGTTTTATTAGGGTTTCACAAAAACACATTGGGTTATGAGGATATTAAGAGATCGAGTTATTACCGTATTCGGAAGCGGAAGAATGATGCCGAGCAAGCACGGCAACGGAAGAAACGATCCGGGGAACCTAGGGTTCAGATCTGGAATGGATGGGAAAAATCTGGAGAAATAGGGTTTTGGGGATTTTTGGGGGTTGGAGATGACCTAGGGCATGGTGGTTGGTCAAAATGGAGAGGGGGAGAAGCTCTAGATGAAGGAGGAAGGCTAGAGGAAGGTTGGGGAAGATCAGAGGTCAAGGGGGAAGGAAAGAGTCCAGGAGAAGAGAAAAAAAGAAAAGAAACGAAGTGGGGTATTTATAGAAAATGACCTGGCGGCTGCCCAGAAATTAGGGTTTTGACACTGATTAGTCGGTCAAAGAGCAACCACTGACCGACTAGTTTAGGAACTAGTCGGTCGGTTGACCAACGCAGACCGACTAAGTCTAAACAGTAACTCCTGTACAAAAATAGGATTTAGATTTAGTCGGTCAGAGAACAACTACTGACCGACTAGTTTCGAATCTAGTCGGTCGATGAACGTTCTTAGACCGACTAAGAATGAATAGTACTAGGTATCAAAAATGATCATAGAGCTAGTCGGTTAAAGAACATTTGCTGACCGACTAGTTTGCAACCTAGTCGGTCGACGAATGTTCTTAGACCGACTAACGATAAACAGTAACTCCTGAGAAATTTACAAAGCCCACTAGTCGGTCCATGAAGGTTTGCCGACCGACTAAATAGTCATCTAGTCGGTCGGTTCCCCTTCTTGTACCGGCTAACGTGCACAGAAAGTTCTGAAATGGAGCGCGAAGCTCCGGGATCGATTCCTAAGACTCCTAGGCTTGATCTAACAATAAGATATGACCGATATGAAGCCCGTCATGAATGACTTACTCCAAAATCGACGATTCTAAGGAAGAAGCTAGAAAATCACGACGAAACGATCGAAAATGAAAGCTACGGAGACGAAAATCACACATGAGGAGAAAATCCACCAAAACATATAATATAATATAATAAATCCAGATACATGAAAACCAGTCGTTACATCCTCCCCAACTTAAGAAAAATTCCGTCCTCGGAATTTCCCAACACTCACGTGTCCAGAAACAAAAGTGGGTAGCGCTCTCGCATCTCATCCTCATTCTCCCAAGTAGACTCTCCAGGCGAGCCGTGTCGCCACATCACCCTCACAAGATTGACAACCTTGTTCCGAAGTGACTTCTGACGCCTGTCCAGAATCTGCACTGGCTGCTGGTCATACGTCATATCAGGGCGAACGGTAATCTCCGAGAAATCTATAGCATGAGATGGATCGCTAATGTATCGACGAAGCTGCGACACATGGAAAACATTGTGAACTCCTTCCAAAGATGGCGGCAAGTCTAAGCGATAAGCTACCTCGCCAACTCTCTCCAGAATGTCAAACGGTCCAATGTATCGCGGGCTCAACTTCCCTCGCTTCCCAAAGCGAATCACACCACGATTTGGGGAAATCCTCAAGAACACATGGTCGCCCGGCTGAAACTCCAAAGGACGATGTTTAGCATCCGCCCAATGCTTAAAACGGTCCTGAGCAATCCTCAACCTCTCTTGAATATTCCTGACAACATCCACGGCCTCCACAATCATCTCAGGTCCCAACAACTCCCGATCACCAACGTCATCCCAACTCAATGGCGATCGACATTTCCTCCCATAAAGAGCGGCGAAAGTCGCCATGCCAATACTCGCCTGGAAGCTGTTGTTGTAAGAAAACTCTACCAGATGTAGATGGTCCTCCCACGAATCCTTGAAATCCAACATGCATGCCCTCAGCATGTCCTCAAAGATCTGAATCGTCCTCTCGGACTGGCCATCCGTCTGCGGATGGTACGCCGTGCTGAAACTCAGACGCGTACCCAAACTCTTCTACAAACTCTACCAGAACTGAGATGTGAACCTCGTGTCCCTGTCCAACACGATGCTCACAGGGACTCCATGAAGTCGTACGACCTCCTGCACGATTCACGTTACATCACTATCCAAACTAGGAAAGGAAATAAAAACGGAGAGTAAAAGAATTTACCTCCATATATCTCCTCGCTAGCGCCTCAGTGGACTGTCCCACTCGGAATGGAATAAAGTGCGCGGATTTGGTCAATCTATCTACGATCACCCAAATCGCGTTATTCTGCTTCGGACTCCGATGTAATCCAGTCACGAAATCCATAGTGATGTGTTGCCACTTCCACTCCGGAATCGGAAGCAGTTGCAGCAACCCTGCCGTACGCTGATGCTCCGCCTTCACTTGCTGGCAAACCAAACACTTGGCTACACTCCGAGCCACACTCCTCTTCATACCATGTCTCCAATAGTTCTGACGAAGATCCTTGTACATCTTGGTCCCACCAGGATGCACAGAATACGGCGAACTGTGTGCCTCCACCATCAACTCCTCTCTAATATCCCCAGCTGGCACACACAACCTGGCTCCAAACCTCAGCGAGCCATCCTCATGAATCAAAAAGTCAGTCCGCAGACCGGCTTCCACCTGCTCCCGAATCTTCACCAGCTTCGGATCCTCGGCCTGGCCAGCCTTGATCCGATCCACAATCGTCGACTGTATCTGCATACACATCAACGTAGAAGCCTCCCCAGGAAGGACAATCTCCACACCAGACTCGCAAAAATCCTGCTGCAATCTCCACTGCGAGGTCAAAACCATCACCGCTGGAAGCCTACTCAGCGCATCAGGAACCACATTCACCTTGCCAGGGTGATACTGCAAATCAATCTCATAATCCGCCATGAGCTCCAACCATCGACGCTGTCACATGTTGAGCTCCTTCTGAGTGAAAATATACTTCAAGCTTTTGTGATCGGTGAAGATCTTCACTTTCTCACTCAGCAGGAAGTGCCTCCAAATCTTAAGAGCAAACACAACAGCAGCCAACTCCAAATCATGCGTCGGGTAATTCTTCTCATGAACCTTGAGCTGACGAGATGCATACGCCACAACGTGCCCGTGCTGATGCAACACACAACCGAGACCCTTGCCAGAAGCATCGCAAAAGATCTCAAATCCACCGCTGCGATCAGGCACAACAAGAATAGGGGCAGTCGTCAACCTCTCCCTCAGAACACCAAAAGCATTCTCACAATCACCCGACCAAACAAAAGATACATCCTTCCGCGTCAATCTGGTCATCGGCTCGGCAATACGGGAAAAGTCCTTAATGAATCGCCGATAGTAACCAGCAAGCCCCAGGAAACTCCGGATCTCAGACGCTGACTGTGGAACAGGCCACTCCCTGATGGCCCTGATCTTCTCGGGATCCACTGAAATACCATCTCCAGTCACCACATGCCCGAGAAAAGCAACTCTGTCCAGCCAAAACTCGCACTTCAAAAACTTAGCATACAACCGATGCTTCCTCAAAATCTCCAACGCTGTCCTCAAGTGCGAGGCATGCTCCTCCTCCGACTTAGAATAGATCAGAATGTCGTCAATAAAGATAACGACAAACTTATCTAAAAAGTCATAGAAAATCAGGTTCATCAGATTCATGAAAACTGCGGGTGCGTTGGTTACGCTGAAAGGCATAACCATAAACTCATAGTGTCCATACTTCGTCCTGAACGCTGTCTTCGGAACATCATCCTTCTTCACCTTCAGCTGATGATAACCGCTCCTCAGATCCAACTTCGAAAACACCCTCGAACCTCCAAGCTGATCAAAAATATCATCGATGCGAGGCAACTGGTATTTATTCTTGATGGTCACCGCATTCAACTCCCGATAGTCCACGCACATGCGACGCGAACCATCCTTCTTCTTCACCAGCAGCACCGGTGCTCCCCACGGGGACACACTAGGATTGATATAACCCTTCTGCATAAGCTCATCCAACTGCCTACGCAACTCTTCCAACTCTGCTGGCACCATACGATATGGTGCCTTCGAAATGGGCTGCGCTCCTGGAATAAGATCAATAGAAAATTCCAAAGCCCGATCAGGTGGCAATCCAGACATCTCCTTGGGGAAGACGTCATCAAAATCTCGCACCACAGCTGGCCTCTCCAACTCCATCTGCATAGCCACAACCTCCACTGGTCTGGCCCGAAATCTGACAGGACCAAGCGAACTGCTACCATGGCTGAACTCAAACACTGGGTGTCCGGGAATCTTGAACACGACCTTCTTCCTCTGACAGTCGATCGTAGCATAGAAGCTCGCAAGCCAATCCATCCCAAGGACTGCATCATAGTTGATGATGTCGTGGACAATGAAATCAGCGTAAAGCTCATGTCCACAAACCACCAACGAGCAAGAATTGCAACCAAGATGCACCGAGACCACGCCATTCCCTGTAACAATATTCCAACTCTTGGAAAGAGGGGACGTCGACAAGTGTAATCACCGGTTTTATCATTAAAATTATCTGTATTTCACTCGTACATTTTCACCGTATTCGTTGTTCGACGTTTTGTCCCCGTACCCGTGCCCATACCCGCGTCCATTCTTTTTCATGCTTATTATTATCGTTATTATTATAATAATCCTCTTTGGTAATTATTTTAAATACATCTCCTTAAAAATGTGTTTTTAATTCCTAATGCAAAATTCAAATTCGAAATTTTAAACTTTTTAAGGTCTGAAAAACTTACCATTTTAAAGCCTATTTAACCTAATTGATTAGCCCTAATTCTCCTAATTAAAACCCATTGATTATCACATCCTATTTGTAGCAATTCAAATCCCTTTCCTATTATAACATTAGCCTTGTTGAACCCCTTGGCCGAGCCCTATTCTGCGCACCACACACAGCTTTAGCGCACACACAAAAAAATTGAGAGGAAACAAACCTACCCTAAGGCCTAGGGCTCATACATGTACTGCTAATACCCCACACCCTTAGATATTTTATAAACCCTATAGACTAATATAAACCCCTAAGGAGACCCCATCTAGCCTTCACGTGTTGTGCATCAAATCCCACATTTTGCTCATATAAACAAATCCAAACCTACCCTAGGCTCTTTCATATGCTGCCTCCCATTTCTTTTAAAACCCCATATTAAAGGAAACCCTAGGACAACAACAACTAGCCCTAACCTAGCCGCCACCTATCTCTACAAGCCCAGCCCCCCATATTCTCTTCTCCCCTCACGCAGCCTGCGCATTCACCTTCTCCATGCCAACACACACGCAGCGTCCGCCGTCCCCTCCAAGCATGCAAATGCCACGGCCCTCTACTCACGGCCTCCCCCTCGCCCTGTTTCATCTCATGGCGCCTCCCTACCTTCCGCCATCGCCCAGCCCGTGGCCCCTCCCTCGCGAGCTCTCTTCACCACACATCAACCCGCTATCACCCCAGGCCACGGGTTGCTCCTCCGTGTCTCCTACTCCCCGTCAGCCCCGACAACGACTCTCCATACACTAGCGGCCACCCCTACGAGGTATACACGCCCAGCCCGCATGGCTCCTCTCGCCTGCAACACTCTCCGTGACCTGCCCAGTGCCAACTGCGCCTTCACCCCCTCGTCATCACACAGCCCGTACCGAGCTTCCCTCAACAGCGCCAGCTTCACGCAAACGTCGCCCCCACACGTCAAACCCATGCCCAGATCTCCTTCCACAGGCCACAAACCCTTTGCCTCGTGACGAAATTCGACGGTCTGCGACTTCACCACCTGCGGAGCCTCCGACATCATTCTCCTCTCCACCTGCGACTAGGAACGGAGGTTAAGCTCGTGAGGTTAGTAAGAATATTTTATAGGACTTAATCTTAATCAACGGAGTATTACTATCGCATGATATGACCGTTATTTAGGGATTAGCCTACCAACCTGCAATGAGTTAGGACTTAGTCATGGTTAGGAGTTGATTAGTTTTTAGGATGAAACTGTGTTTTATTTGGATTGGCTGTAACTGTTTCATTCATCCTATAAGAACCATCAAATAAAATGTAACTTTTAGTTGATTAGCTTTAGGAGTTGATATAAAATGTAACTGTTTCTGTGTTTTAAAAGTTGATTAGCTTTTTAGTTGATTGGTTCTATAAAAATATTTTTATCGTCATATAAAATGTAACTGTTACTGTTTTCTGAACGCCATGTTAATTGTATAACATAAGTTACCTGTTTTTCACCTTGTTGGGGTTAATATTTTTATAAGTCGGCTATAACCCACACCGTAATCTAGTGAACTTAATAAAAAACGAATCACTAGACGTCGTACGAGCTGTTTTAATGTCGGAATCTGTCGAAAATAGTTTTATTTGAAATGGGTTTTTGTCAAAACAGCGAACCGTCTTCACCGTGGTGTAGTACTCGTCGAGACGTTTCCAACGACACCAAGAACGCCAAAATCAGGCAAGTATATGATTTGTTATGAATTTTAGAAGTTTCGGCACGTTTACGCCGCCTTCATGTTTTGCTGTGTAACTCAAAAATTAGGCGTGAAATGACGTACAAAACTGACACCATAATGACTAGGACGAAAATTGGGATCCAACGGTATATCATACGATATACCCCCAATTTAAACAACTAGAGAAAGAAATCGTTTCTGTAGCAAGTTGAACAAAAAGGACGTAATCGTCATTATTTGAAATTACGGAAACGATCGTTCGACCCGTTTCTGTTTTGCAGAACTGTCACTATAAACCTTTAATATTGATAACAGTAAAATTCAGTGAGTCTTGACATGATTAACAATATGGACATCGTGAAATCGTGCGCCTCGAAGGCGGGTATCGTGATATTGTGATGTCGTGTGAGTCGACTAGGCCGGCTCGTGTTCCGGCAAAACTTTTGGGTGGGGTTAGGGTTGAGCGGCCACTGGGCGTATGAAAGGTACTCTCCTCAAGAACACCACCCGATGCAGTGGATTAGTGTCAATCACGGTAAGCCCCCGTGAGAGGAACGACCTTCTCATCACGACCTAAAGGCGAGAACCCTAGATTAGATGTGAATTCTTGACATGGTCATTGTAACGCTAACTTGGTCATCGTGAATATTGAAATGCTAACAAACTCTGAGAATCTAACTTTAAACTTGCTATTGACTAGAACTACATGCTAGGATTGTTTCTTTCTGCTATGTAATTGTTAAATGTTAATTGCTGCAGTCGTTTCTTTTAATTTAATAATGCTTCTAAATTTCATATACGTGTTATATACTTCGCCTTGGGATGCTAACTCTTTCTTACAGACCCCTAGCTGACATACATTCATGTTTGTGGATGTATGTCAGGTTCAGAGCTTGAGTACCACCTGACTTGGAGAGCCAGAGTTGTCAACCAAGATGCACCGAGACCACGCCATTCCCTGTAACGATATTCCAACTCTTGGAAAGAGGGGACGTCGACAAGGAATGCTTCTCCACGAAGCTCTGAGAAATAATGCACATCGATGCACCTGAGTCATAGAGAACTCGTGCAGGAAATGTGCACACCAAAATCACACCTACAAACAGTCTAACAATCAAGCCCTAGTCTAGCAACAAACATGAGCAAGCAACCAAACATAATCTAACAATCAAAC
Organism: Scilla litardierei; assembly: GCA_030789695.1. Lineage (NCBI taxonomy): Eukaryota > Viridiplantae > Streptophyta > Magnoliopsida > Asparagales > Asparagaceae > Scilla > Scilla litardierei. The sequence continues at coordinate 139,395,872 of CM061137.1, forward strand.
ATAACTAAGGAAGAAACAGCTAGGAGGGAAGTTACCTATGATAACCTCGTCCATGGCCATGCTCTCCTCCTCAGTCATCAGAAAAGCCTGCCCTCTCAGTGGAACAGCCCGCTGAAAGGCATGTCTCTGTGGAACAAGGGGCGCTCCACGTCCAGCGGGCATAGGAGCTCGCTGCTGCAATGGCTGTGCTGCAATAGGAGCCCGCCAAGGCTGCTTCGACTTGGGACACTCCCTGATGGTATGGGCAGGATCTCCGCAGACAATACACTGCCCCAGGAACCTCCTACACAGATCCCTGAGGTGCCTGGTCTTGCCGCAGAAATGGCAAGTCTTCAGAATAGGCCCTCATGGCCTCTTGAACTGAACTGGCTGATTAGGCTTGAAACCAGGCCTAACCACCGCCCTGGCCTGCTCCACAGGCCTCTTCCCAGCTCCTGAAACATGTCCCTTCCTCTGGTTCAAATTCAAATCCTGCCGCCTCGCAGTAATCAGAACCTTCTGATATATCTCCAGGTCAGAAGAGGTCACAAAACTCTGAAGCTCCAAGGCAAGTCCCTGGAGGAACCGCTGAGCTTTCTCATCGGCATCTTGCACCATCTTTGGTGCAAACCGACTGAGCCTCATGAACTCTTGGTGGTACTGATCCACCGACAAGCTCCCCTGCTTCCGATCTATGAAGCGCTGCAGTATCACCTGTCTAGCAGCCTTCGGGAAGAATTCTCCATCAAATCTGAACTTAAAGGTAGCCCAAACTATCGGCTCCACCAGCATCTTCTCTTCAGCATCCCACCAGTTTCTGGCATTGTCCTTCAGCTGCCTCTTAGCCAAATCAACCCATCCAGCCGAGTTAATCTTCGCCATCGCCAGGTTATCCTCAATGTTCCGAATCCACTCATCGGCAGCCAGAGGACCCTCAGACCCATCAAAATATGCGGGACCCAGCTCCCGAAATTGTTTCGCTCCCGGCTCGGAGCGAGGGGCATCCGGAAGTGCCCGGGCAGCTCGAGCAAGTGGAGCATTCTGGACTTGCAGGAGCACGTCATGCTGCACCTGCATCATCTGGAGCATCATCCGCATCATCTCTCCATTGGTGGGTTACCGCTCAGGCTCCTCGTCATGAGGGGACGCACCACTACCTCCACCACGGGTGAATCGCATTCGTGCCATCTAATGACACAGAAAACGAAGCAGATTAGACTCATAGCTTATGACTCGGATGTCGAACCTGGTTTATTGGACATTCTAATATTATTATCGTTATTCCGATAATCGCAATTATATAGAAGAGGACCTGCATGGGCCACCAACAAAACCTGTCACGCCCCGCTTCCCTAAAATGGAGGCGAGACGTGAAAAGGTCCGCACGAGAGTGGAGCTGTGAAGCCCCAAACCCGATAAGCGTCAATAAAACATAAGCAGGTCCCTGTAACCACAAACGGTACAACAATAATAACACAAGGAGAGACAGAAATAAAATCTCAAATCTCAGAAATTGTCCAACATTAAAGTTAAGTTCAACATCCAGAAACGCCACCAGGCTAAAAGAAAGAGTCTAAAGGCCTAACACACGGCCAACGCAAAAAACACCAACAAGGTATGGGTGCTACGCACCGATAACCAAAAGCAGTCTAAAGCAAAAGGGAAAGCTCCACGAGGACACTAAGACTGATCTCCAGTGTCCACGAAGTCCTCGATCAACGCGGGCTCTGACTCAGCGTCAGCAAACACCACGTCCTCAACGACAAACTCAGGCTCGGGATCTAACATGTGTCACCCAAAAGAGAAAAGGGGCACATGTCAGCAAGTCGAAAGACTTGTGCAAGGAAACTGAAAGAAAGGTAAACTAACAACCTAGCAGTTAAAGTATGGTGCATGGCATGGCAAGTATTGTATGGAAATAACAAGTGAAGTACAAGTAACAAGTAACAAGTGGTAGGTGTGACATGTATTGTCAAGTAACAAGTACAAGGGGTCACCCACACACATGTGAGTGCCCTATTGCCCGCAGGCTGTATTCAAGTACAAGGGATCACTCACACACAGGCGAGTGCCCTATTGCCCGCAGGCTGTATTGAGCTCGTTTTCTGGACCACGAGCCAGATTTGTAATTGGCCTAGAGTTGTACCCGCAAAACGGGTGCCTAGCCGGAACAAGTAGCACTAGTGTGTAGCGATGCTACGCAATCATGATGAGTGTTCAAGCATGCAATGACATGAGCAGTTATTCGCGTACCGTTAATTAAATTAAACATGACAGGTAAAATGCAATAGCATGAACAGATGTTCGCGTAACGTTAATTTAAATTAAACATGGCAGTTAAAGATGCATGGATGACATGAACAGTTAATACGCGTACCGTTAAGTGAAATTAAACGTGACATACAAGCATGATGAAGGTGACGGACCAAGCTTCGTTGTCAAGCTAGGTCAATGGCGTCTAGACGGCTATCCTTTCACCGTCTAGTCTCTTTTACGCTAAAGCAAGGAAATGGCCTAAGACATGGCCCAAATCAAAAGAGGCAAGTTTCACTTGCCTAGCACCGAGAATGACGATCAACGAGGCCGTCACACAAATGCTAACTACAGAGATGAGATCGCTGCCATGGCAAAACAACATTAAAACAACATCTAACCTAGTTTTATTAGGGTTTCACAAAAATACATTGGGTTATGAGGATATTAAGAGATCGAGTTATTACCGTATTCGGAAGCGGAAGAATGATGCCGAGCAAGCACGGCAACGGAAGAAACGATCCGGGGAACCTAGGGTTCAAATCTGGAATGGATGGGGAAAATCTGGAGAAATGGGGTTTTGGGGATTTTTGGGAGTTGGAGATGACCTAGGGCATGGTGGTTGGTCAAAATGGAGAGGGGGAGAAGCTCTAGATGAAGGAGGAAGGCTAGAGGAAGGTTGGGGAAGATCAGAGGTCAAGGGGGAAGGAAAGAGTCCAGGAGAAGAGAAAAAAAGAAAAGAAACGAAGTGAGGTATTTATAGAAAATGACCTGGCGGCTGCCCAGAAATTAGGGTTTCGACACTGATTAGTCGGTCAAAGAGCAACCACTGACCGACTAGTTTGGGAACTAGTCGGTCGGTTGACCAACGCAGACCGACTAAGTCCAAACAGTATCTCCTGTACAAAAATAGGATTTAGATTTAGTCGATCAGAGAACAACTACTGACCGACTAGTTTCGAATCTAGTCGGTCGATGAACGTTCTTAGACCGACTAAGAATGAATAGTACTTGGTATCAAAAATGATCATAGAGCTAGTCGGTTAAAGAACATTTGCTGACCGACTAGTTTGCAACCTAGTCAGTCGACGAACGTTCTTAGACCGACTAACGATAAACAGTAACTCCTGAGAAATTTACAAAGCCCACTAGTCGGTCCATGAAGGTTTGCCGACCGACTAAATCGTCATCTAGTCGGTCGGTTCCCCTTCTTGTACCGGCTAACGTGCACAGAAAGTTCCAAAATGGAGCGCGAAGCTCCGGGATCGATTCCTAAGACTCCTAGGCTTGATCTAACAATAAGATATGACCGATATGAAGCCCGTCACGAATGACTTACTCCAAAATCGACGATTCTAAGGAAGAAGCTAGAAAATCACGACGAAACGATCGAAAATGAAAGCTACGGAGACGAAAACCACACATGAGGAGAAAATCCACCAAAACATATAATATAATATAATAAATCCAGATACATGAAAACCAGTTGTTACAATATATTGATGAGTACACCAAAGGTACATCATCAGTCCTATTAAGGGAGTGGAGGATGGCTATTTATATCCCTTAAATACTCTCAAGAGACCTAAAGGTCTTCATTTTCTTTAATGATGATAGTATATCATCTTAAATTCCTTTGAGGAAGTGGGGAGAGTCAATGTCCATGTGAATGGAGATGATCTCATTATCATTTTTCCCTTTTGAATAGGACAATGAAAGTTTCACCCTTTTTGAAGAATCTTCGGGTTCGTCTGGTTGATGATGTCTTGCATCATCACTCCAGGGTGATATCGATCCAAAGTTGGTCGATTCTGGACACTTCTGGTGTTCCAAATTAATTCCTCTTTTTGAATTTATGTGGGACTTTTGAAAAGTCCATTAAAATGCTCAAGTTAATTTTGTCCGGTAATAGTTGAACTGTGTTCAAACTGTGAAAGATTACATCTTCACATTGGCTATTGTACGGATCATTATGGGACAAAGCTTCAGGCTTCATTTATTTCTTGAGTCATTAGGGATTTCGTTTTGACGAATATCCTTTGAAACTGTATAAGTTTCAGAGAGTATATGACATCCTTATTTTATTTTTAGGGGTATTCAAGATAGCAAATCATTCGCAGTAAAATAAAATGTATTGAAACTACAAGAGAATAATACTGATGATTTTTGTTAAGTCAACAAGTGACATAGTGTGATGTGTGCTCTTGAAAACATACAACTATAATCATGCTCATTAAGACTTATGTTATGACAACAGATTAAATTTGATTTCAAAGTTTATTTGTCCTCGGGGAGTAGCTAAATATACATAAGGTCAATTTGACTTTCGTCGTTTAGACTAGATATGTATTTTTATATGGCATAAGTTAATGCACATTCATGTTTGCAAAAACATTATGGCTCTTATCAGATCTTCTAGTCTAATATTGGTTTGCCATTGCTTACTCCATGTCGAGGTATGTCATATCTTCCCTTTCTCATTTAATTCAAGACTTTCCCTGTTTTAAGTTTTCCTTATTTATTTCAGGTCATGTTTGATCCTGAACTTCCCCTGATTTCAATATTCCTTATTTATAAAGGACAATGAAAATTAGTCTTGCTAAGAAGACATAAGCAGGGGTTTGAGCAAATTATTATATACTTCCACTTTTCTAATTAATTAGAGACTTTTAAAAGTCTATTTGAATGCTCGAGTATAGCTTCAGGCCATTTTCTTGAGTCGTTCAAATTTTATGTGGATAGTTTATCATGCTCAGAGGGGAAAACAAATACGTGGATATGAAATTTATAATTTCTCACCTATTTATTAAGTCACGACTTCGGGCGTACACTTAAAAGTAAGGGGTAGATTCAAGAATCATACATTTTAAAGTGAGATGACTCTAAAAGAGTTTAGCGGTGTTATGACAACTGGTGGTGTCAATATTCGATTATATAGACAATAAGTGTGAGAGGTCTATATACCGCAAAATGCGTATCTTTAAAAGATCGCATAAATAGTTTTCGCATAGTCCATCGTATTTGTTAATATTTATTTTATTAGGGTGAAAGGGGTGTTGACTTTTGATTTGATTTTGAACTTCAGGTTCATTTTGTCAAAGTGGATATGATGTTAAACTTTTTGAAATCATGATTGTCTTATTGTCATAAAATATCGTCACATCATGATCCCATCATACATATAATGTAAAGCTTGTAAACTAAAAATTATGCTCAATTAAACTGAATTGAAACAAGTATGATGTATACACATGCTATTTATATGCTGCATGCATTTAAATAATCTCATCGCAGATATATAGTCTAGCTGTAGGCATTAAACTATATCAAAGTGATTTTAGCATGCTTTTTAACAGTTTCATTGTAACATTAACATAGCATGAAAATAGTTAACATCCACGCATTTAATGTATAAGCAATGAAAAAATAACTTAGGACTATGGGGATCAGCCAGCCGACACCGAAAGGAAAAAGACAGTCTGAAATTACATCAAAAGTTGCATGAAAGAATAAGTACAACTCGGGAACTTCAGAGAGAAGCCCCTTTCATCTTTGTGCATATGCCTTCAGCTCCTTTTTGGTGTCCGTCGGTCTTCTTTTTACATTTATATCCTCACTTACAAATTTCTCTCAAAAAAGGAAAAAATTGCATGAAATTAAAGGTGTCGGAAACCTGGCTAATCCCTAAAAACATAGCCTAATTCGCACATCCACGCAGATAATATATGGAAAATATACAACCACGCAGATAATCATATCACAGGCATGTAAAGATTAATTAAATAATCTAAATAGTGTGTGACGTGCTAAAAAATTATTTTTGAAAAACTTTTTACCTTTGATCCATATTTTTAATGTTTTGTTTACCACTTTAACCCTTTTTATAAAGTTTCTTTACTTATTTTGGGCTTTTGGTGCCAAAAATAAAAAAGGAAAAATTATTTGTGTAAATGGGCTAATTTTCAGGCTTTTGGGCCATGAAAACAACCCATTAGGGTTAATTGGGCCTCCCCCGAAAAATTGGCCCGTTTAGGGCTAGGGTTTCTGAAAAACCCTAGGGGGGCCCGCGGGGCACGCCGCCGTGACGGCTGGCCGCGGCCTGAGGGGTGCTCGTAGAGCGCCGCCGTTTAGCCCTTCGGGCGTGCGGTGTATGGATCAAGGTTGGGGGGTAAAAAACAGATTTTTAAGCATTTAGATCTCTAAAAAACTGATTTTTATTGTTTTTAGACATGTGGATCTAAATAAAAATGTGATTTTTATCATGTTTTTAAACTTTTTGATCCTAAAACATGCAAATCTACGTGAAACGCAAGTTTAGATCTAAAAAGTTTTGATATTTACCTCTAGATTCGACGAGGGAATCTAGACGATGGTTGGTGAAGGATGCCCTTTTCGCTCCCCGTTGAGAAGATTACGATCTTCTTAGACTGAGCGGTTGATGGATCTCCTTCCTCGCGCGTCGCCACCTTTTCCAATGAGCGTGATTGTGCTGATAACGTGTTGTGAACGAGAAACAGATTTGGAGAAGGGTTGAGGCTAGGAAACCCCTAGCCTCCTTTATATAGTATTCATAATGGTTACTCATGTGGGTGGATACCCAATAGGCCTAATGGGTCCTATTCATAACATAAGGAAATATATATATTTAATGGACATTTATTTCCTCTTCTTATTTGTGTTAAAATAAATCCAAAATATGCCCCAAAAGGGAGTCCAAATGGCCCAAAAGGGTCCAAAACCAAAAGCCCAGACCATTAATTAATTTAAATTTTTTCAAAAAAACTTGTGGGCTACAGCCCGCTGAAGTAATACGGGCTGCAGCCCATTTTTGAAAAAAAAAGTTTTTTTAATATCTTTATGTGGGCCGGCCCATTGGTGGGCTGGCCCTGTGGGCTGAACCAAACTAGGGTGGGGGTTATGGTTTTATGGAAGGGGACGCCGGAGGCAGCAGCAGCCGTCTCCTTCCGGCACCGTGGGGGACCGGTGGCCTTCGGCCGCCGCCCATCCACTTTTTAATTTTTTTAAAATACCTTTTATAAAAAAATATTTTATGAAACCCATGTGACAACGGCGGCAGTGGCCGTCGCCCCCCACGCCTTAACCCCGGGGCTGCCAGAAACTTTGGGGGCCGGCAGCCAAAGGCCGCTGCCCCTCTGGGGGGTCCGGCGGCCTTCGGCAGCCGTCCCTCTCTGAACTGTTTTTAACGGCGAAAGTTTTAAAACCATAGGCAGTTTTGGCGACGGATGTGGCCTCTGCCGCCCCCGGCCCTACTACACTGTGGGGCCCGACGGCTAGCGGCCGCCGTCCCTCTTGCGTAAAAATCATATTTTTTAAACTATCAGAAAAATCACCTAAAACTGAGAAAACTTTGATTTTTACGCAGATAAATACACCAAAATTCTGGAAAAATTGATGATCTCTAGATCTAAACACGAGATGGCTCTGATACCACTTGTTGAGGCTATTTTTAGTCTAACAATCAGCAATACCATGCAAAATAATCTAGATATACAACATGTCAGATCTACGAGAACTAATGAACCGAATATTAAGCGGAAGCGTACCTGAATCCATAGCAACAGAAAACTGATGATCCGTGTGGATGGCCTTCCAGATCAGTACGGATCCCCGTGAGAAATTCTTCTGCTTTCTCGGGCTCTAATCTGTCGACGGGATGCAGAAAAGTCGGCTCTTCGTACGTGCGATCCGGGAACCCTGACCACATATAAATAGGCAAAACCTAATGCCTATTGGGTTTCGGTTTCAGCATATCATTAAACCAGAAAACCCATTTTCTCTACACATTAAAGGCCCACACCCTAAACAGATACATTAAAACCAACTTAGTTAATTAGATCACTTCGTTAGGCTTAACTTAATTTGACAGCCCGCATATATAATTATTTTACATATTAGCCCAATGTTGGATTAAGGATCCAATATTTAAAACATATGAAGGGGCTATGAAGTATTGGAATGAGCAATTCAATCTAATTCGTCCAGATCGGGGGTGTCAAGACATGTTCACAGGCATGAGACAACGTCACAGATTAGGGGTGTCGGTACACGTGGGAGAGTCTTTAGATCATGGTGCGGTGGGAAACGATGACATCGAGGGTAGTAGCGAACGACAGACTATATGACATGCAATTATAGATAAACAAACTGGATTCTTCGATGCATCTTTCATTTATGGAGGTTTAACATGTGCAATGGCATTCAATGTTGTGTTTATAGTCATTATTGGTTTAGTTATCATAGCTTATCTTATGTCAATGTAATATATAATGTGCAAATTTGAACTTAAGTCAATGTAATATGTAATGTTGTGTCGAGATGTTGTATTGGATAAAAGTCGACTTGGCTCCAGTGTTGTCAATGTAATATGTAAAGCAAGTATATGTTTTCCGATGTAATATGTCAATGTCTTTATGTGATTGAATTCAAATTGTTGCCATTTCAAACAAAATTATATTTTTTTTAAAAAAAAGCAAGTAATATGCATCATTGCTGTCTCACGAGTGCTTTGTTTGAATTTGAATTCTTTAGTTGCACTGATAAACTGATAACCTTGTATTAGGTGTTCCACTGATAAACTAATACTCCAAAACATTAAAATCACAACATGATAAGATGAATGAGTGAATCGACAAATTTCATGCATATGCAAATTTACTGCATGTGCAAATTTCCCACAACTCGCTTGAAATACACATCATGTACACATTTCTTGCACACTTTATTTTCTACATAAGCAAATTTACCGTTGATGAAAAAAAATTGCTAGATTCAGCCAAAAAAAAATTTCCTACACACTGCATATAGATTTCTAGGCTTCCAGTCATATAAAACTTTTTCTTGCACACTGCATAAATTTTTTTCCCCGGTTTCCAGTCATATAGATTTTTTCCTACACACTGAATCCAAAAAAATTGCTAGCTTCATTCATACATGTCATATACATGTCACAAAAAATTGCATAATGTTTCCATGAACATATTTCCATGTTTTCAAGTTTACATGTAAGACACACTACATACAAGACATGACATCCACATACACAATATCAGTTCAAAAAATGCACATACTTTGTTCAAAAAATATACACAGTATCAGTTCATGCTAGTTGAGGCAGCCAGCTTTCAGGCTTTCAGCTTCAAAGTACGTATTAGGTTCAGCTTCCAGGCTGCTAGCTTCCAAGTATTAGGTTCCAGGCTGCTAGTTGAGGCTTGATTTTTTCAGTTTCAGCTTACAAGTATCGGTTTCAGCTTCCAAGATTCCAGCTTGATTTTTCAGCTTCCAAGAAACCAGTTTGAGTTTCAGCTTGATTTTTTTCGGTTAATACACAAATCAGCTTGCTTCCAGTATCATCATGAGCTTGAGTTTTTCAGTTCAACAATATTCCAGTATCAACATTTACCTGCAGAGGATGTCAACAATATGGAATGAATCGACAAATATTGGTGAAAAGAGAGAAGTGTCCAGCAGCGGCACACTAAATTCATGCATACACTAAAAGTGTCCATAATCTTTGTTGGCATGATGAGACATCTCGCTTAACATACGCAGCCTAAATTCATGCATATATACAACATATAAATACTACAACAAAATAGAGAGTACCAAGCATATATCATCAAAGCAATCAAACAACTTGCAGATAACCAATATCTTGGAAACCATAAAACCTGAAGCATGAAACCACCGTATATCACATGCTTATACACAAAAATTTAAGCTACTCAATTAGTTGAAGCATGATGTCACAGTACATTTAGAAGAGCAATAAACTAAGGAACATTTAGAAGAGCAATATTCATTAACATCATCATATCCAAATGATTATAAATTAATACATATCAGGCCAGGAAAATGATGCAAAACAGAATCTTGGGAACATTATTCAAGGAGAGAACAGAATTCAAAGAAAATCCATCTATTCTTGTATTTTCATGTCAGCTTCAGAATGCAGGAATTCCTGACTTCAACTTATCATGACTTGACAAAATGTGGTGAAGCAATTTTTTTTATTCATCCACCTGTATAGGACTTCAATCAAGTAGATATTATCAGGAGTCACTACAAAAGTTTCTAGCTTCAGACCACTACCAGTGTAATAAAGTGTGTTGCTAGATTAAATGTGCAGTATAAAGCTAACTTATCTCTTGACTTGTTCAATCCTAAGAAAATTACAAAGATAAGAAATGGAGTCCACCTTCAGAGTTCAAGTTCATTTCTTTCAGTTGCTTCAAAAGAGAAAATCTTGGCAGGGAATATTATACCATTTCGTGACATGAACAAAGCAAATGATAGGTACAAGGATACATGAATCAAATAGTCAAGCAACATAAAGTCACTGACATCTCTCAATGTTATTGCAAAATACATGGAAAGCAACCTCGGTGTCATGTTGAGTGCTTGTTTTAGCCTATGAGAATGAGGGACATTAGTAACGGCGTCTTGTAGTTTTGTCCCCATACCTGGAGAAGTCCAGAGTGCCGTTCCTGAAACATAAATATATATATGGCAGTTCAACACAAAATATCGTTCCTGCTATTTAATTTGATGTGCAGGTGGGCTAAAGAAATGATATGAAGTAGTTGAACATAATGCCAGATGTTTTTAATCCTCTCGAGTGTATCTTAGTCAACCTACACACACGACTGCAACAAAATCATTCCCCGGATTTCGGGGCGATGGATATTGGTAGTTCAGTGTATCTCTAACCCATTGGGCCATTATGGAAAAGCATAACTTCGCAAAAGAAAGAGATAAAAAGTAAGAAGATGAAACATGAATAGCTTGGTTCCAGTTCAAGCAAAACGGTGTTATAATATACACCGAGTCACAGCTGAACCAATTCAAGTTCCATGTTTATAAATTCATATAGAAATATGACTATATGTTCACAATGTAAAGTACAATTTCTAGCCAATATAAGAGATTGCTTTGTATAAAGAAAGAGGAGCTTAAAACACACAAGGTGAATTACTTAAATCCAGCTGAACCTAGATTGCATGCTAGAAGAGAAAAAAATAAAAAAGAGAAGAGATTATAGTACAGCAGCCGGCAATGCAGCCATTGACATGAAACAAAAAGTAAACTAAAGTATAATTTGTGAAATTCAGTACGCAGTAAATAATCTCACGATCAACGTCAAAACACACAGCATGCAAGGACACACAAGAGTTGGTATCGCAGTTCGGTGCGCACACCTACATCTGCGGGGCCACGCCCAGAAAATAGAATACTTCACTAAAAAGATTGGAGAATACACATTCTACAATTCACGCATTAGTAAGGAAGAACACTCTCATCCTTCAAACAAACCGTGAGGGGATGATCGCAATCAACCCCGTGAAGTATTCTTGGCAAGCTCCCCTTGCCTGCAAGCTCCCCTTGCACCACCGACTTGATCAACTCCCTTGATCCTGCGTGCGCAGCCGTCGGCCTCCCTCCCGGAGAATTTTCTTCAACTTTCTTCAGCAAAAGCGTTAACCTAGCCGCCAAACGCTCCAAGCCCTAAAAGGCCAAAGCACCGCAATCTTCGATTCAATCTCGATACCAGCAATCGTCGAACCTAGATTCGATTCAATCAACAGCAATGACCGCAGCGGCTTTGACAAGAAAGAGATCCCGAAGGATCCGTAATAGGAAGTTGTTAGAGTAATAATTTGCCGAGAATCTCTCTTCAACCGTTTCGCAATATGGTAACAGGAGATTAAACCCAATCAACTCTAAAACAGTTAATAACCACCATAAGTACCAGATATGCAAGATAGAAAATACCAGAATACGTGAACGCCAATTGCACATCCTGAATCTGCAGCCAATTGACGCAAGTAGACATATTCTGTTGAACATCCCAGTACAACAAACTGTTCAACAAAATGTCCAACATTCTCAAGTGCCACACATGACAAGCCCGCAACCAAGAATAATCACAGGATAATTCCTAACAATCTCCCCTTTTGTCATTTGGTGGCACAACATACGGTATGATAGAATAAGAAAGCAATTGTGCAAATGATAAACGTTCAAACCCCTTGGAGACACATTGCATCATCAGTAGACGTCCAACAAAACATTCAACAAGACGCTAGTTATCCAACAAAACATTCAACCAGACGCTAGACATCCAACAACACGATCAACAATTCTTTCAACATAGCATCGAGCATCAGATAAGAGAGAAAACATACCGCTTCTCCCCTTTTGCGCCACAAAGGACAAACACCTCATAAATCCGCAGAGGGACCATTCTGTAGAGAAGACAGCTTGCTTTGCAGCAACTCCTTGTGACGATTCAGAAGTACCCGCTGACTTTCAAGAAACAGAAGTTGATCATCAATATTCTGTAGAGCAGTCTCGAGAAACTGAATATCAGCCGCACTCGCAGATGAAGCAGTAGCTTCAGTAGCAGGACAGGGTGGAGGAGTTTGCGAGGCTGGAGGCACAGTGAAGGACGGTTCAGCAGTAGGACGAGGAGAGGATGTCGAAGACACATTATGAAGAGAGGGAACCAAGTCAGTGATGTCATCCATTTTTCCGGCCACAGACTTTGCCGTATACGAAATACTCTCACAAGATGAAGGAAGATCTGACGAGGACAGAGGCACCTTTTGAGCTAGGAGCAACATAGATATAAGAGCTCCATGGGGTAACGAAGTCCCGGAGGTGGATATCTCAGCAAACGATAGGATAGAGTCAAAAATAATCCGGCCCAAATTAAAACCCTGAGAGGTTCCAGCAGAGAACAACAGCCTGCACATATCTCGAGTAACCACAGACACATTTGATGTAGGAAGCCAGTTTCTCGTGGCAATCCGGTAGAGAATAAAAAACTTGGCCGTAAGAGCAGATGAAGGAAAAAACGATGATTTCGTAGGCCAATTCTGGAGCTTCCCCGCAGTCACAGCTCGGATCAGTCTATCAAACTCGACTTCTGTAGACTCTCCATAAGCAGGAGCAGATGGGGGACATTTCCATTCCAACAATTTATTCAGAGAGGAAGGAGAAAAAGTAATTATCTTGCCCCGAACATAATTTCTGCAATGCCAACGAGAGGAGCCCTCTCCAGCAGTTTTGGATAGATTACAGTAAAATTCCCTGACTAACACAGGATAGTAGGAACTGAAGCACGTGGCAGCACGGAACAATCCGAGAGTCTTCAATATAGTTGCAATCTGGGTCTTGTCAAACGAGGCTATGTTCAGAACCTTTTCAGGAAGAAACGATCTCTCTGAATAAGATGGCCACCGGTTCTTGCGAGCTTTGTCGAAGAAAACTCTGCTAAAGGCATCCGAAGAAGTAAACGACGGAGAACGAGAGGAGCTTGAAGCTGAGATTTTTGACCTCTTAGACGGAGAGCCATCAGCTTACACGAAGGAGCAGAGCGCTTCTTGGAGCACGGTCGATCCTTGCGCATAAATGAGGACAAAGGAGGTTCAGTAGGACCAGAGGCCTCAGGTGATGCACCCTGTGTTGCAACATTTTGTGCAACAATATTTTCAACACTAGCATCCTTGAAGGAATCAGGAACAATATCAGTTTCAACATTAAGTCCCACATTGTCCCCACCAACAGCTGTAGTATCTTGACTCTGGGTACATTTTTCTAAAGTAACTTCAACATTTACCTCACAACCAGCAGTGCCACATCCAGACACAACATTGGCAGTGATCTTTTCTGAAACAACTTGCATCTCACTAACACCTGTTTCAGAACAATTGGAGGGATCCTGAGGAATTTCAGAAGATTCTAAATCCATAGGAGTGGGACCAGGATCTTCAGAGACATTTAGAGACTGAACTTTTTGAGACATATCATCAGTAAGTGACATGTCTTCCACAGTGTCTTTCAGAAATGACTCCTTACTACTGTCTGCACATTCATGATCAACTATCTCAGAGTCTTTTCCAGGCTCAGAAGCATCTTGAGATGAGAACTTAGGCACATTTTGAGAACACGCATTCACATCACAATTAGGGTCATTGATCATGTTCTGAGATCCTTCATCCATAGACATGGGTGATGTAAAGACAGGTACCTCTTCCTGACAAGGAGCAGCATGTGTTTTCTCATCTCCTAGATCACCTTTCTCCACATCTTCCTTGTTTTCCAGCACATCATCCTGCCCAACAGGATTCTCAGAAGGAAAGTTAGACGAAGATGCTCCTGAAGTCCCTCTGGACTTAGGCAAATCAGCAAACACCGGGGAGTCTTCAGAATCTGAGATGTCTATTACATCAACTTCAGAGATTTTAACAAAAGATGTCGGGTTCCAGGTGCGAATGACAACTTTTCTATCTCGAGGAACTCTAACACTCATAACTTTCCCCAAAATCTTCTTACGCATCAGACCTTTGAAATGAATATGAGATACATCCACGTAAGAGAGATCCAATTCTTTTCCTGTTCTCCGCAAATACCAGAACCAGTCTTGAATAGTTACCGGATCAGGAAAACTTTCATCATCATCATACACTTCATTATCCTCGGAATTTTTGGGAAGGGGGAATTCAAGAATTGGGGAAAACTCCACCAACTCTAAATTAGAGACTTTAGAAGGATGCATGCCACCAAACGAGGAAGAGGAGAGTGATGGAGAGGGATTACCACTGGAAGATCTTGACATAGGACGAGAAAACGCCCCTTTACGTTTAACCGAAGAAGACGAGGAAGGCGGAGCACTTTTCCGAGCGGATGTCGTTCGTCGAGACGACCGACGAGGGGGCACCGACGACTCATCCGACTGATTTCTTGCCATTGAAGATAAACTGGGAGAGGCTTCAACCAAGCCGATTTCAAGAACCCTAGATGAGGGGTTAGGAGAATCTTGGAGAAAATTTGAGTAGAGGAAAAAAGCGCCTTGGGAACGAAAAGAATCAGAGGGTAATAATAACGAGTAAGAAAATAAAAGAAAACCGACCCGTCAGCAGAGATTGATAGACCCTCATAATGTTGCAACATGATGTTGCAACAAATATCTCAACACAGGAAGCAACATTAGATACGACACAGCCCTAGGGCTTGCCGCAATTCCTCAAATCTGGCAGAATCAAGAGGCTTTGTAAAAATGTCTGCTAGTTGATTAGCTGTAGCAACATACTCCATAACTAGGGATTTCTTCTCAACCAGCTCTCTAATAAAGTGATGTCGGATGTCGATATGTTTCGTTCTAGAATGTTGGACAGGGTTCTTAGAGATATTTATAGCACTCTGGTTGTCGCATAAAATAGTCATAACTCCTTGTTCCCGACCATAGTCTATCAACATTTGCTTCAACCACAGCAATTGTGTACAACAACTTCCTGCAGCAATATACTCAGCCTCTGCTGTAGATAATGATATGGAGTTCTGTTTTTTACTATACCAAGACACCAGATTGTTTCCCACATAAAAACATCCTCCGGTGGTGCTTTTCTGATCATCTGTATTACCTGCCCAGTCAGCATCACTATATCCTGAGACAAGAGTATTCGTATCCTTTGTATACCATATACCATAATATGCTGTTCCGCTGATATACCTGATAATCCTTTTTACGGCGACAATATGAGATTCCTTAGGGCTTGCTTGATAACGAGCACAGACTCCAACGCTAAAGCTGATATCCGGTCGACTAGCTGTTAGATATAACAGACTACCTATCATGCTTCTGTAAAGAGTGACTTCAACACCTCTTCCTCCTTCATCCTTAGAGAGTTTTTCAGATGTACTCATGGGAGTCCTTACATGTCTGGCACTTTCTAAACCAAATCTCTTGACAAGATTTCTAGCATACTTGCTCTGAGAGATGAATAGACCATCTGGACACTGTTTAACTTGGAGCCCAAGAAATACATTCAACTCACCTACCATGCTCATTTCAAACTCCCTTTGCATGAGATTAATAAACTCATGCACAAGTTGTTGTGATGTTGAACCGAAAACTATGTCGTCAACATAGATCTGGGCAATCATCACACTTGATCTTGTCCTATGAACAAATAAGGTCTTGTCAGCTCCTCCTCTTTCGTATCCCTTCTTGAGAAGATATGTGGTCAATCTTTCATACCAGGCCCTTGGAGCTTGTTTAAGCCCATACAACGCCTTCTTCAGCTTGTACACATGATTTGGAAGAAACGGATCTGCAAAGCCTTTGGGTTGTTCAACATACACTTCTTCATTCAATAATCCGTTCAGAAAGGCACTTTTCACGTCCATTTGATGTAGTTTGAAATTTAAACTACAAGCGACCGCAAGTAATAGTCTAATAGATTCCAACCGTGCTACAGGAGCGAATGTCTCATCGAAGTCAATGCCTTCCACTTGGGTATACCCTTGAGCAACAAGCCGGGCTTTATTCCGGGTAACATTTCCCTTCTCATCTGTCTTGTTTTTGAATATCCATTTTGTCCCGATGACATTAGTTCCTTTTGGTCTTTCCACAAGACTCCAGACGTCATTTCGTTGGAATTGGTTTAGTTCCTCTTGCATAGCTGAGACCCAAAAATCATCACCAATAGCTTCCTTCACATTTTTTGGTTCGGTAGTAGAAAGAAAACAAGCATACCCAGCAAGATCTCTGTAATTAACACGACTGATGCCTCTGGTGCGACGACTATCGTGAACGTCACCAATGATTAGCTCCGGCGGATGGTCTCGTATAATCTTCGTAACTCCCTCAGCACCTTGAGCACTTTCAGCTTCTACTTGAGTTGACTCCATGGTGGCAGTATCCTGTGTTGCAACAATTTGTTCAACATTGTTCTGTATGGACTTGTTTGTTGTAACATCTCTTTCAACATGAACTTCATCCTCATTTCTGTCTTATTGAACTCCTTTATCACCAGTTAGAATACATTCTCCCTGATCAAAATCATCAACAACAACGTTAATGGACTCCATCATGACATCAGTTCGTTCATTTAACACCCGGAAGGCACGACTCCTTGTTGAATACCCCAAGAAAATTCCTTTGTCACTCTTGGTGTCGAACTTCCGTCTTGGTGTCCGATCTTGCAGAATGTAGCACTTGCTTCCAAAAATGTGAAAGTAAGAGACATCAGGTTTTCGACCTTTCCATATTTCATATGGTGTTTTCTCAGTCTGTGGTCGAAGATAAACCCTGTTGATGGTGTAGCATGCAGTATTAACCGCTTCAGCCCACCACTTAGTATTCACTTTTCGGGCATTCAGCATAACACGAGCCATTTCCTGAAGAGTTCGATTCTTCCTTTCAACCACTCCGTTTTGCTGAGGAGTCTTAGGAGCCGAGAATTCATGTCCTATACCTTGTGCTTCACAGAATTCAGAGAATGAGTGATTCTCAAACTCTTTTCCGTGATCACTTCGGATCCGAATGACTTTCCATATGTTGTCTCCTCTTTCTACTTGAAGACGAGTACACAGGTTTTTGAAAGCATCGAAAGTATCTGATTTCTCCTTCAGAAAATCCACCCAGGTAAAGCGTGAAAAATCATCAACACAAACAAAAATGTACTTCTTACCTCCGACACTTGTTTCTGACGTGGGTCCAATCAGATCCATATGCAGCAGCTCCAGAGTTTTTGATGTTGTGATATTCTGCATTTGTTTGTGACTAATTCTCTTCTGCTTCCCCAGTTGGCAGGCTTCGCACACTCCTTCTTTCTTCTTGAGTAACGTGGGCATTCCTCGGACAGCTCTTGCTTTGGAGATTTTCATTAAGGTCTTGAAGTTAACATGGCCTAACTTCTGATGCCACTGTTCAGATGCATCTGTGGTGATACTCAGACATCTGTCAGGTTCTTGCAACAGGTAGCAGTTGTCACTGGATCTTTTTCCAGAAAGAATGCACACTTCATCACCATTAAACACAAGACATTCGTTTTTGTTGAACCGAACCAGCAAGCCTTGATCACACAGCTGACTTATACTAATGAGATTAGCCTTTAAATTTTCAACATGCATCACATCTTTCAATTTCAGAGTTTCTGTCATATTCAGATTACCTTTCCCAATAACTCTGCTTCTCTGTCCATCCCCGAAGGTGACATGACATTTACTTCCAGCAATGTACTCAGACAGAAGACCCTTGTTCCCTGTCATGTGCCGAGAACACCCACTGTCAAAATACCACTGATTCTCCGCAAAGGTAGCCAAAGATGTGTATGCAACCATACTGAACAGTTCCGACTTCTTAATCCATTTCATGCTTGTCTGTTGTTGTGGATGAACAATATTTCTTCCTTCACTCACATGCTTCATGCGCCTGAAACACCTCCAATCATTGTGTCCTATTTGTTTGCAGTTGCCGCATATAAGCTGCATAAGACTAGTACCTCTTCTGTTCTTTCCTCGTGATTTGACCTCATCATGTGAACTCCTTTTAACATGTTCCTTAGCATTGAGACTACTCCTGGTCTTGGGTGTGTGAAGATGACTTCCTCTGTTGTAACCAACTCCAGTTCGATCTCCAGCAACTTTTCCCATGTTGAGGATGTCATCAAGTTTGGTTTTTCCAGAGTTCCATCTGTTAACAGTGCTTTCTGCCTTCTCAGCTCTCATTACGGCCCTCTTCATGTTTCTCTCACAGTCTCGGAGACTTGCTTCAGTCTTCAGAAGTTTGACTTGATATGCATTCTTCTCACTTCTCAACTTAGAGCATTCATCTTTCAGTTTCTTGTTGGCTTCACAGATTTCCATCCATTTGTAGAACATAGTTTGATAGGCTGTGCGGATTTCCTCATCATCAACATCTTCTTCACTCCCAACTTCGGATTCAACTTCACTGTCAGAATTAGCATCATTTGTTGTAACATTTCGTACAACATGCTCTCCCTTGTGCTTTGATGTTGCAGAACATGTTGCAACATTATGTTCAACAAGACTGACGGACTTGCCTTCAGTTTTGTCATTCAGAATAGCCGTGAAAGCAACATAATTACTGGTTATGTCTTCATCTTCCTCACTACCTCCAGAGTCTTCATCGCTCCAAGTGCTGGCGAGGGATTTCCCTTTTAGCTTCTTTAGGGTGTTTGCACACTCTGCCTGTATATGTCCGAAGCCTTCACATTCTCTACACTGTATTCCCTTTCCTTTGTTTTTAGACTCATACCTTTGTATGGGACGACCTGCATTCCTTTCGCCTGCAGGAGGTCCTGTCCGCACCTTTTTATTAATAGCTTTGAAATTCTGACCTTTATTGCTGATCTTTCTCATCATCTTGCTAAAGTTTTTGGTGAGAAGCACGATATCATCTTCGAGTTCTGTCTCATCATCAGATTTTGACAGTTTACTGGCTTCAATCTTCAAGGCAACACCCTTCTCCTTTTTGTTTTGTTTGAGATTCATCTCGTAGGTCTGCAGGGATCCCATGAGTTCGTCCAATCTCATGGTCGATGTGTTCCTTACCTCCTCTATAGCAGCAATCTTTGCTGAAAATTTATCAGGCAGGGACCTTAGAGTTTTTTCAACAAGCTTCTTTTGTGAATACTTCTTACCCAGTTGGAATGCCTGATTAGCAATATCCCTCAATCTTCCATTGAACTCTGCAACCGTCTCGTTTTCGTTCATCCTTAGATTTTCAAACTGGCTGGCGAGCATTTGTAATTTTGAGGCCTTAACAGTGCTGGTGCCTTCATGCACGTTTTGTAGAATGTCCCAAGCTTCTTTAGCATGCTCACAAGTTGATATAAGCTTGAACTGCTCTTCATCAACGGCAGTAAAGATGGCGTTAACCGCCTTAGAGTTTCCTAAGGCAGCACGTTCTTCATCAGAACTCCAGTCTCGCACAGGTTTGAAGCTCTCTTTTCCTTCTTTGTTGACTTCAACTGGAGGATTCCATCCTTCAACTATAGCAACCCAAGCCTTTTCATCCAAGGACTTGATAAAAGCTCGCATACGAGACTTCCAATAGGTGTAGTTCGTTCCAGTAAGCAGAGGGGGACGAGTGACCGAAGCACCTTCTTTTGTGTTCATGATCAGCGTACTGACCTACAGGATCACATCCACTTTGAAAGAAGGTCAAAGTATAGAAGATGACTAGCTCTGATACCAAATGAAATTCAGTACGCAGTAAATAATCTAACGATCAACGTCAAAACACACAGCATGCAAGGACACACAAGAGTTGGTATCGCAGTTCGGTGCACACACCTACATCTGCGGGGCCACGCCCAGAAAATAGAATACTTCACTAAAAAGATTGGAGAATACACATTCTACAATTCACGCATTAGTAAGGAAGAACACTCTCATCCTTCAAACAAACCGTGAGGGGATGATCGCAATCAACCCCGTGAAGTATTCTTGGCAAGCTCCCCTTGCCTGCAAGCTCCCCTTGCACCACCGACTTGATCAACTCCCTTGATCCTGCGTGCGCAGCCGTCGACCTCCCTCCCGGAGAATTTTCTTCAACTTTCTTCAGTAAAAGCGTTAACCTAGCCGCCAAACGCTCCAAGCCCTAAAAGGCCAAAGCACCGCAATCTTCGATTCAATCTCGATACCAGCAATCGTCGAACCTAGATTCGATTCAATCAACAGCAATGACCGCAACGGCTTTGACAAGAAAGAGATCCCGAAGGATCCGTAATAGGAAGTTGTTAGAGTAATAATTTGCCGAGAATCTCTCTTCAACCGTTTCGCAATATGGTAACAGGAGATTAAACCCAATCAACTCTAAAACAGTTAATAACCACCATAAGTGCCAGATATGCAAGATAGAAAATACCAGAATACGTGAACGCCAATTGCACATCCTAAATCTGCAGCCAATTGACGCAAGTAGACATATTCTGTTGAACATCCCAGTACAACAAACTGTTCAACAAAATGTCCAACATTCTCAAGTGCCACACATGACAAGCCCGCAACCAAGAATAATCACAGGATTATTCCTAACAATTTGGAATATGACTGATACTGATTGAATAATAAACATAAAAATCATGCTTTATAGCTGCTAAGATTGCTACAATTTATACAACAACGAAGATTGAGCAACCACTATTACATAAAAAATGAAAGAGTTCAAAAAGGCAAAGATTGTATTATCTCATTGAATGTCACTAATATTAGGCAAGATGAATGTACCTACGACAAGCCCATCATTCTTGTCCTTTAAAATTGTCCACAAAATTTTAGCAAGCAAAATTGTCCACCCAAACCCAACAAATTTCCAGATTTACAAGAAAAATTTCCTTGAATCATGTTTACTACTTGCATGTTGATACATGTGTTTCATACCTGCAGTTTGGTTAAAAAACTGTCAGTGTCAAGTTTTTACATGCAAGCACCTAAGTCAAATATTTAGATTCGATTGAAGATTGTGTCATACCGGAGGCATATTGATGAACGATTATGTCGCAGTGAAATCACTCAGAAGTTCTTGGATTGAAACACTAAAAATATAGAAAATAATAATGCCTAAAATGAATCAAAAGTTTAATATGAAAAAAATACCTTTCTTTCATTGGATAATTACGGCTATCGTGATGCACGAGCTTGTTACAACATCGACAAACTGCAGAGGTTTCGATGCTATTTCTCTTGCCTTCCCCCTCATCCTTTGATCCGTTTTCCACTAATGTTGGTCTTTGCAATGGAAGGTGGATGGATATGAATTGTTTTCGATAATGCTTTTATTTTCTCTGTTTGTAAAGTTTGTGGATTTTCAGAAGGAAATTGCGGAATATCTTCTATGGCCATTTGAATCAAACTATGTTCCAGTTCAAGCCATTCAAGCCATTCAACTCAAGAGCGAGCAATTTTCATAAACTTGTGAACTTCATTTGAAAACTCTGTGAAATTTAAATCTTGTTTCTATCATAGGATTCATATTCAATTTTATTATAGAATTAATCTATCCTAGGTCACAATTCACAATTTTATCATAGAATTTAACAATTATGCAAAGTATGAATGACTCCTCATGAAATAGATCAATAGCACAAAAGTAATTCCACAAATTATTACTTTGTATCTGGCAGAAATGATTATGATCAATAGTACAAAAGTAATTCAAAGTCTTTTTTAAAGTCTTAATTTTATAGTAATTGTTCAAAGTCTTTTTCCCTCTAAAAGAAATCAAAAAATGACTGAGTATAAACCTTCTTCATTCGAGTCTCTCATCTCAGATTTCACAAAATAAACTCAATAATTATCTCAAAATGAACTACATGATTAACTCCAGAAATTAATTAAGAATAAATCAAACGGGCCCAGATTTTACCTTGTAGGTCTATAACCTGAGCTAGGGCTTTGATCCAATTGAAGCTTCGGCTTGAAGCAGCTAGGAGCAAACTGGCCTAGGGTTAGGGTTTTGATGGGGCAAACGGCTCGATTTTTCACCAGCGATGGATTTTTCACCAGATGGGGACACTGGAGCATAAGAGTGGTTAAGGAAATTTTGGGCATTTTTTGTGTCTCATCTGAAGCGAAAGTTAATTTGGATAAGTTTAGATGCAATGGCTCGTCGGATACAAGCCGTCAACATGCTTTTAATGTTTGTTCCTCGTTAGGTGTGCAATCTTCAGAGGACCTGGTAAATATTTGGGGGTTCCCCTCTTACTTGGGCATGCATTGCCCAACATGTATAGATGAGTTGTGGAGAAGATATGTGATAAACTCTCTAGATGTAAATGGACGTTATTATCATTGGTTGGGTGTGCTACCCTTATCAAGTAAGTCACCTCTACTATTCATTCTTATTCGATGCTCACCATCTCTTCCCCGTATATACTTTGAAGGAGATTGATATGTTGAACAAGAGTTTTCTCTGGGGCGGTAAAGAAGGTAAAAGGAAACTTTCTCTCGTAAGTTGGTCTGAAGTCTATAAGCCACATAAGTTTGGTGATCATGGCATTCGGACTATGGAACTCCATAATGATGTTCTCTTATAGCAGCTAGCTTGGCAGTTTTCAATGGAGCCACACTCCTTATGGGCTCGGTTGTTGCGTTCGAAGTATAAATTTCGTGATGACATTGTTTCCTATATTGTGGGTTTGGAATCTCTTCCGGCTTCTTGGTCATACTCGTGGAAAAGCTTAGTTCATGATATGCAGATATTACTTGGTGGGCTAGTTAGACGGATTGGAGATGGTACCATGACTAAGTTTTGGAGTGATAATTGGATGGGTCAACCGCTCTTGTCCATGACATCACCTCCAGCTGGGATCGAGCCTTCGCAGACCCTTGTACATTAGTTTATTCAGTAGGGGACATGGGATGTGCAGACATTATTGTTGACTGTACCGTACGATGCTGTGCAACAAATTATGTCGTATACTCTTCATAAGATCATTGAACAGAAGGATAGCTATATCTGGTGCCTTACTTCTCATGGAAAATTTTCTATCCATACGTTATATCTGCAGTTATTGAAAAATCTACATCTGGACTTGGATGATCAGTGTGCATGGATTTGGAAGTTGTCAATACCTTTGCGATGGATGTACCTCATCTGGTTGGTGTCCAAGAATCGAATTGTTACTAATGTCTTGCGGTTTCATAGGGGTATATCAGATACAGAGTTGTGCTCTTCATGCGAGCCTGCAGCAGAAACAGTCCTTCATGGTCTATGGGTCTGTGCGGAGACGAGAAAGGTGTGGCAATCTTTCTTTTCGACTTTGTTTTTCCCTGGCTTCTATCAAATGACTCTTTTCATCTGGTTGAAAACCTTCTTGAAAGTGAAGCAGTACCAAGTTCATCAAGTTATCCTCTTCGCCATCTGTTTGTGGAAGGTATGGTGTGCCCGTTGTACGCGAATTTTTTTACTAACACTAGAGGGTGTGGATGATAAATTCAATGTGTGTCATATTTCCATTCATGCTATAGAGGTATATTTTGCATATGGAAAGTCTACAGTGACCCCTTCTGCTACTCCTCTTATTCGGTGGATGCCTACGGACCATGGCATTGTGAAGCTCAATGTAAACTAAGCTTGTAAAGTGAATCCAGGATTTTCGGGAGCTAGAGGACTATTCCGGGATGCGATGGGCTTGTGGATTCATGGATTTTCGGCCTATCTTTGGTCCGGCAATAATTTAAATGCTGAAATCCAAGCTATTCGCATTGGGTTGGAGCTGGCTTTGGCACACTGGCTTCAAAACATTCTAGTTGAATCAGATTCTAAGATGGCTATTCTTTTACTTGCTTCACATGATGTCTCTTTTCATCCTCTTTTGAGTTTGATTTCAGATATTCGGGAATTGGCTTCACGACTCCAGCATTGCACCTTCCATCATGTTTTTTGTGAGGCTAATTTCTGTGCAAGTGAAACCTGAAAGCGGGTCTTCCTATCTTCTTGTGCTTGACTAGCTTGATCCTTCTCTTCGGCTAACTATTCCCCCTTCTTGGGTCGACAATTAAAGCATTATCTTCGATGACGTCCTTTCTGCAGGACAGGAGCGAGGGAGCCTGTCAGCTGAGTTTGGACATGGCATGACCGATGTCGAATGCCAGAGGTCGGAGCTTGGACTCTAGGTCTCGCCAGCCACCTACTCGACTTCTTGTATTTGTATTTAAAGCGAGTTGTGTATCTATGTCCGTAGCATTTTATATTTCGAAATAAAAATTATCTCCACAAGAGAGCTCACTTTGGTGGCGTTTTGTTTTAATTACAATTATTTCAAAATATATAATATATAATGAATCATGCCTAAAAGTTGAATTTAAAATAAAAAAATGAATTTTAACACACAAAAATGTCTAAGGAAATATATATTAAATGGATATTTATTTCCACTTCTTATTTGTGTTAAAATAAATCCAAAAATAGGGCCTAAAAGGGAGTTCAAATGGCCCAAAAGGATCCAAAACCAAAGCACAGCCCATTAATTAATTAATTAATTAATTTAAAAAAACATGCGGGCTGTAGCCCGCTGAAGTAATGCAGGCTGCAGCCCGTTTTTGAAAAAAAAGGGTTTATAAATATCTTTTTGTGGGCCGGCCCGTGGGGGGCCGGTGCACTTCGGGCTGAACCAAACCATGGTGGGGGTTAAGGTTTTCTGGAAGGGGGTGACGGTGGCTTCCCTTCCGACACCGTGGGGGAGCGACGGCCTTCGGCCGATGCCCCTCTGGGGGCCGACGGCCTTGTAGTGACCCTGTGCTATGAGGAACAAACACTAGAGGGGGGTGAATAATGTTTTATAGAATTATAAGGAATTTACGCCAAATAAAACCATACTTAACCAACAAATGCGGAATGTAATAAATGAACAACAACCCAAGTAAGAAAGCAATGCAAACAAGCAATCTACCCTGGTTCGGTGCCACCCAAGTCTTCCCGACTTGTTACCGGTGCCCTACTCCAGCAACACCCGGATCCCCTCCGGATACTCTAGCAAACCGCTAGAGATTTCCTTTAGCCCACTTGCGGAAACCCCACAAGTGCAATCGACCTACAATCTATGTCCGTGTATCCCACAACCCGGGAACACGCAAAACCCTAAATCCCACAACTTGGGATTTAGGCAAACTCTCACAAACCGAGAGCAAAACTAAATCTTGACTCCCACAACTTGGGATCAAGCCAACACTCTCATCAACCGAGAGTAAACAACAATATAAATGTATTGAAGATGAAATAAACAGCTTCTTATCACAAAATCCTATGCCTTGAGAAATACTGACCAATTTAGGGTAAGAATGGATTTTGAGGAAGATGAGATCACCAAACCCTAGCTCCACCAAGATGAGCAGCAATAGATGGCTAGGGAGGAGTTGATGACTTGGTTTTAAGCTCTTAGCTTGAGAAGCTCACAAGGAATGTGAATCTCTCTTGAGGAATTAGTGCTCAAAGAGAAAGAGAGAGAGATTCTTGTGAGATGAGAGAGCTTGGAATTGGAGTTGAATGGCTCTTCTCAAAGGTGTGAAAATGTCTCTAATTTCAGCCTTAGATCCCTGGTTAGAAGCACACAAACTTATATAGGGAAGAGAGAAAACGGTCACAAAATTCGTGGCATTAAATGCCCAACAGATCTATTTCTGAAGGTGCTTAATCGGTCTAAGAAGGGTCATCAACCGACTAGATTGACAACTAGTCGGTCAGTGAACCTTCTTGGACCGACTAGATGGTTAACAGAGAAGATGGTGAAATCTGGGTAAGAACTAGTCGGTCTAAGAAGGATCATCAAGCGACTAGATTGACAACTAGTCGGTCAGTGAACCTTCTTGGACCGACTAGATTTGAAACTAGTCGGTCTAAGAAGGATCATCAACCGACTAGATTGGCTTTTAATGCATTAACCATCCTTCTTGAACCAACTAACTGGTCAACAGTGAATGGGCTGAGTTAGCAATGATGTCTAGTCGGTTCAAGAAGAATTTCCAACCGATTAGATCGTCATCTAGTCGGTTGGTTCTTCTACTTGAACCAACTAAGATGCATACGAAGCCGAGAAATGAAGCGATAAGCTACGGAAAAGTTTCTAATGGCTTCTAAGGCAATCCTAGAGATACGATATGATAGAAATGAAGATTTCTAGGCAAGTACTACTCAAGGCTTAACATTCTACTAAACCGAAGCAGAAGACATAAAAGTAAACACGACAAACCGTCTTCAAAGCTTCAACATGGACAATCCGAATCCCTATACTTCATGAAAAACTCCTTGAGCTTCAACGAAGCTCCAAGCACAACGATCACGCGTTCTGAGGAAGTCGTGGGACGTCGCTTGAGATGAACAAATTACTTTGGCGACGATCTCCATAAATCTTCATGATTTTGAGACTTTTAGTTGAATGACTTGAATATCTTCAACGTCATAGTCTTCGAAGCTTTTGACTCATCCATTCCTTTCTTCTCTTTGGATTGAATCTCTATTCATTTGTTGATGCCATTGGCTTGAGGTTTGATGTAGCCTTTGAGTTCTTCAAGCCAATGCTTCACCTTTGTTGATCTACCAAGTTCTCCACTTGAATCAACACATGTAGTCACTTTTGATCTTCTTGAATCTAATTGGTGACTTTTCAGCTAACTGCAAACACAAGAGTTAGTCACAATGATTTGTGTTTGATCATCATCAAAATCAAAGTTGAGAGTCCAATACTCAACATTCTCCCCCTTTTTGATGATGACAAACCAAATATAAACAAAACAAATAATTGTGCATTAAATATACTTACTTCCCCTGCAATGATGCCAATCAAGTTAATATCAATAATCAATTGCATCATTCAGCAGTTAATAGTGTGTGTGTCATATGAGGTTGTGTATATATCGCATGAATGACCAGAAATAATATGCATACACAATACAAATCATGTAGGTGATACACATCATAAACATGAGCATGATTACCAACATATATATAATGTAATCTAAATAAACCAAGGTAATCACAAATGCTCCCCCTGAATCATATACATGAACGAGCATACATAAAGTCTATATAATTCAAGTTATTGTTTAACACTCAACATTTAATAAGCATATCCTTTGTTTATTTCTCTCCCCCTTTGTCATAACAAAAAAAATATGGGGGTATAGAAACAACAAATGCAACAATAGAGTGGAAAACACAAAGGTATAACAATTGTAAAGTTCTCTAATGTAAAGTTACCAATTTAAAAACAAGATATCGAAATAAAGATATCAAATGCAAGAGCACATATCCAACAACAACTCAATCACCCTCAATTATCACAAAAAGATAAGCAATAAGCATATGTGATAAAATAATACAATAGATACTAATTGTAAAGAGTAGTGTGAGCAGTGTTAGAAAAGTGACAATGCAAAAATCATGACATCGCTTGTGAAATAAAAACAAGTGATCAAATAGTGTCAAATACCCAAACAAACTCAATTATTACAAAATTTATAACATGAAGCATATTGTGATAGACTGTCTTGTGATACCAATAGTATACTTGGCAAGATAAATGACATGAACATGATGAACCACATTATCGTGGAATCAAAATCATCACATTGACATAGATCAATATTTTTAGCCAATTTAGTGTATGGAAAACAATTCTATGTTTTCATACAGGTAAATCTATTTAATCAATATAATCATCGAGCAACGAAGTAAACAAACATGACTATAGAATTCTTAACCATGTGTACAAAGTTATGTTATAATAACACACGTTAAGTATAATGGCATGAGATATCAATAGTAGACATACCAAGTCATCTCCAAAAGTATCTCCAGCTAAACTCCACAAAGCATCTCCCAAATTAAGCATACCTAATATAAGTGAAGTGTGCGATGTGGGGTGACAAGGTGATACAATGAAAATGAATATCTATATCACGCAAAAGTGTTATGCCAAAATAGAGATAGTAACATCATAAAACGTATGGCATACACAATTCTAGCACCCTAGAAAACTAATTGAAACAATGTTCAAAAGGACCATAGTACTAGCATGCATTCCAAAATAGATACTCACATAATGAGTAAAAGATAAGCATGGAATGCCATGAGCATAAGGAAGATAAGCACTATATCATACGCTCAAAACTAGCATCAAACAAGATCATGTAAAGATGATATCTAATATAAATAGTCTAACAATTGTTAATATGATACCAAATGTAAATATGATATGTAGAGATGATACCAATTGTAATATAACAGAGTATGGCAAGCAGGCAAATACTGTCAAAATCATGATATTACTTGAGAAGGAAACCAAGTGAACAAATAGAGACATGATTTCATCCTAGCTCAATTATCACAAAGGATTCAACATGAGGCATAATGTGACAAAATATCTTTTGAGCAAAGTCATGAAGATAGTCTACGATCAAAGTCACAAGGTATGTCATAAACGAGTAAAGTTATCATGAACATCGCAAGCATGCATACCAATTGTGCGAATAGAATAAAAAGACTTGTGTAAGCACAATATAATCGGAGGTAGCATCAAAGAAGTCATAGTGCATCAAGATATATTCATGAAAGAATATCTATGACAGAATATACATATCATCAAACACAATATAAAGCTTATGTGATCGTGTAAAGCACAAGTTATCTATAACATCTCATAAAAATAGCATAAAATATGAGCATGAGATGAGAGATGACATAGTGAGAAATATAGCTTGAAGATCACTAACTAATATGAATAAATGTTATGTCACTTGTGAAAATATCATACATGAAAGATTTAGCTATAGACATGAAAGATCTCTTGAATAAAATTATAGTTAAACATCAGTCATGAAGTAATTAAAATGACAAGTAACATACATTGATCACCCCAAATCATATCAATACGTCTCATAAAGATAATCATACAAACCATAGGAAAAGTATGAGATGTGTGGTGATACAATGAACAAATATTTATAAAGATCCTAAAATCATTAATCTTATACATGGCATGAATTATGTATAACATGATAAAGTATAGCATGCCAGCAAGAAATGAATCTTAAATGAAGGAATTGAAATTTTTTCAATGAAGATTAAGATCAATATACTTAATACAGTCTAATAAACAATCAAGCATGTCATACACATCAGTTATCATTACCATAATATTTAACAATCTTCACAAAGAAGCATGCATGTGAGGAAATGCGATGTGTAATGACAATGTGTTCCAAAGATATGAATCTCAATAAACAACTAACCAATTCATTAACAAGGTAGTCACATAAACACACAATCTTCATGAGGGTGTGACAAGAATGAGCTACTGAAGAAGTATGATATATTACACATATCGAATATATTAAACTACCAATTGAAAACATGGTAGTCAAAACCAATATATTAAAATACCAATTGTGCAAAACACATACTTACAACCATTTAGCTCTCCCTATATGTGTGCATCTCCAATGCACCATCCTTTCCTTTGAATTGATCCGTCATTTGTAAACCAAGGAATGTGTAGGGTAGGCATCTTGCACAACAATCTGTCAATTCAACAATTGGTGGTATCCAAAAAAATTTTGGATCCAAATAGGTTAATGAACAAAATCAAGTAGTCCAATAACCAATCATTTACCAATTGTAAATAACACTCATCAATAGAAATGCATGACATGCATTAATAAGAGTTATTATAATCATGAAAATCATACATATCAGGAATTTACAATTCTCAATCATTAGAAATTAGAAACACCTAGACTAATAATTCCTATGCATATGATTTAGTCAAAATACATTATACAAGCAATCATCATTATGAATACACTCATCTAATAAAAAAGTGTGTGCAAGAAGGATTTCGCATTCAATATGCATATGTGCACAAAATAAACATTCACGTCACATGCATATTGGAGGAAGGCACGAAAAGTAACACCACAACGAGTGTGCATGAAAAACATAAAGTATTAAATTTCAAAACCAAATTTCTCTTTTCCTTTGGCATATCAACAAGATAGGAAGATGCAAATTGATAATAAATCACCAAAGGTTAGAGAAATCAACTGATCTATATGCACAACAAAATATGAGAGAGATATAATGGCATATAAATGAACATAATCATGATAGCAATCAAAACATGTCATACTCCAACAAAATCATACAAACTATGCAAACATGGAAGTAGTGGACGAACTCACATATATATATATATATATATATATATATATATATATATATATATATATATATATGGGTACAAAAAGTAATCATACAAGCATGGTACCCAAGCAATGAAACGCAATATGAGTCGCAAGAGAATATGTCATTCCTAATATACGATTCTATATGTGTGTTCATACCATGCCTAGAAACAATCTTAGGAATCCAAAAGATAGTGATTTGGGATTCTTAAGAAGAGGTTGTAGAGGCATGAGTAGGAAGTTGGGATGCACGCTTGTGAAGTGGAACATAAATATAAGCGTGTCCCGTGTGTGAAACATGCAAATGAGCATTAGTTCTAACATGAAAATATTTAAGCCACATGTTATAAACAATCATCGAATAAACATATGAGTAAGGATTATGAATACACAATGCACATTGGTCAAGAATTTGACACACGTGAAACACATAGACATGAATGACATACGAGGCACACAATATGCAAACATAGAATATGCATGAGATATTCTCAAACACAAAGTGACATCTACATGCATCCAACACACATGGAAACCAAATGTAAGAATATACTTACAACATTAAGCTCCCCCTACTTTGGTGCATCACTTAAGCACCAACAACTCCATTTGAATGAAAATCTTTGCAAATCAAGGAGTTGGTAGGGTTGGTATCCCAATGTGGATTGAACCTAGAAAACATAATTTTGGTATCCAAAAACCTTTTTGGATCCTATGGGTTAGTCAATAAGTTTAACAAACTAAATTCAAATTAGTATAACCCATATCTTAGTGTAATCATACACAATATTAATGAAACATGTAATCATGTTACAAGATAAATATTTAACCAAATACATGCATATACCAATTATACCAAAAATAAGTGTATATATATATATATTATAATCCAAACCCATGACATGTATCACATGCAACAAAACATGAATATGAGCCAACGCATGTGTTGCAAGAAGAAATATTAAATATTCTAAATATGAAAATCATAAACACAATGATTTACAAATAATCATGCAATGGAAATTAAATTCAATATGAATTTACGTTTCTAATCACACATGAGCATGTAAGGCCAAAATGCAAACAAAAGAATATATCAATTCTTAACACAAATGCTTTGGTACCCATAAAATGAATATAAACTTATGGTACCAAGCAATGAAGGGTCAACGAAAACTAACCCTTCGGAAACCAAGTCCAAGAGGACCGTGATTTCCCAACATAATCATCATTCATAATAATATCATTAATATAAGATTGCACATACATATCCTTAGCATGAATGCTAGTGTTCTTAGGACCCCAAATAGTGTATGATTTGGGAATCCTCTTCCTAGTGGTTGCATGCACAAAAGGTTGATTTATACGTGGTGCATGTGGCCTAGGAGCATGAGATCTAGCAAAAGCATGAGGAACATTGTGTTGTGCAAAAGCATGATGATAGGCATATGATCCATGGTGTGGTGTTGCATACATAAGTGGATGAATATGAGGTGTGTATGCATGAGGATGATCATGAGAATAAGCATGCACATGTGGATGTGATGTGTGATCATAAGCATATGAAGGTGCATGAGCATAAGTACGTGCATAAGAGTGTCTCAAATGAGTGTTTGCACGTGCTCGTGGGTGTGAAACATAGAAACCATCATTAGTAGAAATGTGAGGAGTGGATGCATTCCTACGTGTATTGGTGTACATGAAAGCATGTCCCTTCCTTTGATGTCCACCCAAAGTGGGTTTCTTTCCAAAGGAGGGAGGAATAGGAGTGGTGGTTTCCTTAGTAGTAGAACTACCCAAGTTGTTATAGACACCACTCGTGGATGCACCGGAGGATGGCCTCACTAAATCTATAGTTGCTTCACTATAGGAGGTGCATGCATTCAAGATGGATGCATGTGTGGTGAGCTCGTGCACTTGGGATTTGAGATCCTCATTCTCAATTCCCAAAATAGTGTTTTGAGATTGAAGATTTTCAATCTCAAGATCGTTACTATCCGCAACAGAAACACGATCAAGTTGAGATTTGAGAGACTCCACCTCATTTCTCAACATGCCATTTTGAGTAAGCAAACTTTCTTTCTCATTAGCGAGTGTCTCAACAATGGTGTCATTGTTAGAGGTGCTACATGTAGATGTGTTAGTGAGACTAGCAATCTTTTTCCTAGCATCACAATATTTATTTAAAAGCTTTTGATATTTATCAAATAATTTCTTAAGTTCAATTTTAAGCTCATCCATTGTTACCTCTTCACCGTCGCTATCACTTCCACTTGAATCGCTTGATTCGTCACTAGAGTCATCCTCTCGTGCCATCAAGCCCGTGAATGAATCTCTTTCATCATTGGAGGAAGAACACTTCGAGGTGGACTCTTCTTGCTCCACTAGCATGTGCCATATTTGATATGCCGTTGTTGCCTTGGACACACGCATAAGAATGTTATATGATAAATATTCAAGCAAGATATCCATTACCTCTTGATGTTTCTTCACCAATTCTTTTTGCTCATTTGTCCATTCATGTTCGGAAGTGGTAGGAGCACGAAGGGGATTTTCCACAAGCTTCCAATAATACTCATCGATGGATTGAATATATGCCTTCATCTTTACACACCAACTTTAATAGTTGGGTCCAATGAGATATGGTGGAATAGGACATCGTGTGTTGTTGTTGGTTGCCATAGCTATTACCTCGCTCTGATACCAATTGTAGTGACCCTGTGCTATGAGGAACAAACACTAGAGGGGGGTGAATAGTGTTTTATAGAATTATAAGGAATTTACGCCAAATAAAACCCTACTTAACCAACAAATGCGGAATGTAATAAATGAACAACAACCCAAGTAAGAAAGCAATGCAAACAAGCAATCTACCCTGGTTCGGTGCCACCCAAGTCTTCCCGACTTGTTACCGGTGCCCTACTCCAGCAACACCCGGATCCCCTCCGGATACTCTAGCAAACCGCTAGAGATTTCCTTTAGCCCACTTCCGGAAACCCCACAAGTGCAATCGACCTACAATCTATGTCCGTGTATCCCACAACCCGGGAACACGCAAAACCCTAAATCCCACAACTTGGGATTTAGGCAAACTCTCACAAACCGAGAGCAAAACTAAATCTTGACTCCCACAACTTGGGATCAAGCCAACACTCTCATCAACCGAGAGTAAACAACAATATAAATGTATTGAAGATGAAATAAACAGCTTCTTACCACAAAATCCTATGCCTTGAAAAATACTGACCAA
Organism: Scilla litardierei; assembly: GCA_030789695.1. NCBI lineage: Eukaryota > Viridiplantae > Streptophyta > Magnoliopsida > Asparagales > Asparagaceae > Scilla > Scilla litardierei. The sequence continues at coordinate 139,429,866 of CM061137.1, forward strand.
TTTAGGGCAAGAATGGATTTTGAGGAAGATGAGATCACCAAACCCTAGCTCCACCAAGATGAGCAGCAATAGATGGCTAGGGAGGAGTTGATGACTTGGTTTCAAGCTCTTAGCTTGAGAAGCTCACAAGGAATGTGAATCTCTCTTAAGGAATTAGTGCTCAAAGAGAAAGAGAGAGAGATTCTTGTGAGATGAGAGAGCTTGGAATTGGAGTTGAATGGCTCTTCTCAAAGGTGTGAAAATGTCTCTAATTTCAGCCTTGGATCCCTGTTTAGAAGCACACAAACTTATATAGGGAAGAGAGAAAACGGTCACAAAATTCGTGGCATTAAATGCCCAACAGATCTATTTCTGAAGGTGCTTAATCGGTCTAAGAAGGGTCATCAACCGACTAGATTGACAACTAGTCGGTCAGTGAACCTTCTTGGACCGACTAGATGGTTAACAGAGAATATGGTGAAATCTGGGTAAGAACTAGTCGGTCTAAGAAGGATCATCAAGCGACTAGATTGACAACTAGTCGGTCAGTGAACCTTCTTGGACCGACTAGATTTGAAACTAGTCGGTCTAAGAAGGATCATCAACCGACTAGATTGGCTTTTAATGCATTAACTATCCTTCTTGAACCAACCTAACTGGTCAACAGTGAATGGGCTGAGTTAGCAATGATGTCTAGTCGGTTCAAGAAGAATTTCCAACCGATTAGATCGTCATCTAGTCGGTTGGTTCTTCTACTTGAACCAACTAAGATGCATACGAAGCCGAGAAATGAAGCGATAAGCTACGGAAAAGTTTCTAATGGCTTCTAAGGCAATCCTAGAGATACGATATGATAGAAATGAAGATTTCTAGGCAAGTACTACTCAAGGCTTAACATTCTACTAAACCGAAGCAGAAGACATAAAAGTAAACACGACAAACCGTCTTCAAAGCTTCAACATGGAGAATCTGAATCCCTATACTTCATGAAAAACTCCTTGAGCTTCAACGAAGCTCCAAGCACAACGATCACGCGGTCTGAGGAAGTCGTGGGACGTCGCTTGAGATGAACAAATTACTTTGGCGACGATCTCCATAAATCTTCATGATTTTGAGTCTTTTAGTTGAATGACTTGAATATCTTCAACGTCATAGTCTTCGAAGCTTTTGACTCATCCATTCCTTTCTTCTCTTTGGATTGATTCTCCATTCATTTGTTGATGCCATTGGCTTGAGGTTTGATGTAGCCTTTGAGTTCTTCAAGCCAATGCTTCACCTTTGTTGATCTACCAAGTTCTTCACTTGAATCAACACATGTAGTCACTTTTGATCTTCTTGAATCTAATTGGTGACTTTTCAGCTAACTGCAAACACAAGAGTTAGTCACAATGATTTGTGTTTGATCATCATCAAAATCAAAGTTGAGAGTCCAATACTCAACAGGCCTTCGGCCGTCGCCCCTCCACTTTTAAATTTTTTTAAAATACCATTTATAAAAAAATTTGTGAAACCCATGGGGCGGCGGCGGCAATGGTCGTCTCCCCCCTCGCCTTAACCCCAGGGCCATCGAAAACTTTGAGGGCCGGCAACTAAAGGCCTCCGCCCCTCTGGGGGGTTCGATGGCCTTCGGCAGTCATTCCGTCTGAACTTGTTTTTAAACGGGGAAGTTTTTAAACCATAGGCAGTTTGGGCGACGGCTGTGTCCTCTACCCCCTGGCCCTACTGCACTGTGGGGGCTGGCGGCCGCATCCCCTCTTGCGTAAAAAATCATATTTTTTTAAACTATCAGAAAAATCACCCAAAACCGAGAAAAATTTGATTTTTATGCAGATAAATACACCAAAGTTCTGGAAAACTTGACGATCTCATAGATCTAAACATAAGGTGACTCTGATACCACTTGTTGTGGCTTTTTCTAGATTAACAATCAACAATATCATGCAAAATAATCTAGATATACAACATGTCAGATCTACGAGAAATAATGAACCGAATCTTAAGAGGAAGCATACCTGAATCCGAGCAACTAAAAACTGATGATCCATGTGGATGGCCTTCCATATCAGCATGTATCCCCGTGAGAAATCCTTCGGCTTTCTCAGGCTATAGTCGGTCGACGAGATGCAAAAACGAAGGCTCTTCGTACGTGTGATCTGTCAGATCTGTTAGAGTGCTACTAGCAGTCGCAGCGCATACCGGATGGAAAGTACACCATCTCGACGTCAAGTCTGCATTCCTGAACGGAGATCTGGAGGAAGAAGTGTATGTAGCGCAGCTGCTCGGATTCGTTCGAGACGGGCATGAGAACACAGAATTGCGCTGCACAAGGCCTTGTACGGACTGCGTCAAGCTCCTCGTGCATGGAACACCAAGTTGGATGACACGCTGTTATCACTTGGGTTTCACAGGAACGAAACGGAGCACGCAGTATACACCCGGGGCGTCGGCGATGAGAAGCTGCTGCTGGGATCGTTTTAAGCAAGAGATGAAGGCCAAGTTCCAGATGTGCGACCTCGGTAAGCTTAGCATTACCTCGGTATTGAGGTACGACAAGGCGCCGGTGAGATCACGTTGCGGCAGACTGCGTACGCGGCCAAGGTGCTCGAGAAAGCGGGCATGACCGGTTGCAACGCGGTTCACGTCCCAATGGAGCCATGATTGAAACTGAGCAAGGAGAGCTCAAACCCACCGGTGGATACGATGCTCTACCGGAGTATCGTCGGGAGTCTACGCTACTTGGTACACACACGGCCCAACATCACGTTTGCCGTCGGCTATGTTAGTCACTTCATGGAGTCGCCCACGACCGAGCATTGGAGCGCCGTCAAGCATATACTCAGGTATATTGCTGGCACTATTGGCTACGGATGTCGCTACGCCAAGGACATTTCCAGGGCTAAACTCGTGGGGTACATCGACGCTGACATGGTCGGCGATGTCGACGAAAGGAAAAGCACTACCAGCGTGGTGTTTGTTCTTGGGGAGAGCCCGGTAAGCTGGCAATCACAGAAGCAGAAAGTGGTCACCCTATCGTCTTGCGAGGCGGAGTACATTGCCGCAACTACTACAGCATGCCAAGGTGTGTGGCTCGCACAACTACTCAGCGATCTTCTCGGCAAGGAGGCCGGCAGAGCTACTCTACTCGTGGACAACAAATCAGCGATTCAACTTTGCAAGAATCCGGTTTTCCATGACCGGAGCAAACATATCGAGACGCGCTAACATTTCATCAGGCAGTGCGTCGAAGGCGGCAAGATCGCCGTCGACTACGTCCACACTGTAACGACCAGTTTTATCGATACATTATATCTGTATTTTCCCTCGTATATTTTACCCATTTTTCTCTTGGGTATTATTTCTCCCAGTATCCGTTGTTTGACATTCTTGTCCCCGTACTCGTATCTATATCCACTTCTAACTTTTGCATGGTAGCTATCATTATCATTATTTTAAACTACTAAAATAAATCTTTTATATAAATATTTTTAAAATATCTCTTCTTAAAACTAGTTTGACTTTTCTGATTCAAAATTCAAAATTCAAATTCCAAGCTTTCAAATTCAAATATCAAATCCATTTAAAACGTTTTAATGTTTGAAAAACCTTCCAAATAAATCCCATTTAAACCTATTAATTTCCCTTTCAAAAACTTTCCATATTAGACCCATTTAAAACCTATTATTAATTGATTTTATTAGCCCTTATTCCCCTCATTAATCCTATTAATAATTTTCAAATCCATTCCTAATTTAACTCTAGCCTTTCTCGTGTGAACCTACCTAGACCGCACCCAACTTACACACGCACGTACACAGCACTAAAGATAGGTGAGAGGCTAAGAAAAACAATAGACTAAACCCTAAGCTAACCTAAGCTAAGAACCCATGTCCCACGTGTTGTCCCTTTCACAAATCCCTACCCTTTATACAAGAGGAGAAACCCAAAGCTTTTCACGTGCAGTTCTCCCACACCCTACTTTCATTTATAATCAAACCCTAGTATAACCCTACCCTTCACAGTAGCCCCCTACCCATCTTCTCCCCTCCACGAGAAGCAGGCGCCGCACTCCGAGCCTCCTCCGCCCTACACGCGCACCCCCTCACGGCTATGCCTTCCTCCGTCCTCCCCACATCATCCGCCTGCCCCCTCCGAGCTCGCCACCGGTCTCCTCTCTCACGCCGACGAGCTCCCCTCCGGTGACCTCACTCCTCCGACGGCCAGCAACCCCGTGAGCGACCCCCACTCTGCCCCAGCAACCCACCACCGCCAGGCCGCCCAGATCTCCTCGGAGCAGCCTCCCTCCTTTCCCGATCAGCCTCCCCTATTTTGCCCCCTTCCCCCTGTTCGGAGCAGAGGAAGCCGATCTCGCTCCCCTCCGCCTCGGATCGAAGCCACCCGACCCCGATCGCCGCCCCACCTCCTAGCGTCGCCGTCCGCCTCAGACCCGTCGTCGCCACCGCCCGAACGCCTCCCTCCGGCGCCGAGAACCCCATTCGCCAAATCAGCCGCCGTCCGCTCCTCTGCATCGCCGCGCCTCCCCAGAATCCGAGCTCCGCTCCGGTTGCTCCGCAGACCGCACGACACCGCCCCGTTCGAAGCCGCCCAGCGCTCCGAACTCCACCCGCCTTCGAGATCTCGTCGACGAGGTCCCCCTCAACCGCCATCGACGTCGCCCCGTTCGAAGTCACGCCGCCGCAGCATCCAGCCGTTCGCCACCGTGTCCCGACGAGCCGCCGTCTTCTCCTTCGGGCAATCGCGCCACCGCTGCAACCTGTGAGATGCAACTCGATCGTGAGTCTCATTATTTCGTGCCCTGCATACAATTTTATTAAAGGGTTATAATATGGAACATGCAGTAACAAGTCATGGGCAAGCTGTGTCCTATAATAATAATAAATTGTTATATGAATTAGTTGTTATATTAGTTAATTTATAGGTTAGGTGTAACTTGAGTAGTACTTTTGTAATCATATGTTATGGTGAATATTAGCTAAGTTTAAGAATTATAATCTGCTTGTTAGAACAATTGGCTTAATGTTATAATCCGACTTCGCAGATTATTTCCGTACCTCTCGTCACGAACGCGTGTGCACCAAAAACGATTCAGGCAAGTATATTATTCTACAGATCTTTAAGGGCAAGTACTTACCCCCTTGTAAGTAAATTGTTTTCCCTACAACTTCTTAAGGAACAAGTATTTCTTTTACTGTGTTCAAATTTACTAAAATAACGTACTTCGTGAAAATTGACAAGTAAACACCTTTTATATTCGGAATGGTTTTAATGAATCCTGTTAATGTGTTGGTTGCTTTAGCCACTTAAATGATACACACGAAATGCTTTCCCTTCTTGTTATTCGATTGATTACGCGATGTGCATCCTTTTGAATTGTGAAAAACTTAGCCCTCGGGGCAATCACAGATATTTGGGTCCTCGGACAATTTACGGACTATTCTGCCTTTGGGCAAAACACGGACTATTGGGCCTTCGGGCAATACGGATATGGGCCCGCGGGGCATTTACGGAATGTTTGCCACTCGGCAAACATTAAACTACGGTTTGACTTATGGACACTTGGGTGGGGTAGTCTAGTGTAGTAGCGGCTGGAAAGCTGGCTTGCACTCGATTGGTGAACTTGACCGACACCTGGCCGGGTCGGTGTGTATAGAGTCACGGGTAGCTCCCGTTGACTTGGGTGTGATGCTGGTCACCTCCCCCTCAGATACTGGGCTTGTCACTAGATAGGAGATTGATTGATTGGTTGATTGATGCACCATTCTCTATACCTCTGCTGATGCTACAGTGTAAACTGCTAAAATTATTGTCACGATTGACTATTGCTGTGCACACTACACTTATCACTACTTTTGCTGTACACACTACACTTGTCACGACTATTGCTGTGCACACTACACTTGTCACTACTTTTGCTGTACACACTACACTTGTCACTACTTTTGCTGTACACACTACACTTGTCACTACTTTTGCTGTGCACACTACACTTGCCGTGCTAGTTACTTTACACACTACACCTTGCTGTGTTTGCTAATTGCACACTACACTTCGCCTGCTCACTACTTTGCACATTACACATTGTTTATGCTCACATGTGTCAATATATTACTATGTTGTGCCCTCTTCTCCTAGAGCTTTGTAACGTTTTTAAATCTTGCCGAGGGTCATTTTTACTACTAACGTTTTTAAAATCTTGCCGAGCGACCCTCGCTGACGTATATTTCCTTGTTTGTGAAATATACGTTAGGTTTTGAGCAGAGTTCACAGTGAAGTTCACTTGGAGATTGAAGAAGGTGACCAAGAGAACCAAGAGCACGAGATCCACTACTGAAGACGACGGACACTGCGCAGCTTGCTAAATTTTAATAATTGTTGTAATTACTTTCAGGTGTATTTTAATTTCCTTGCAACTGTTGTAATGGCCATGCTAGGCCTTTTAATTTTTGTGTACATGTAATCTGGAAAAGTGAAAGTATAATGATGGCATCGTTTTGTTGTTCCGATTGTTCGCAAGCAAGAACCTGACAATGTAGTCATACACAGACGCTTATTGGGTTGGGGCCTCACCGCTCCAGCCCAAGCGGGCCCGCTCACGTCCTCGCCCCAAGTATAGTGGGAAGCGGGGCGTGACACACACCGACGATCAGCTGGCGGATATACTGACAAAAGCACTCGGACGGGTCAAGTTCCAGGGCATGCGCGCGAAGCTCAGAATCGTCAACATCCAGAACAACTAGATTAGGGGGAGTTTGTTAGATAATCTCGTTGTTTTTTTATTATTCTGTTAGCTGTTTGTTTAACTCAAAATAACGCACGAGGCCACGATGTTGTGTGCGCCGTGCATGTAGGAGCGTGTGGTGAACTCGTCAAGCGCACGACTGAGTCCATGGGATGTAACAGCACGATCCGATCGTTGCACAATACTCGGCATGATCTCGTTACTTCCGTTTGTTTGTTGCATTAATAAAAGAAGTAGAAAGAAATCAGAAAGCTGTAACTTTACGCATCACAAAAACGTGTGCTTATGTGTGTTATGCGTTGTCTCCACTGATCGGTGTGTTTGAGAGTCAGGGCAAACAACAATCAGCAATACCATGCAAAATAATCTAAATATACAACATGTCAGATCTACGAGAACTAATGAACCAAATCTTAAGCGAAAGCGTACCTGAATCCATAGCAACTGAAAACTGATAATCCGTGTTGATATCCTTCCAGATCAGCACGTATCCTCGTGAGAAATCCTTCGGCTTTCTCGGGCTCTAATCTGTCGACGAAATGCAGGAAAGAAGGCTCTTCGTACGTACGATCCGAGGATCTTGACCACATATAAATAGGCAAAACCTCATGCCTATTAGGTTTCAGATTCAGCACATCATTAAACCAGAAAACCAATTGTCTCTACACATTAAAGGCACACACCCTAAACAGATACATTAAAGCCCACTTAGTTAATTAGATCACTTCGTTAGGCTTAACTTAATTTGACAACCCGCATACATAATTTTTTTACATATTAGCCCAATGTTGGATTAAGGATCCAACATTCAAAACATATGAGAGGCTATAGAGTATTGGAATGGATAATTTAATCCAATTCGTCCAGATCAGGGGTGTCAAGACATGTCCATAGTCATGAGACAACATCAAAGATCAGAGGTGTCGGTACATGTGTGAGAGTCTTTAGATAATGGTGCGGTGAGAAACGATGACAGCGAGGGTAGTAGCGAAGAACAGACTATATGACATGCAATTGTAGATAAACAAACTGGATTCTTCGATACATCTTTCATTTGTGGAGGTTTAACATGTGCAATCACATTCAATATTGTGTTTATAGTCATTATTAGTTTAGTTATCATAGCTTATCCTATGTCAATGTAGCCGTCGTCGTTCTTTTCTCGCTGGCTCTGCTGGTTGCCGTTGTTGGGGTTTATTGGTTGGCTTTTGCATAATTTCTAGTTAGGACTTTGGTTTATTTTTTATTCTTATATCAACCCTTTCATCTGTATCTGGTTTGCTTTTGCATAATTTCTAGTTAGGACTTTGGTTTATTTTTTTCTTCTTACAGCTAGCAACCCTTTCATCTCTAGTCGTTTTCTAGTTAGGACTTTGGTTTATTTTTTATTCTTATATCATCCCTTTCATCTGTAGTTGGTTGGCTTTTGCATAATTTCTAGTTAGGATTTTGGTTTATTTTTTATTGTTATGGCAGCACTTCCATCTGTAGTCATTTTTGGTTTATTATTATTTTTATTTTTTTAACATGAATTGAACTGTGAATCAATAAATATGGCGTATAGATCCTCGAATTCTACATTCGTATTGGTTCGGCTGCTGAAGCAGAAAAGGAGGAGAAAAAAATTACAAAACCCAGCTCGTATAATCAACTTGATCCTACACTCCTATCTATAAGTCACGCCTACGCGCATTGGGCCCATTACTCGCTGGTTTGTGATTAACCAACTAGACTATATATCTATGCAACACACATTCACCGCAAAGTGTAAACCCATTCTCCCTTATCCTGAGGCCTTTTGGGAAAGCCCAAGAACAAAACCAATTAAGCCGGTGGACGCAATTGAACAATATCATGCCAATGTGGAGATTTGTGGGCCATGTTTAACCTTAACAACTATATATATGTTTATTTATATTTCAGAAATTTGGAATTTGATCTGTGCGCATGAGTAATTTCAGTGGCAAACTTGTTCTTGGGCCCTGAGTAATTTGAACAATACGCCATATTTTCTTCTGTAGTCGTTTTTGGTTTATTTTTATTTTTATTTTTTTAGCATGAATTGAACTGTGAATCAATAAATATGGCGTATAGATCCTAGAATTCGACATTCGTATTGGTTTCGGCTTGTAACGCCCGGCTCCCCGGGATACCCGATAAGTACGAATCCTTATCAGGTATTCCCGAAGAGGCGGGTGCTACGAAAGAGAAGTACAAAATTTCCAAACTCAAGCAGGCCCACTGCGCACTGCTGGGATAGTACATGTAGCATTCCAGACATCACAGAAATACAAAAAGAGCCACCAACTCAAAACACAGGTATAACATATATATAAACTGTTCAATTACAACTTCGATTACAAATCTCTTATACAATACATAACCCAACTCACCCAAGTACATTATCACACCCAAATTTCTCTCACACTCACCCCCACACTCAAATCCAACCAACTGGGCTCGTGGGCCTCTGACTCCAAGATCCAACACCTGAAAAATAACAATGGGACACGTCACAGTGTGGCCCAGTAGGATGTCCAAACCCAACTCACATGGTGCATAAAGGTACAATGCATTAAGCAATGAACTAGAACTAGCTCATGACATATCATGGCAAATTCACATGGAAATACAAATGACATCAATAACAAACTGCATACCTGCGGCAGGAGGAAAGCCTGCAAAAACAAGTGAGTACTACAGATAGAGGAGTGATCTGCAATATCAAGAAACTGAACCCTAGTATTACAGCATTTATCCCAAGGAACCTTGTTAATGGATCCAAGGAAAGGCAAACTTAAATGGGACCCATTGAGTATCTACCTAGTAACTTCCTCTAATGGGGGGGTATTCATGGCATGACATATTATCAACTCGGTTTTGTTATGAGGCTTAGGTTTTTCAGGAGTTCTTGAAATGCTTCATGTAGTAGTTCCTAGGTAAACTTGAACTTATAGTTAGGAAAACTACAATTCTCATTTAAATTGGAATGTTCACAAGACTCCTTTATTGAGTTAATGGAAAACACTCTTTTCTATTGAAATGGAACCAAATGGATTCGGAAATCAAAGTTTGCTTAAAGGGAGCTTGTAGGTACTTGTAGGTGGTGTTAATTAGGGTCATACACTCTTTAAAGCTTCCAACTTGAAGATTTTCAAAATCCTCTTACTCACTTTTCTTTTATACTAATTTTCCTAATGTGTGTTTATTTTAGCATGGAAATTTAAGGGAGCTAGCAAGTGACATTTTGTGTGGTATTCCTAGCTTAAGTTTCTAATGCTTAGGATGTTGTGGAAATGCTCATAAAAATTTCGGCAGAGTTTCTCTTGTATTTATCAAGGGTTCCAAGTACAACATAAGTAATATTTACAAAAGAAAACATAAATAGTATTGCAAAGAGCATATGGTATAATCTTAACATCCCCATAACACCAACTCCACCAACACCACCAATATTACTATAAGCATCAACATAAGCATCGACATATCATTTTCAACTTCCAAATGAGGGCCATTTATTGGTACAATGGAATAAAGGAGAGCAATTTTGTTTACTTCATGTAACAAAATGAGATCTATTCAATTTACCCAAGGAACCAACATGAGATTAATTTCATAAAGAGGAGCATTTCCATCTTCTCATGCAATGGAAGAATAATAATGCTTCCATGTTTCAAAATGAGAGCACTTTGCATGATTATTGGGACAAAACATTCAAGCAACAAGGGACATGATCATTGCATCAAATAATTCAAATTTGCATCCCAATTCAACCATGAATGCTTCATGGTAACTTGGATGTTAAAATGTCCTACATTCCATAATACTTCCAACATCCCAATATTTCTTAATAACATTAATGAACACCAATACCAACATCAATATCATTCATATCACTACTAGCAAAAATAACAACATTACTACCAACAACCCATACTTTCCATTATTCCATCATTCAAGCACCAAATGCTTCCATGGCAACATGCATTCTCAAAGGTCAACTATCACACAAATGCAACCACAATCACCCAACAATGTTACATGATGCCATGATGCATATGATGCACAAACAATGCAATGCAATGCGATGGGATCCCATGAATGGCCGACGTGCAAGTGTATCGTGATTTCTACTCCGATATCAACGTGGAGCCACCTCCACGTGGAGCCACCTAATGGATCAAGAGGTGGCCAACGGCGTGTTCACCCGCCTCTTACCGCGGCACTTTGTCCATGCCCGTGCACTCCACCTCGTGTCCTAACGTGACCATGTCACCATGTCACCCATTCCATATTCCACAAGTTTCCAACATCACATTTCCAATTTCCCAACTCAATTTATTTTCACATGTTCTCATTTCATACAAATTAAATTGAACCAATAACTTCCAACGACCCAAAATGGAAGCAACTTTCATTTAATCAATGTACAAAATGAGAACGATTTCATTTAATCAATAAAACAAAATGAGAGCAATAGTAATTTCCAACATGCTAAATGAGAGACATTCCACAAGGTTAATGAACAATGCAAACAAATGCAACATGACTCATAACATAGCATCTTATAATCTCAACACCATCATAAAATTTAATCACTCATTTTAATAATTCTTCATAGCCAAGTTGCACAACTCCATCTCATCATCACATACTTCACATGTTCATACAAAGGAAAATTAAAGAAGGTAATTTTCTGAATAATGCGGCACAGTTGGTTAGATATGAGAGTTGAGGACTTTTAGAGAGAGAGTTAGATATCAACGGGACACGTCACAGCGTGACCCAGTTGGTTAGATATAAGAGTTGAGGACTTTTAGAGAGAGAGAGTTAGGCGGTGTTATTGTACTCTAGTAATATGTGATATCATGTTGTATATATGAGATATGTATTAATGATGTTAATTTGGATATTTGTGTGTTTATATGTATCAGTGGTTTATTTATATTTCCAGGTTGAGCTGTTGTCCCTTTGTGTTCTGTGTTGTTATCTGGAATGCTACAGGTACTATCACAGCAGCGCGCAGTGGGCCTGCTTGTGTTTTGAAGTTTTGTGCTTCTCTTCCGTAGCACCCGTCTCTTCGGAAATACCTGATATGAATTCGTACTATCGGGTATCCCGGGGAACAGGACGTTACACGGCTGCTGAAGGAGAAAATGAGAAGAGAAAAATCACAAAACCCAGCCCGTGTAATCAATTTGATCCTACACTCGTATCTGCAAGTCACGCCTACTCGCATTGAGCCCATTGCTCGAAGGCTTGTGATTAACCAACCAGACTATCTATGCAACACACATTCACTGCAAGGTGTAAACCCATTTTTCCCTGTGGCACAACATTGTGGCATCTTCGTCGGGCCGCCCCCTCCTCCACCCCCAGTCCCCATACACTGCCACTCCTCCGACCTCCCCTGCTCAGCCCCAGAGCACCCCCCACCCCTCTTCACCCGCCCCATCCCCCAACCCTGCCTCCGCCCTCCCCAGCTCTGCTCTCCATCTTCGCCCGTCTCCTTCCCCCCCCCCCCCCCCCCCCCCCGTACCCATCCCCCGTCCCCTCCTCTGGTAAAACCTCGACAAAGCCCTAGTGTTGGGATGTGAACATAGTCCCACATTGGTGAGGGATGTGTATTCTTGGGGGTTTAATATATGGCTAGGATTCTACATTGGCATGAGACATTTTGGGAAAAATCAAGAACAAAACCAATTAGGCCGGTGTTGAATCTTTGGGCCGGCATTCGAGATGACTCGACCAACGGATGACTAAGGCCTACGGGACCCACAAGAGAAGCCCGATATCGACTCGGTCAAAGCCCATTGGCCAGTCAACCGTTGCGTTCCCCTCACTTGAACGTGGGATTAAAGACGAGCTCATAATTAGCGGGAACGTGGGCAACATTCACTCCTATTAAATGAGGGAGATCGTGGCACCATAATGGGTCACCATTATCTCCCCAATGTCACTAGAGAGACCCAAGAGGTCTATAAATACTGTAAATTCCAATTCTCAATGTACGAGATCTAATACATAGACTCTACTCTTTCAGCTGATATTTCTTACGTTATAAAGCTTACGACGCCAGATCTGAGACGAACCTCCTTGGGTCGATCTCAGCTGCTCCAAGCTCCCTCTCATCCTTAAGTTCCCATACTAACTTAAGTATCGGATGGGATTTGGGTCGGGACCCAGATCTGACCCCCTAACGTGTCTCTGTGGTGTAGATTGACGTGTCTCCATCTTCCACGAGGGTCGTTTCCAAGCCTCCCAACCTCGAACGATCGATGCATGAGTGGTCCGAAGGTCGATCGAGCACCGCATCCCAACCAACATACATCATCCGACCCTGGTTCTTCCAACCTAGGGTCCCACCTCACTCGCTGACGAGGCTCCGACGCAGCGCGAAGGGCCCATGTCAGCTTGACAACTGTCTCGGTCATTTTTGGCCTTAACAGTTTGGCATCGTCTGTGAAAAAGTTAACCGGCTCGACATTCCGAAAGCCAACAAAAAGCTATGTCAGCTGGACCCGTCAATACTGGACCGATCGAAGGTCCGAAGGAGAAGTAAAAGGCAAATAGCGTCTAGGTGGAGGACGCCACGGATTCCACCTCACCATCAAAGCAACCTGGTAAGGCCCCAAAAGAGCCTAAGGTGACCCAAAAGCAGTTCGACCAGTTTTCAGAACGAGTCGACAAGAGTCTTGGTGTTTTGGCGACCCTGATACGCCAAAGCATGGGAGACCCACCGCCTGTGAGCGAGCAAATACCGCCTCCAAACTTGACGTCAACTAGAGGCGTATCCACGCTGAGAGATCAAGGAGATCCGAGAGCAGATCGGCAAAAGATCAACCTGCACTTTGCACCCCCTTCCTGACTCATCTAAACGGCGATGGGGGGATTGATTATCGTCCTTTTGGTATCCAGGGAGCGCTCGGTCCCTCCAACTACAAGGAAACGACCCGCCATATCCTAGATCAGGTAATATATGGGGCTCCGCAAGGAAATAACCTTCTCAAGCTTGCGTTATGGGAGGAGAGATGAGATCCCAAACCGATCTTCGGGGGCAATGTACGGACAAGGCGGAGAGGGAAAATCCTTGCTCATCCAATCCGCACTTCGACAGACCCCATTGAAGGAAAACATCATCTTCTCACCTTCTCTCCCGAAGTTCAAGCTCCCCACTTTGCCAGCGTATGATGGGAGAGGCGACCCATGGTCTCACATCCGCAAATACTTGAATGTGATGCTGCTTCATGGAGCCGAGCCATACCTGTGCTGAGCCTTCCACGCCACCTTATTTAACAGGGTGAAAGACTGGTACGAAGGATTACCCGACGGCAACATCGGGTTATTCAACGAACTAGCTAATATGTTCTGCAAACAGTTTGTCACGGGTCGTCGTCCAAAGAATAAGTCATGCCACCTCTTCTCGCTCAAACAAAACGAGAATGAGTCGATCCGAGCCTTCGTCAAAAGATTCAACGATGAGAGGCTCGACGTAGAAGAGTCACCGGATGTGACTGTCATAGCGGTGCTCACTCAAGCAGTGCGGAACAAACATATACGGAGGATGCTCCACCAATTCCCCCTAATAATCTCGTAGAAATGTTCTATATCACGGATCGGTTCACCATCTCCGAAGAAGCGGAAGATCTGACCGGAACTGTAGGGAAAGGTACATCCACCCGTTGTGGAGACACCAGACGGGAAAACCCAACTCAATTGACTCCTCGCCAAGAGTCTCGGGATAAGAGACCCATAGAGAGGAGCCCTCGGAGCAAGGAGCACCCCACCTATGCAAAGCTAAGAACCCCCAAGACGGAGGTTCTCGCTTATGCCCCACAGGAAGAACTGGTACAAGAATCTGCCAAGAAAGGCAAATACGAGAAGAGGGACGACCTCAAATTCTGCAAGTACCACAGTGACTATGGGCACGATACCAACGACTGTTGGACTCTTACAAAAGAGATCGATGCACTGGTAAAGTGAGGGCGCCCCAAAAACCCAACTAACGATCTGCCTAATAAGGAAGGATCCTCAAAGCAGAAGGACGAGATGACAGGGTCACCTATAACTAAGGTGGTCGACTAGCAAGTCATCTGAGCTCAGGGTCAAATAAAGAGACGTTAAGCAAAAGCAACTCCGACGAAGTTTAGAAACACATGTACGCCATTTATTTCTATCATTCCTTTCAATAAAGCTTGTTTTTTTCATCAAGTAAAGTTTCATTTCCTTCTCGAAATTAAACCTTCATGAATTTTACAAAAGCTATCCCATCAAACTCCCCACTTAAAGGACCCGATCCTCGGGAAATCTTGGATAAGCTGAATTCATATTTGATGAACCCCGTGCAGGTTACACTAATGTGTCATTAGCCGTAAGTCAAAGGGCCATCCCTTCGTCACTGAACGACTCTCCTAAATGCGTCTCAGTCGTAATTCGAAGGGCCACCCCTTCGCCACAGAACGTCTATCCTAAAGTTTCATCAACAATAAGTCGAAGGGGCCACCCCTTGCCATTGAACGACTCACCCGATGTGTCGTCAGCCGTAAGCCGAAGGGCAACCCCTTCGCCACTGAGTGACTCGTCCAATGTGCCCTCAGTCGTAAGCCGAAGGGCCACCCCTTTGCCACTGAACGACTCTCGCTAACGTGCCGTAAGCCGAAGGGGCCACCCCTTCGCCACTGAACGATTCTCCTAACGTGTCATCAGCCGTAAGCCGAAGTGCCACCCCTTCATCACTAAACGACTCTCCTAATGTGTCGTCAGCCGTAAGTCGAAGGTCCATCCCTTCACTACTGAACGATTCTCCTAATGTATCGTCATCTGTAAGTCGAAGGGCCACACCTTCGCCATTGAACGACTATCCTAAAAGCATCATCAGCCGTAAGTCGAAGGGCCACCCCTTCGCCACTGAACGGCTATCTTAAAGTGTCGTCAGCCATAAGTCGAAGGGGCCACCCCTTTGCCACTGAACGACTCACCCGATGTGCCGTCAGTCGTAAGCTGAAGGGCCACCTCTTCGTCACTGAACAACTCTCGCTAATGTGTCGTCAATCGTAAGCCGAAGGGGCCACCCCTTTGTCACTAAACAACTCTCCTAACGTGTCGTCATCCATAAGCCAAAGGACCATCCCTTCGACATTGAACGATTCTCCTAACGTGTCGTCAGTCGTAAGCCGAAGGGCCACCCCTTTGCCAGTGAACGACCCTCCTAATGTGTTGTCAGTCGTAAGTCGAAGGACCACCCCTTCGTAACTAAACGACTCTCCTAAAAGTGTCGTCAGCCGTAAGTCGAAGGGCCACCCCTTCGCCACTGAATGTCTATCCTAAAGTGTCGTCAGCCGTAAGTCAAAAGGGTTACCCCTTCGCCACTGAACGACTGACCCGATGTGCCGTCAGTCGTAAGCCGAAGGGCCACCCCTTTCCCCTAGAACGACTCTCGCTAACGTGTCATTAGCCGTAAGCCGAAGGGCCACCCCTTCACCATTGGATGACTCTCCCAACGTGTCATCAGCCGTAAGCCGAAGGACCACCCCTT
The DNA here is from genome assembly GCA_030789695.1 of Scilla litardierei. Classification (NCBI taxonomy): domain Eukaryota; kingdom Viridiplantae; phylum Streptophyta; class Magnoliopsida; order Asparagales; family Asparagaceae; genus Scilla; species Scilla litardierei. The sequence continues at coordinate 139,446,137 of CM061137.1, forward strand.
CGACACTGAACGACTCTCCTAACATGTTGTCAGCCGTAAGCTGAAGGGCCACCCCTTTGCCACTGAATGACTCTACTAATGTGTCGTCAGCCGTAAGTCGAAGGGCCACCCCTTCGCCACTGAACGACTCTCTTAAAAGCATCGTCAGCCGTAAGTCGAAGGGCCATCCCTTCGTCACTGAACGGCTATCCTAAAGTGTCGTCAGCCATAAGTCGAAGGGGCCACCTCTTTGCCACTGAACGACTCACCCGATGTACCATCAGCCGTAAGTCGAAGGGGCCACCCCTTCTCCACCGAATGACTCACTGATGTGCCATCAGCTGTAAGTCGAAGGGGCCACCCCTTCTTCGCTGAATAACTCACTGACGTGCTGTTAGCCGTAAGTTGAAGGGGCCACCCTTTCGCCACTGAACGACTCACTGAAAAGTATTCAGCCGTAAGTCGAAAGGGCCACACCTTCGCCATTGAACGACTTTTCTAAAACATCCTCAGCTCTAAGTCAAAGGGCCACCCCTTTGCCACTGAACGACTCTCCTAATGTGTCGTCAGCCGTAAGTCGAAGGGCCACCCCTTCGTCACTGAACGACTCCGGTATCGTCAGCCGTGAGTCGAGGAAATCGCTCCCTTACCATGGAATGTAGTGGTCTATTTCTAACATGGTTCGATAGCTTCCCTCGATCACCCTGAAGTGGCGTCTAACCCATCGAAAGGGGCCATCAGGCATTGCGACCACCACATAGCGTAAGCGGCAACAAATAAAGAGATGCAACGACAAACAAAGATAAATGCCAACTCTTCTGGCACTTTTTCAACAAAATTGTATTCGTTTACGTCTAAATTACCCCCTATACATTCAAAAATTAATAAAGCAAGAGTGAAAGGAGCACCGAGATTCTACAACGGCTGGCTAGGCCCTTGATCTCCCTCCAGCACGGCAGCGGACTCCAGGTCCCACGAAGCATCTGCTCCTGCATTGTCACCAGTCATGGTGACAACTTCGTCGGTGGGAGCAGCCTCCTCCATGCCTTGGCTCGATTTGTTGTCACCAAGATCCGAAAACATCACCAGGATACGGTCGATCTTAGCAGGGAGGTCAGGGAATCGGTTCTTCATTTCCAATCGACATTGCTCGTAGCCTTCCGTGTATAGCTCGTCAAAATCAGGAAACGAATCCTTGAATTCTTGAACCGCCCTCTCCACTACGGCATCGGTACCGGCTTTCTCCTCTAGCAGCACCTTCTCCGCACACTCCCTCAAGGCAGATTGCTTGGCTTCTCTCTTATGAGACTCTTATAAGTCATGCTTGAGCTGCTAAATGTGATTCAGCCTCAATTTGCACAGCAGTCCAATACTAGACAGCTCAGTATGGGACTTATCCACAGCCAACTTTACGCCCCCCAAGGGTGACATCATAATTAGCCACCACTAGTGCACATCGACGCAATGCAACGGTGGCCACGAGAGCCTCCAAACAAAATCACAGTACATAATAACCATGCTTGCCTCGCCTACAGTGGAGGATGGTGCAATAGTTACCGAGATGTTGGTATGGACGGCTATCGACGCAAGCCACTCGTAGTCGACCCTCTTCACGACAGCCCTGTCCAGTGGAAGGGTCGCATTTTCAGCAATGCGGAAGGTAGTCCCATAGTCAAGAAGGGCGGACTCTTCTCGCCTCATCGAAAACTTCGCTTGAACGAGCTCCCCCACGGAGCAGTCAAATGGGGCCTGGGGAGATCGACTCTCCATCAAAATCGGCCTGAACTCGTCAGGGATGTTTTTTGACAGTTGTACAGTAGGGAAAAGGACTCCCCAGGGCCAAGAATCTTCGTGCAGAAGGAGCTCCAGAGGGATCTGGGTCTTCCCTGAGTCTACCTCTGGAGGAATCCCCCCTCATGCTGGGAAACCTGCTCCGCAGCTTCATTCGATCCAGACGGCTCCGAGTCGCTGAGAATAAGTTGTCGCCTCCACTTACTCCCCTCAATTGCAACCACTTCAAATTCGGAGGTGGGCTTTTTCCTTCTTCTTTCGCTGAAGACGGGGCCACTTGAGCAGTCCTCTCAATAACGATGGGTCGATCCTCCGACGATTGAGCGATCCTTTCCCCGACAGTCGGCACCCGAGGAGATAACATGCTCACTTATGCCTCTCTGATGGAATCCTCAACCGCCTCCCTCAATGCAGTATCCACCTGATAATCCACACCGGCCATGCCTGTAGAAGCAACCAACGAGTTAAGTCGAAGAACAAGGGTCGAACAGTTGGCAGGCATGATCGAACCAACCTTCCGTCCACATGGTCCGACGCAACACATCGTCGCATCACAGCCACTTTGTCTTCCTCATGTTCTCTAGCAAACTCGTTAATGTGTCGGTGGCTTCTTTCTCCTCTCTAGTCAGAGGCTTATCCTCGGCAGGGCCTAAGTCAGTGGCACCCCAGCCGGTGCAGAAGCTCGCCTCTCCTAGGAAGACCACAAACACGAACTCCTCTTTCCATTTGAGATTAGAGGAGGGAAGGTCATAGAATAGCTTTCTGCCTCGACAGGCCGTTATCGTGTACCAGCCCAGGGTCTTAAGGGGAGGGATCGAGAAGAAGTAATTGAACAGTCTCAGGGACGGTTCAATCCCCTTCATTATGCACAGAGCTATAAAGCCCATCAGTATGCCAATGGCGTTCGGCATCAACTGGCAGAGGGAAATGTTCAAGGTACACAAGAAGTACTGCATGAAGGAATGCATGGGAAATCGAAGACCTCGTTGGAAGGCTTTGACATATAGCCCTACTTCTCGGTCGCTGGGACGATGGACCCTCTCGCCTCTCTCAGGCACCCAGATTTGGTAATCAAGGTGGACGTAATTACTCTGAAGCTCGTGGATCTGGTCAGCTCCGACTTTAGACCTTAGATTCACGAGCAAACCCGGCTCCATAGCCCCTTCCTTGTTCTTCTGCATGACAGTGACCAAGCTCCTCTTAGAGGCAGGGACGGAATACGAAGCCATTTCTTTCGAGGGAAGAAAAATCTATATCAAGGAGAATGAAGAAGATACCTTCGCATTCTGTCGCTGGAACCATCTTACATAGGCAAGGTGACTACCGCATGATGAAACACGTGTCGAAGATCCAAAGGCTCTAAGCATCTTGGATTCGAACCGTCAAATCATCCGAATCGGCGAGGCGGGTGTTTTGGCGCCTGGAACTTGAGTGCTATTTTCTCGACTGTTGTGCCCCATTAATGTGATGTAACGTCGCTTGACTTCAACAGGCAGACCCTTTGAGATCATGCGATGACTAGACCTGAAAGGTGATACTCGCAAGTGTACGAGGTCGAAAAATAATATACCCGGTGAGTATGGGATCGTATCCACAGAGACGAAACTAATCTGCAAATTCACACAAATAGTTAGAGCAAGTAAAGAATGGTTGAGGGTTCTAACCACCCTTTGAGTTTGAATAGATGGTGTATCTAAGTACCCTGGAGTTAGGGTAGTGTCCTAAAATTTGGATGCAAGGGAGAGCGAGAGTGCGGGTGTTGAGGATATCAGTAGGATTACTCGGTTGCTCTGCTAAATGTTAATTCCATGATAATTCAATCACTCATCCATTTCAAGGTATGAGGATCGGGGAATAAATCAATTAAGCAAATTGGGGTGACCCAAAGGTAATTGCGAATTGGGTTCTTCTCCTAATTAAAGCTCAAGAATCACTCCCACACCCATTTCAAGGTATGTGTGGGTAGTGCATATAGGTTGTGTTGCGCATCACCCAACCACCGTTATACGGCCCCTTCCGGATAATGCACGATTTGATAGACGGGTTATAACCCAATTAACAATTTGGGTTATTGTGTGAATAAGCTTCTAAACTACGGAATATGAATTGAAGGGTCTTGCATTCAATTCAAGATATGCAATACCCACTGGATACATAGGTGCAACAATTACGAAGCACCACCATTCTTCGGCTCCTCCATGGATAGTATCAAATCCATCTAATGATAAGCTTATTTCACCCAAAAACATGGATTAACAAAGGGGTGCTAGAGATTTAACATTAGCAAGACAAGCAAAACATTCTACATCGATCCAAAACACCCACACAATGAATTGAGCCTAACATATCAAGAATAGAATAAGCATTCATAGAAATAGACATAGTTCAATACAAGAAATGAAAGCAAATGTATAATCATAAAAGAGTTGGAGATTTGTCACCAAATACTAGCTTCCTCAGTCATCAATCAATCTCAGCAACAGCAAAAACGAGACCAAGAAACTCAAAACTCTCCAAAACCCTAATCTCCTTTTTAAGGAAGTAGATGACCTAAAAATAGTAAAAGATTAAGCTCTCTGCTTATTACATCTGAATAGTAGTGTTTTATACCCCCTAGGGGTTGCATCTCATCCCTCCAAATTATTATCCAACGGCCCACAGCGACTGGAGAGAAATCGGGTTAAGAAAAATCCATTTCTCGCAACCCAGAATTTGGGCTAAAAACCCCGATCAGTCGACTGCTGAACAAACGCCAGTCGACTGATGACAGGCGACTGGCGTTGGTTAGACAGTCGCCAGGCTGGTAGGCAGCATAGCTTCCAAATGAAGACATGCGACTGTCTTGAATATTACAGTTGCCTGTGTGATCCACAGGCGACTGTCTTTTGTGCTTCAGTCGCCTGCTACAGAAGTGCTAAAATAAACAGTAAGTCGGCTCTTTTGGATCCCTCAGGCATCCGAGAAATCTAGCGACTTATGCAAAAATGGCAGGTGACTGTACAATATTACAGTCGACTACAAACCCTTTCATCTGTAGTCATTTTTGGTTTATTTTTATTTTTATTTTTTTAACATGAATTGAACTGTGAATCAATAAATATGGCCTATAGATCCTCGAATTCTACATTCGTATTGGTTCGTCTGCTGAAGGAGAAAACGAGGAGAAAAAAATTACAAAACCCAGCTTGTATAATCAACTTGATCCTACACCCGTATCTGTAGTCACGCCTACGCGCATTGAGCCCATTACTCGCAGGCTTGCGATTAACCAACCAGACTATATATCTGTGCAACACACATTCACCGCAAAGTGTAAACCCATTCTTTCTTGGCATGATGCCTTTTGAGAGAAGCCCAAGAACAAAACCAATTAAGCATGTGGATGCAATTGAACAATATCATGCCAATGTGTTGATTTGTGGGCCATGTTTAACCTTAACAACTATATATATACATATATGTATATATACATATATGTATATATGTATATATACATACATATATATATATATCTTGGAAATTTGGAATTTAATCTGTGCTCATGAGTAATTTCAGTGGCAAACTTGTAAATAAGTGGTATTTGCACGGGAGTAATGACAACAAACTTGTAAATAAGTGGTACGTGCACTCAGTAAAACGATCGATGCACAAATCAATTCCCTAGTTTATATCCGTACTAGAAATAACCCGTGCATATTGTGGACGTGGATCAAAGAAAAATCCCACACAGCATGCAGTGCACGTGCGCAACCGACAAAAGAGCAAGAAGAGTGGGTGCGTGCGTGCAGGTATCGTCGGGCGGCGGCGAGACTTGCGTGCAACCGAAAAAGAGAGAGAAGTGTGGGTATGTGTGCGGGTATCATCGGGGGTAAAAGGTGGAAAACAGGCGTTAAAGCGCAAAAAAACGCTTGGGGTCAAAGTAAAACAATACTGATGGCAAGCCCATAAATATTAGGAAGGTGGATTGTTCTTTGGTTTTGTGAAAAGGCAATAACTAACATCTAAATAATGGGACATGGGGGTCTTTTTCTTTAGGGGATGATGTGGCATCACATGCGGCACCCCTCGTTGGATGCCACATAGGACAAAGTTACATCACCCCCCCCCTCAATTGCATAATAGACTAGAAATAACTCGTGCACATGGTGCACGGAGCAAAAAAAGTCACACAAAGAATGCATTGCACGCACGCAACCGATGAAAGATTGAGAAGAGTAGGTGCGTCACGTGTAGGCAGCATCGGTGGGTAAAAGGGGGAAAAGCCTGGGCCAAAGCGGAGAAAAAATCCACACAAAGGATGCAGTGCACGCGTGCACCTGATGAAAGAGTGAGAAGAGTGGGGGTGTGTGTGGGAAACGTCTACAGATAAAAGGGGGAAAGTAGGGGAGAAAAAGCGCAAAAAGCATATGTGGAAAAAGAAAGTGTCTAAGTGCACGCAGAGTGCAAAGTGAAAAAAGACCGATGGCAAACACGTAATTATGGGGAAGAATGAGAGGCATTTGGGTTGCATGAAAAAGTAATGGCAATCATGAGAATAAAGGGAATTGGCTGGCTTTTCTTTAGGATGTACACAACATCACCTGACAACGCACACAGCCCTCACACATCCCTCAAGTGGGCACCACCATGATGAGGTGGCACACCTCCACCCTTGCCACATGGGACAAAGATGCCACATCCAACCCACACCCTCCGCCAAGTGTGTCACTTCCATGATGAGGTGGTACACCTCTCCCATTGCCACATGGGACAAATGTCCAATCAACCCCCTCAATTGTAATAAGGACTAGAAATAACCCGTGCACAGAGAGCACGTATAGAAAAAAACCCACACAGAGGATGTGGTGTCTGCTCTGAACCAAAAAAGAGCGAAACGAGTGGGTGTGCATGCGGTATCGTCTGGGTATAAAAGATGGAAACAGGGGTCCAAAGTACAAAAAACTCGTATGTGGGCTTAATGGGAAAATGCAAATGCAAATTATGTAAATAGAGTAGAGAGAGATGAGTTTGTGTGGGCACATGAAAAAGGGATGGCATGAATACAATTAAAGCAAAAAAGCATGATCCATTGTTTTGGTTCCACACCAACTCACCCAAAACACAAACAGATTCACCCACTTCAAAGGGGCCCCACATTACCCATGTGGCATATCCATGGCAAATCATTTGTCCCAGTCAACTTGTGACTGGGATCATGGCCTTCAATTGTAATATAGACTAGAAATAACACATACACAGAGTGCACGGAACCAAAACACATAAAAGGATGCAATGCACACGTGCAAACGACAAAAAGAGCGAGAGGAGTGGGTGTGTGTGCATAGCCGGGAGGAGGCGGGACCCACACAAAACTGAAAAAGACTAAGAAGTGTGGGTGTGTGTGGGTTTCGTCCGAGGCTAAAAGGGGAAAAAGTAGGTGCTAAAGTGAAAAAAGCACATGGGGTCAAAAGTGAAAAAAAGACTGATGGCAAACATGTAAATATGTGGAAGGAAATGGACATTTGGGTTTGATGAAAAAGTAATATCAAGCTTGCAAATAAAGGGAATTGGTGTCATTTAACCCAACTCCTCAAAGACGCCCCTCAAAGTGGGCCCAAAATCACACCCACCCCCAAGTGGCACCCACCATGATGAGGTGGCAAATCATATGCTAGTTTTTTGTCCTGTTGGGTTTGTCTTAGTAGGACAACTGTTCTCTCTTGTATAATAGATATCCAGTAAGTAAAAATTAATTAATTAAAGGAAAGGAAATAAGATGAAGAAAGAAAAATATTAATGATACAGATATTAGAAGCTCTGGAGAATTTTTTCTATGGCATGGGCGACTCTCCTACAGCGCACGCCGTACATAGGGCACAGAATTCAACGGTGCCGGCAAGGTCCAGTCGGCCCCCCGACCCGATGGTAGGAGTAGGCAGGGGCTCTCCTGGATCAGGCACATGTTTGGTGGTCGGTAAAACTACAGAGTCCCCTGGCGGAGGTCTTGTTGCAGCGGCGATCAGAGAAGTTCCTCCGACGAGTGAAACCTTCGATCAGCAACGAGATGGAGGTACTCCTAGTGGCTGGAGTCTGCCAGTGGTGTTTTCATCATCTGTGACCCTACCGGTGGCTGGGTTCTTTGGCGGAGGAGTTGGTGAGTAGCGAGCTATTACCGGCGATGTTGACCATGAAAGATCAGGGGGAGAGGAAGACATGCTGAAACGTAGTACCATGAAAAAATCAAAGCTTCATGGAATGAAGGGACACCGTGGAGGCCATGGACTCGGATCAACTATCGACCATTATCGCTGAAGGAAGTTCTGTGAAAATCCAGGGATGTGAGATTGGTAACTCTTCGAATAGAAAATCCTTCAAAGATGCTTGTCTGGGCCTTGTTTCTGGCAGTGGGACAGAGGAGTATATGGATGAAGAATCCACTGATCTAGATGAGGAGATCCAAGTGACTCGGTGGAGAGTGGGACAGTATTTCGTTGTCCTCCGCCTTCAAAGAGTGCCTCGGACTTAAATGTCGACGATCAGGCATCGTGAAATTACTAGGAGGAAATGTTACCCTTCGTGTCTTGGAATCGAGACTGCTGACCCTGTGGAAGCCAAAGTGAGAGATGGAGTTGGTAGAATTAGGTGAGGGTTTTGTGATGGTGAAATTTAACTGTGATGAGGACCTGGTTTTCACTATGGAGGAAGGACCATGGATGATCTTTGGTCATTACCTTACGGTGCGGCATTGGGTCCCTGATTTTGTCCTAAAACAACTTCAATTGAATCGACGGCGGTGTGGATGCGCTTCCCCTTTCTCCCGGTTGAGTACTACGATGACCGAGTTCTTTTCGCCGTAGGCAACTATGCGGGGAAAGAAATTAAATTTGACTCTCACACATGTTTGGTGTTAAAGGCCCGATTTGCTCATGTTTGTGTTGAAGTAAATCTGAATGAGCTGATGAAATCCCAAGTTCTGTTTGAGGGAAGATGGCAAGCCGTTCAGTATGAAGGGCTAATTTTGATCGGCTTCAAGTGTGGGAGGGTAGGCCATAAGGATCCCTGCCCTTTTCAATCGAATGATTCATCAGGAATTGATGCACGGGCTGACGAGGGTGCTGATCTACCTGCAAAACATTTGTCGAGATATAGAGTCGAAGAACCACCAGTTCTGGAGCATCCGACGGCCGGATTCGGGCCATGGTTGTTGCCCATAGATTGCCGCAACAGTCGACCCGCTGTTAGGCAGATGGAAACGAACCCCATCAAAGGCGGGGCTATTGGAACGTCGGGATCTCGCTTCACGATTTTGCCGGATGAAATGGATCGCGATGAGGGTGGTACGGTTGAGGGAGTTGGCACAGTGGTTAACGAGGGCTTATCTCTTGCGTTATCGACAAACACAATTCACCAGATGAATCCAATTTCTAATGGGCTACAAGTAAACACATCTACCGTTTTAACTCGACCCAAACCGAATGTATTGTGGAGCAGTAACGATGCCCGTAACTCTGATGGGCCAGTTGATTTTGGGCGTGGCAAGCGGGTATCCAAACAACGAGGCTCTCGGTAGTGGGCGCTCGCTCACATGGGCCCTCGGCGATTTCAGATCCGGCATAGCATTTATCAAAAAATCTCTCCACAGAGTCTACTTCTCGATCTTGCACCCCTGTTCCAAGTTCATCACCAACCCATCAGCCTCGTCTACCTTTTTCCAAACTCACCAACTGCATCTCTTTGTTGATGGTGTCAGGTTTGGAGCCGGTTGAAGTGGATGTTTGTTCCTCTTTGAGTCGAGCGGATAATAGAAGGCGTAACCCACCTGATGTGCGGCCAACAGCTTCCTCTAGACTGGCTCTAGACTCTTCAGGGAAGGTTATGGAGGCCGTGCCTATGGATTCTGATGTTTGGTTCAGTTCTATACTGGTGGATGCTGCTATGCCTCCGGCTTCTATCTGTCCTAGGTAGGATGAGACCCTAGGGCTTACTCCTAGACCTACTTAATGGATTTCATTTTCTAGAATTGTCGCAATGTTGGGAAAGGATCTTTTGGGAGGAGAATTCATGAGATTCTGGTGTCTTTTCATCCCTCTCTTCCAGCTATTGCTGAGCTTTGTATTTCGAATGAAAGAGCACGCAATGTGGTTGATTTGGGTTCAATATTACGTATTTGACCCCCCCATTTAGCCCTATTTTGTGCTCATGTGATGCTATATTGGTCTCTAGTACATACGTATTTTCTACAAATTTATTTATTAGAGAAAACACTCTATTTGAGCACAAAACAGAAATTAATGGAGTATTTCTACACATTTTATATTTTTCCTAGCATCGTCTCGATCTCACGATTCCAACGACTATTTAATTGTATTTTTCTGAGATCTGTGCTAATTACTGTGAATTTTTGAATGCAGAATACCATTTATTGGAAAATAAATAATTACGCACAAATCTTGGCGCGCCACGCGGCACGATCTCAGCGCTTCCTGCGTGATCGGACGACTGAAGAAAAGCGGGAAACGTGGAATTCTTACGACCGTTCGATTGCGATCGAACGGCTGCAAGCAGCCCAAAACGAAGCGGCGAGCGCGGAATATTGAAGCCACGTGGCAACATCGGGACCGTAGGAATTTGATCGGACGGCGTAGAGCGAATACAAATTCGAATCGAAATCGAATCCACGGGCGGTGAGTGGCCAAGCGAGAGCCGTCGATCCATCATCCGACGGCCGCGATCGTATCAGCCCGGAGTTTGTAAGCGGTAGCAGGAAGACCCGATAAGGAGGACACGCGTCAGACGCAGGGGAGATCCCGCTTGGATCAACGGTCCACAATTGCTCCGATCGAGATCTACGGCTGGGATGAGTTCGGGTAGCGGGTTTCGCGCGGGTTTCGACCCGTTAAGCACAGTAAACCCGCAATGATATTATTTAAGTGTATTTCTAGGGTTTTGGGCGTATGATTGGCGTATTGGAGCACCTAGGAGCCGAATTTTCTCTCTGAAAAATTCTCTAAATTTCCAGAGGCTATTATTCAGTTTTTCAGAGACTTTGGAGTCTAAAAGTGGAGATTTGGTGATATTTTCTTTAACTCAAACCCCGTATTTTGGTGTTTTCTAGCGTATTTTGCTATAAAGTTGATGTATTTTGCTATGGAAGTTGTTTATTATTGCATGATGAGTAGCTAAATCCTATTTGTGAATGATATGGAGTAGTTAGGGGATGTGATTCGTGTTATTTTGGTTGAATATTGTTGTTCTTCATCGTAAAAGTCGCTAAAATTGTATGTTTTTGCTATTTAATCCTCTTTTTGTCTTCCAAAAGAAGCGAATACGTTGATGATCACCCCACAAGGGTGAGATTTGATCTCTCCAAAAGAGAGCTTCATACCATATTCGTAGAACTATAGTTTTAGCGACGTTTTTATTCATATTGTGCTTGAACCCCCAAAAGGGTATTTTCCGACGAATCGCTCCCAAAAGGGGGATTTGTTGAGTTATATTTAATCAACCAAAATACACGAATCGCTGATCCTAACGAACACATATCATGTGCATGTTTCTCATATATTTTCATACACGAATCTTTCGTTGTTCACTTTGATTACGTATTCACGACACACTTTCACACCATCATCCCTTTCATTATTAGAGTGGTTAGTTTCTTTCCGTCAGATTTCTGTTTGATTTGTGCTGTGGTTTCAACAGATTTTCTCCCGAGGATTCGATATCTGGACTCCCAGATTTTACTACTTGTACGGACTCTTGCGCTTGAGAGAAGCACCTTTTCGGTCCCACCAATGTTTGGCGCCGTTGCCAGGGAGAACGGTTTGTTACTACGGTTTATCTCATTCAGAGGACCTTTGGTGAGATCTTTCCACTTTATTGTATATAAACTTTTGTTTGCTTTCATATTAAAAAAATATATTTGTGCTAGTTTATGTGGCATAGGACTCCTAGGACACATAGGTTGACTCGACGTTTTGATATGGCTAACAATAATATGGATGAAAATTTTAGCAACAATAACGAGAATAATGTGCAACCTGGAGTGCCTAGGACTTTAAAAGATTTACTCAGACCCACTAGGACTAGCACTGCTTCATGCTTTGTCTTACCTAACGATGCAAATTCTTTCAATTTTAAACCTGGGGTGATCCAACTCTTACCCACCTTTCATGGGTTAGACAAGGAAAATCCATATCTTCATATTAAAGGATTTGAGGAGGTGTGCTTGACAAGCTTTGATGGGAAAACTAGCGAGGACACGGTATATCTTAAACTGTTCCCATTTTCATTGAAAGACAAAGCTAAGAATTGGTTGAATGCATTGCCATCACGTTCTATCACTACATGGATTGATTTGCAGGCTGAATTTCTAAAGAAGTTCTTTCCTATTCACAGGACACAGGGACTGAAGCGGAAGATCATGAACTTTGCCCAGAAAAGCGAGGAGACATTCTACCAGGCATTTGAAAGGTTCAATGAGATGTTGCTTGCATGCCCACACAATGGCTTCGACAAAAGTAGGATTATTGGCTTCTTCTACGATGGACTGCAGCCGCAGATGAAGCAATTTGTAGAGATGATGTGCAATGGAGGATTCTTTGATAAAGAGCCAGATGAAGCTTGGACGTACCTGGAGGAGATAGCAGAAAATGCGCAGACATGGGACACTACTTCAGACTACGAGAGAGGAGGCCACTCTGCACCATCCCAGCCTACACGAGGAGTGGTATTCAATTTGAAGCAAGAGGATGCGTTGGAGGCAAAGATGGAGGCCATGATCTCAAACAAGCTTCATGCAATGAATTTGAAAGAGGCCAAGGCAGTTGAGATAGAGCATATTTGCGCACTTTGCAACGTGACACTAGTGCTTGTCCTACACTCCCAGCTTTGAAGAGCATGCTAGGCAATCCAATGGGGGTGAATCAAGTGTCATCAAATTACCAGAACTTCAATTCCAACAAGGGGTGGCGCAACAATCCAAACTTGAACTGGGGCCCCAATCAGCAAACTCAGCAGCAGCAGGCTCCCCCTCAGTTCAGACCACCTCAGTACAACAATAACAACTATCAAGGTGGGAACCAGAGGAGGGACCAAGAGTCGATGCAACAACAGCAGATGCAACCATTTGGCGATGCACTTCAGCAGCTCATTCAATTACAACAGGCTCAAATGCAGCAGCAGCAGGCTCAATTTCAGGCTCAGCAGACTCAAAATCAGCAGATGAGCGAGAGCTTGGTGAGGCTTACATCGACACTGGAGAAAGGTAAGCTTCCATCTTAGTCAATTCCAAATCCTAATATGGGCTCATCTTCTTCTGCAGGTAACAATATGAAGCCATGCCAAGCTGTGTCCACTTTGAGGAGTGGAAAAGAGATTCAGAAGCCTGACCCACCAAGCAGAGAAGCTGAGCAAGAAGAGGGAATTCAGACCCAAGAAGAGGAAATTCAAGAGCAAGAGGAGGTGCAGGAAGAGAGCACGGAAGTGGGTTTGAGTAAAAATGTCATTAAAGAGAAGGAACCCGCAGCATATGTACCTGCAGCGCCTTTCCCTCAACGGCTACTTTAGAAAAACAAAGATAAGTATCAAACTGAAATTCGTGAAATTTTTCAGAAGTGCCAAATAAATATTCCATTGCTTGATGCTATTAATCAGATACATGCCTATGCTAAATTTCTGAAAGACCTGTGCACTGTTAAAAGAAAATTAAATGTGAAAAAGAAAGCATTCTTGACTGAACAGGTTAGCTCTATTGTGCAACAAAATACACCACCTAAATTTAGAGACCCTGGATCACCCACCATCACTTGCACCATTGGCACTAAAAAGATTGGAAATGCTTTATTGGATTTAGGTTCTAGTGTCAATATATTGCCATATCCTATTTTTGTGCAGCTTGGGTTAGGACAGCTAAAACCTACAACTAGCTGATAGATCTATTAAAGTTCCAAAGGGATGCATTGAGGATGTCCTCGTTCAGGTGGACAAATTTTACTACCCTGCAGACTTTATAGTTCTAGACATCCAAGGACCCCAAACTGCCAATGCTACTCCCATCATCCTAGGTAGACCATTCAGCGACATGCAATGCTTTAATAAATTGTAGGGATGGTCAACTGAAAATTACTTTTGGCAACATGACTTTGGATTTGAATATTTTTAATACTTGCAAGTTGCCACATGTGGATGATGAGATTGAGAGGGTGCATATGATTGATTCGTTGGTGGATGATTATATTTGTTCTGAAATTTGTGATGATGCTTCTATTGTTGAGACTATTATTGGTGATTCTGATGACATATCTTTTGTGCAGGAGAACGTGAAGGAGCTGAACGCAGTATGGGAGCCTAGGTTCGAGGCTTTGCCACCTAATGCATCAATTCAAATTTCATCTGAGGTGGAGGATCCAAAGCCCGAATTAAAGCCACTTCCTGAATATCTCAAGTATGCCTTCCTAGGAAACGAAAACAGCTTCCCTGTGGTAATATCTTCCAAACTCTCTTTAGAACAGAAAAGCTCTTTACTTGATGTGCTAAGAAAACATAGAGGTGATATTGGTTGGTCCATTGCTGACATAAAAGGTATTAGCCCTATTGTACGCATGCATCACATTTATTTGTAGGATGACGCCAAACCCACTAGAAAAATGCAACGTAGGTTAAATCCAACATTAAAAGAAGTGGTGAAAGATGAGGTTTTAAAATTATTGGATGCAGACATTATTTATCCTATTTCTGACCGCAAGTGGGTCTGTCCAACACAAGTTGTTCCTAAAAAGTCTGGCCTCACCGTGGTTAAAAATGAGAATAATGAGCTTATCCCAGTTAGAGCCACCACAGGTTGGAGGATGTGCATAGACTATAGGAAATTGAACTCCCGAACTAGAAAAGATCATTTCCCTCTTCCATTTCTTGACCAAATTTTAGAGAGGGTAGCTGGACATAAGTACTATTGCTTTCTAGACGGTTATTCAGGTTATTATCAGATTGAGATTGCACCTGAGGACCAGGAAAAGACCACTTTTACCTGTCCCTTTGGTACTTTTGCTTTTACAAGAATGTCGTTTGGTTTATGTAATGCTCCAGCTACTTTCCAGCGATGCATGCTCAGTATTTTTGATGATATGGTTGAGAAAATTGTTGAGGTATTTATGGATGATTTTTCAGTATATGGTAGCTCTTTTCATGATTGTTTAGCTAACTTGGCTCTTGTTCTTGACAGGTGCATTGAAAAGAACCTCCTATTGAATTGGGAGAAGTGTCATTTTATGACCACAGAGGGACTTGTCTTAGGTCACCTGGTTTCTAAAGATGGTATACAGGTAGACAGAGCCAAGGTAGCAGTAATTGAGAAGCTACCAAGTCCTAAATGCGTGAAGGACATCAGATCATTTTTGGGACATGCAGGATTCTATAGGCGATTCATTAAAGATTTTAGCGCCATATCTCGCCCTCTTTGCAACTTACTTACTTTAAATGTGGATTTTATTTGGACACCTGAGTGTCAAATTTCTTTTGAAACTTTAAAGAAGTTGCTGATTTCTGCTCCCATTTTGCAGGTACCAGACTGGTCCCTACCATTTGAAATAATGTGTGACGCAAACAATTACGCAGTTGGTGCAGTCCTAGGCCAAAGAAAAGACAAAGTTCCATTAGTGATTTACTACGCTAGCAAGACACTAAATGATGCTCAGAGGAATTATACGACCACAGAGAAGGAGTTGCTGGCTGTAGTATTCGCGTTGGAAAAATTCAGGAGCTATATTCTGGGATCACCTATTTTGATATATACTGATCACTCTGCTTTAAAATATTTATTGTCTAAAAAAGATGCTAAGCCTCGATTGATACGATGGATTTTATTGTTGCAGGAGTTCAATGTCACAATCAAGGACAAGAAAGGCGTGGAGAATCTAGTAGCTGACCATTTATCACGATTGACAGTAAGCCTTGATTCAGCAGATGTGCCTTTGAAGGACTCCTTTCCCGACGAGCATCTGTTTAGCGTTTCTACCTCTCCATGGTATGCTGATATCGTTAATTATCTGGTAACTGGTAAGACTCCTGACACTTGGTCTCTTCAAGACTTTAAAAGGTTCAAGTATGAGGTAAAATATTTCTTCTTTGATGATCCGTACCTCTATAAATATTATAGTGACCAAATTGTTAGGAGATGCATTCCTGATCATGAAATAACCAGTGTGATACAATTTTGCCATGATGGAGTATGTGGTGGACACTTTTCAACGAATAAAACTGTGGCAAAAATCTCGCAATGTGGCTTTTATTGGCCAACTATGTTTAAAGATACATTTCATTATTGCAAGACTTGTGCTGCATGCCAACAATTAGGGGGTATTACTAAACGTAACATGATGTCTTTAAACCCCATTTTGGAAATTGAAATATTTGATTGTTGGGGAATAGACTTCATGGGACCTTTCCCACCTTCATTTGGATATGCTTATATTTTGGTTTGTATTGATTATGTTTCTAAATGGGTGGAAGCTATTCCTTGCAGGTCGAACGACACTTCCGTTGTGCTTAAGTTCCTCAAAGAGAACATTTTCTCTAGGTTTGGAGTGCCAAAGGCCTTGATCAGTGATGGAGGGTCTCATTTTTGCAACCGCTTGTTCGCTACTTTAATGAAGAGGTTTGGGGTCACACATAAAGTTTCTACTCAGTATCACCCCCAAACCAATGGTCAAGCAGAGTTGGCAAATAGAGAGATCAAAGGAATTCTACAGAAAACGGTGAATCCATCAAGAAAAGATTGGAGTTTGCGCTTACCTGAAGCGTTGTGGGCCTACAGGACGGCCTACAAAACAATTTTGGGGATGTCACCTTACCGTCTTGTTTTTGGGAAGTCTTGTCACTTACCTGTTGAATTGGAACATAGATCTTATTGGGCTATAAAGAAATTGAATTTTAATACTGATTCATCTTGTTCTTCTCGCAGGTTACAATTGTTGGAGCTAGAGGAGTTGAGGAGAAATGCGTACGATAATGCCAAAATATCAAAAGAGAGGATGAAAGCCGTCCACGACATGATGATCCTACGGAGGGAGTTCATCCCAGGCCAAAAAGTACTTCTATACAATTCCAGGCTACACATCTTTCCCGGGAAGCTTCGCTCTAGGTGGTATGGACCTTTCATAGTCAAAGAAGTATTCCCACATGGCGCTGTGCTCTTACTTAATGAAAAAGACGGAAGTGAGTTCAAGGTGAATGGCCAAAGATTGAAGCATTTTCACGAGCCTTGAACCAAGGAAGCTAGCACCATGGATCTCACAGACCCACCTTCGGGTGGGGACTAATCAGGTGTGTTCTTTCCATAATTCCCTCTTCCTAACATTGAGGACAATGTCTATTTTAAGTTGGGGGAGGGGAATAACTTTTAGGATTTTTTATTTTATTTTCTTTTTCTTTTTCTTTTATGGTTTTTCCTTTTTTTAGTTCCCTTTTTGCGTTGAAAAAAAAAATTTTGAGTTAAAAAAAAATATCACCAAAGTCTACCTTTACCTAGAAATGACCCTCATGTGATGAAATTTCTCAAAATATACTCACCACCGTACACATATGATTTATTTTTCCCCCACCACTATTGTTCAACATTTCAGTCTCATTTTACATGGATTTGAGTGCTTGTGGTGAATTTCTTTTTATACATCTCAATGGCAAGATTAATCGATGACTTAATGAATCTAGAAATTATGGATTTAGCAAGTGGTATGCTTTCATTGGAACACAGCAAAGTTCATGCACCAATAATTCATAAATTAACTGGAGCATTGTTCTTTATCTCGTATTCATTGCCATTTGCATGCTTGGTGTGATTTTGGGTAGAAAAACGTACCACGTCATTTGAAATGATTAGGATACCCATTCTTGTGAAAAATTAAAGAAGAGGAAGTTATCTTGCCACGTTGTTTATGCACACACAAAAGAAGAAAAAATGAGATGAATGAGGAAGAAAAAAATGAATAAATGTGCTATTAAAGAAATAACTTGGTTGGCTCGAGTAGTACAGTCTGAGGGGCCCTTCTTGGCCTAATGCCCTATTATCGTCTGATTTAGGAGCCATTGACCGGAACCTCAATTATTTGATGGAGCGACCCAAGTTATATACTTTTCCGCGAATGTTGCTTGATGCGCGTTACGTGGAACTATGGAAAAAAGCGAAAGAAAATAGAGAATAAATGTGCATGATTAGCGAGGCAAGAGAACTTCCAAAGCTTAAAGAAAACACAAGATGTGGTGTGAGTCCCTATGAATAGAGATTGACGTGTGTACGCTTTAATACCATTTTATTTTTAATGCTTGCTTTGCATGAAAAATTCACGCTCCAAGTTAAAATATGTGATTGAACGGTGTGTACCATTGCTTTAGTATACTATGAGCCATGAAGTAATTGATAGTGAATTTGAGTCTGTTTTATAACCATTTGAGATGCTTGACATTCATTTTTGAAACCCCACAAGTACCATTACTTGATGAGCTTGAAATTTTGATATTAGTGTGCGGTTATCTCTTTTGTCGTAGTAGTATGATGGTGAGTAATTTGAGATCTGATAAGGTGATCTAGGCGTATTTTTAATCGCTCTTTTTGCTAGAGACTAGCAAAACGCTAGTTGGGGGGTGTGATTTGGGTTCAATATTACGTATTTGACCCCTCATTTAGCCCTATTTTGTGCTCATGTGATGCTATATTGGTCTCTAGTACATACGTATTTTCTACACATTTATTTATTAGAGAAAACACTCTATTTGAGCACAAAACAGCAATTATGGAGTATTTATGCACATTTTATATTTTTCCTAGCATCGTCTCAATCTCACGATTCCAACGACTATTTAATTGTATTTTTCTGAGATTTGTGCTAATTACTGTGAATTTTTGAATGCAGAATACCATTTATTGGAAAATAAATAATTACTCACGAACCTTGGCGCGCCACGCGGCGTGATCTCAGCGCTTCCTGCGCGATCGGACGGCTGAAGAAAAGCGGGAAACGTGGAATTCTTACGACCATTCGATTGCGATCGAACGGCTGCAAGCAGCCCAAAACGAAGCGGCGAGCGCGGAATATTGAAGCCACATGGCAACATCGGGACCGTAGGAATTCGATCGGACGGCGCAGAGAGAATACGAATTCGAATCGAAATCGAATCCGCGGGCGGTGACGTGGCCAAACGAGAGCCGTTGATCCATCATCCGACGGCCGCGATCGTATCAGCCCAGAGTTTGTAAGCGGTAGCGGGCGCGGTAGCAGGAAGACCCGATAAGGAGGACACGCGTCAGACGCAGGGGAGATCCCGCTTGGATCAACGGTCCACAATTGCTCTGATCCAGATCTGCGGCTGGGATGAGTTCGGGTAGCGGGTTTCGCGCGGGTTTCGACCCGTTAAGCACAGTAAACCCGCAATGCTATTATTTAAGCGTATTTCTAGGGTTTTGGGCATATGATTGGCGTATTGGAGCACCTAGGAGCCGAATTTTCTCTCTGAAAAATTCTGTAAATTTCCAGAGGCTATTATTCTGTTTTCCAGAGACTTTGGAGTCTAAAAGTGGAGATTTGGTGATATTTTCTTTAACTCAAACCCCGTATTTTGGTGTTTTCTAGCATATTTTGCTATAAAGTTGATGTATTTTGCTATGGAAGTTGTTTATTATTGCATGATGAGTAGCTAAATCCTATTTGTGAATGATATGGAGTAGTTAGGGGATGTGATTCGTGTTATTTTGGTTGAATATTGTTGTTCTTCATCGTAAAAGTCGCTAAAATTGTATGTTTTTGCTATTTAATCCGCTTTTCGTCTTCCAAAAGAAGCGAATACATTGATGATCACCCCACAAGGGTGAGATTTGATCTCTCCAAAAGAGAGCTTCATACCATATTCGTAGAACTATAGTTTTAGCGATGTTTTTATTCATATTGTGCTTGAACCCCCAAAAGGGTATTTTCCGACGAATCGCTCCCATAAGGGGGATTTGTTGAGTTATATTTAATCAACCAAAATACACGAATCGCTAATCCTAACGAACACTTATCATGTGCATGTTTCTCATATATTTTCATACACGACTCTTTCGTTGTTCGCTTTGATTACTTATTCACGACACACTTTCACACCATCATCACTTTCATTATTAGAGTGGTTAGTTTCTTTCCGTCAGATTTCTGTTTGATTTGTGCTGTGGTTTCAACAGATTTTCTCCCGAGGATTCGACATCTGGACTCCCAGATTTTACTACTTGTACGGACTCTTGCGCTTGAGAAAAGCACCTTTTTGGTCCCACCAGTGGTACGTAAACTCAACTTCTCTAAATTTATCATTGAAGATCCCTTGGGTTATTATAGTGGCTTGTGGTTGTGTTGGTATGGTTGATTCATGCTTTGATTCGGAGAAGTGGATTTCCCACATCTTTATTATCGGTTATCTATGCTCCTCCTAATAGAACTGCTAGATGGCTGTTATGGTATCAACTAGAACAATTTTCTCAGGGTGTTGACGTACCTTGGATGATGATGGATGATTTCAATGATATATGCAACTCTAAGGAGAAGCAGGGTGGTGTACTCCCTTCACTATCTTGATGTGCAAGATTTTAGGATATGATGTCTTCTTGTGCTCTTATGAACATGCATTTTGGTGGATCCCCTTTTACTTGGTGTAATAAGAGTCATGGGTATGTGATGTGTATATATTTTCCATCTTTTCAAAGCATCATTTCATTGCATTTCATGTCATATCCGCATCAGAATCCCGCATTTTCATACGATACTATGCTTCTAATGCTATATTCGAGTTTCGTAGAGCTTTGTGGATTTTCAGGGATTTTGGAGCGATTCGGAGCCATTTTGGGACATGGACACATCCAGCACGTCCGTGATGCCACTGGCGATCTACATGAGTTCGCCAAGGTTTGGAAGCATATGGGAGGAGAAGAGGAGAAGCGAGCGAGAGAAAGGAGTCAAAGCCCAAGCCTGTGCAGCTTTCCCAGGCGACTCGACCCGAGTAGCACCAGCTATTCGGTCGAGCTGACACACGAGTCCAGCAGGAAGGGCATGCCCATCCTACTCGACCGAGCAGAGTGACGACTCGGCCCGAGTCAATCCAGTTTTTTGAGCTCCCTCCCACCAGCATCGTACTCGATCGAGCGACCTACTCGACTCGAGTAGGCATAGCGACAATTTGGAAGGCGAGCTCTGACCTACTGAAAACTCAACCGAGTAGTCGGGCTACTCGACCGAGTAGCCCGGATCCCTTCTTCTAAGCAAGCAACAGCTAAGGTGCCTGCTCGACCGAGAAGGCGCCTACTCGACTGAGCAGCCGACTCGGTCGGTGACTTGTGGGCCCCAACCCTCCGGATTTTTAGATTTTCTCGTGGAGTCCACCCTCTATGTATTTAAGACATGTTTCCTGACGTTTTATAGAGCTTTTTGAATTATTTTTAGAGAGGAGAGATTTAATTAGTTGTTTTTAGATCTAAGGTTTTGGATTGAGCCGTCATTGCAAAAGATCGATTTTTTCTTGTCTCTTGCACCTTGGAATCTGTTGGAGTTCGTTTATTTTATATTGGGCATCATTCTCTCCCGGTTTTGGTACGTAAGATTCTCATTTCTTGCTTGTTTTAATTGCTACGATATTTTCCATGGCAAAAATTGCATTTTTATTTGTTATAATTGCTATGTGTGAGTAATCTTCTCTAGGGCTGATGGGTTAGCCCTAAAACTCTAGGAAAGAGATGTAGATCTGGATTTCTAGGTTGCGTTGAGAATAGAGGGGGAGTATTTTGGTCGATCCACCCAAATCTCTAGGAGAACTCGTACTGAGATCATGCCCACGGTCGGTGGAATGGATTAGCTTAAGGAATATCCTTCGAATTTAATTAGGAGGTTAGTGAATCCAACTAATGCTCGTGACCATGCCCGGCTCGTGCCTTGAGGGGCTCCATCGACAAACTATATCACTACATTGACGGCTACCGCCTTTGCGTCAATGAGAGCCACCGAAGTACCTCGAAGCTCTAGCCCACGAGAGTGGTATGAGTTGAGAGACCAACCCCATAAACCCAATGCAATGTAAGAATCCTATTCTAACTTCGACCTCCGACGGTCCTAGCGGTGATCCCTAAGGCCATAGCTTCTTTATATTGAACCAATAACAACATCAAACAAACAATCCTCCAATCGACTGCTATCTCATTCTGAAATCTAGAAATAACCTATGACTACAATACACGGTCATTGTCCCTATGGGATTCAACAACCTTTTATACTATAATTTGACACCGTCTGCTTGCGGATAGAACCCAGAGTCGGTACCTAGGAACCATACCGCGCCTGGCGACTGTGACATCGCCAGGTGGATTTTAGGCGTAAGTTCTGGGGGCGTCAAGTTTTTGGCGCCGTTGCTGGGGAGAGTTACGGTGTATCTCAGTTTATTTTTATTTTGAAGAATTTCTAGCGAATCTTATCATTTTCTATCCTTCCACCCTTTTTATTTTTATTGTTTTATTATTATTATCATCTTATTACTCATGGTACTTTCTGAGTTGTTTTTTGTATGATTACTCGCTTCGGAACAGCTAACAAAGAACTACTATTTGATCCTGAAATCAAGAAGACCGCAAGAACTCTCAGAGCCTCAACTAGGGGGACATACCCCCTCTGATCCTATGGCAGAAAATACCACCACTCTGCCTCGCACCAGGTCCATCCGGGACCACATGAAACCGAGCTATGCGAACAATTCTTCTATTCTGAGACCGCAACTAGCGGCAAGTAGTTTCGAGATAAAGATTGGGCTCATAAATTTGATGCAGCAGGATCTCTTCCATGGGAACCCGCACGAGAACCCGAACCATCACATCGACACTTTTCTGGCGAAGTGCGATACGTTCAAGACTAAGGACGCGAGCGAAGACGCGAAAAGCTAAGGCTCTTTCCTTCACTCTAAGGGATAAGGCTTCTTATTGGCTACGGGCCCATCCGTCTAACAACTTCACTTCGTGGGAGCAACTGGCGCTTGCTTTCGTAGACAAATTTTACCCACCGTTAAAAATGGTGAGGATCAGAGAAGCTATCTCCAACTTTAAGCAACTGCCGCAAGAGTCGCTCTACGAAGCCTGGGAAAGGTTCAAGGACCTTCAGCATTAGTGCCCCCATCATGGGATCCAACCTTGGGATCTAGTACAAAGCTTCTACTACATGCTGCATCCCAGTACGAAGATGATTATTGATGCCGCTGCACAAGGCACCCTTCTAGACAAGTCAGCAGATGAAGCAATTGACATGCTTGAACAAATGGCAGCGAACAACCAACAGTGGAGCGAGGAGCACACCATTATCACCAGGACTCCGGAGGTAAAAGCTATTAACCACCCGATTCTCACATTGAAACTTTGTGCAAGCAGGTGGCCAGGATCGAACAACAATTGGATGCCATTCCAACAACTACCAGTGCTCCAGCTTATCATCCTTAAGAAGAATATGGGGAGAAAAGTTACCTTCCCAATGAGGGACCTTATGACGGAGCTGAATCATTCAAGCAAGTACAATATGTACAAGGAGATGGGCGAAATCAGTGGCAACATCCGGCTGCAAGGAATCACCCCGGATTGTCCTATGCAAATTCAAGTGGAGCGCTGCAACCTCCACAGTTTCAGAGGCCACCACTCCCTCCTCAACAACAACAAGGACCGTCGCTACATCAGAAGCAGAGCGGATTTAGGCCATCTGGGCCGTATCGACCACCGGGCTACCAATTTAATCGCCCGCCTCAGCAAAACTATGCACCAGCGCCACCACGTTCTAGTCTGGAGGCTACCTTAGAGTCGTTTATGAGCGGACAAGTAAAGTTCAACCAAGACACGTCTACTCAATTCAAGAACATAAACATGTCGCTTGATGAGCTAAGGGGTCAGATGTCCCAATTACTTAAGCATCAAGGGAGGTTGCCTTCGCAACCGAAGCTGAATCCAAGAGCTCAAGCAAATGTCGTGGTCTCTGTTAGCACACGAGGAGGAAGGATAACCGACGTTGTGATGGTGTCGGTTACAAACAAGGAACAAGTTACAATTGAGGATGCCACTATTGATAATGATGATGAAGAGGCTACTGATGAGCCTACCATGAACGGAGAGAGGGAGGCTTCGCCTTCCACCATACCCACCATCACACCGGTACCAAAGGACGATGCAACTACTTCCAGTAAGCCATCTCCTAAGAACGCCGCCAAGGATAAGGGAAGCTGACCCCCTCCGTCGTATCCACAGAGGCTAGCTTTAGCGAAAATGGAGAAGAAGTACGCAAAATTTACGGAACTTCTGAAGGGCATTCAACTCAACATCCCTTTTATGGATGCCATTACAGAAACTCCTATCTACGCAAAGTTTTTGAAAGACCTCATCACCGGAAAGCGGAAACATAAGGAAGTGAAGCTTTTGGAGGATTCAACTTCCATTATAAAGAACCATCTCCCAAAGAAATTACCAGATCTGGGAAGCTTCACAGTGTCGTGCTCTATTGGAGGTATGTCTATCAACCATGCATTGATCGACTTGGGAGCAAGCATCAGCTTGATGCCGCTCTCCATATTCGAAAGGCTACAAACCGGAAGTGAGTTGGAGCCCACAAACATGTCTATACAACTGGTGGATCACTCAATCACGTATCCGGTAGGTATTGCCAGAGATATCATTCTACAAATACCGCCCGGATTATGTGTGCCGGTGGATTTTATTATAATGGATATGCTGGAGAGAGGGAGTTCCCAACTTATACTTGGCCGTCCTTTCATGGCGACGGCCGGCGTCCTGATAGATGTTCGCGAAGGGACTCTCTCAATGAATGTGGGTAATATTGAAGCCCAATTCCGGTTGCAAAAATCCATGAAGGAGCATGTCCGAGAAGAAGGAGAGAGTTAGCTGGAGCTCTTAGAAGATGATGATATATGGGAGTATATCGCTAAAGGGGTCATGAAGGATCCGATGAGGACAAGTGTTGATGACGATGGTTGTAATGACCCGTATTCAGCAATACTCATTTTCTACGTATTTTCTTAAATTGAAAGTATTTTATAGTGGTTAATCATGAGTTTTAAATCAAAATAGTTTCTAAATCATTTATAAAAAATATATTGTAGAACCAATATAGTTATAGCCTATTTTAGGGTTTACGAGTACCATCCTAAAACTCTAAACAATTTTTATAATTATTTAAACTCAATTATTAACGTTACAGCCGTAATTTTTCTATATAAACATGTTCAAAATGATTTCAAATCTCTACCATGATATTCTAAGATCATTTAGTGCTCCCCAGATTACTTTCACAATTTTCTGAAGTCAAATCAATAGAGAACCCGCAAACCCGCATCCTAAACGTTTTGGTCCAAAACTCGTATCTCCGTAGCTCAAACTGTGAAATAGATCTCGTCGTCATGATCCTCGAGTCAATACGAACCCGTGGCTATGTTTTCGTAATTTTCAGAGTCATTTAACTCCAGGAGCAAAATCGTAATTTTGTTGCAAAATTTTACTAATGACCCATGACTAATTACCTCTTAACTTAGCTTAATTACCTAGATAAATTCCCTAACTAACAGCAACCTCACACATTTTAATAAGGAAGTTTAGTCTAAGTTTCCTACTCATTGTCAAAAAGCTAACTTTTCATTTAATAGGCTTGACTAAGCATTAACTACATTTATTATTATACTAATTCTTAACCCTATTTAATCACCCCCTCTAATTCTCTCTCTCCCTTAGACTAATCCCCAGGTGAAACCCACCCTCAAGCCCGAACCCTCTCTCCCTGTTCTCTCTCCCTTACTCTCACTCTAATCCGACCCCCTCCCTCTCCCCCACGGCGACGCGACCGCCGCCGTCGTGCATCGTCAGCAACCCCGACAGCCCAACCCCCTCCAACATCGCCCGACAACCCACCTCGAGCTCGTCGCCATGCTTCCCTGCATCCCCGAGCGCCGCTCCACACTGACGACACCAAGCGCCCACCGCCTGACACCACCGTCGCCGTCGTTAGGTCCGCCGCCCCGTCCCTCCGTCTCCTCCCCACAGCGAGCTCGCCGCAGCAGACCCCCAAGCGATCGACGTCTCTCCAAGCGACTCTCTCGTTGCCACTACCGCCTGTTCGCCGCCACCGGTGAAGGTCGTCGCCGCCTCGTCGCAGCACCCTTACCCCGACGCCACCAACCTCCGGCCCCCACGACGCCGCCACCACCATTAGCGTCAACCCCCTCCCGCGCGCGCTCTCTCTCTCTCTCTCTCGTGGGGTAAGCGTGTACGTGGGTTTTTAATACAAATACGTATTTTATACATATTTGAATACATATTGAAATACGAAAAGAATATTCTGATAGTAATAAATTGATAGTAATTCGTACAGACCTCAGAAAAATACGAGACCAGTTCCAGAAAATCAGAAACATCGAAACGGATCCATTGGCGATGGTTTCATTGCCAAAGGGCAAGTATATTTCTCACAGTGAATTTTCAAAGGAAAAACTTAAATAAGGTAAATTCCTTTTAAAATTCGTAGCTTGCGATTTTCACGTACACTGATGTACGATAAAAATATATGTTGTAGTACTAGTAAATACGATCAATTTGACCCCTTGTTGGAAGAATTCTGACATACGGTTTGCTCAAAACAATTCCTTGAACATATGTCTTAAAAATGGTTTCTTGATTTAAAATTTTTTTTGGCTATTTTAAATTGTTAAAAATTGCTTAAAAATTATTTAACAATCTTAAAAAATAACTACTAGTCTTAGAAAAATATTTTAAGCTAATTTAAACTCATTTGCTTTGTTAAAATCATATCTCACTCGTTCTTTCATCTATTTAAGTGATCTTTATATTTTCATTTAATTGCTAAATCGAGTCGTGAAGTTGTGAACTTTCACGAGACTATTATACAAACTATTGAAACACCGAGACTGAATTGATTAAATGGAAGATGGAATTTCAACAATAATGAATGGAAGATGGAACTTTAATATATAGAATGGAAGATGGAATTTCAATAATAAATAAATAGTCACGTCCTTTTAACCCGACACTTGACTTACCTAGGATTGGGGTAGTCTATGATCACAAGTGTTACAGAGTGGCTGGATGCACCCATACTAAATTACCTTAACACATTACGGGGGTTAGATCCTTGACCGTTGCCATATTGGAACGGTGGGTACCGCCTCGGAGTTGCTCTCGTCGCAAGGTACATGTTGGTTATCTCTAATACTCTTAGATATGCACTTATCACTAGGATGGACTGGTTATTGATTATTATTCTAACCTCTTTCTCTACAAGTTGCTACCGTTTGATTATTAAATGCTAAATTGTCACAGGTTGCAGATGGCTTTGTAAGTTTTTATTGAATAATGAAATTGTTGCATGTTGCAATTTCTGGAAATACTTAAACTGCCATAACTCTTTTCTATTTAACTTATCACTTGTCTTTTTAGCTTTGTTTAATTTAAAATGTCTAAAGTTTTGGTTTTGAGATTATCTTGCCGAGTATACCTCGCTGACGGACATTTCACTTTGTTGTTTTACGAAATGTCCGTCAGGTGCCGATAGTGAGTTCGTTGAAGTCTTCGCTACAGGAACCGAGCCAGTGCTCGAAGGCTACGTGGAGTACCTAACCGCAAAAGACTAGACGTTTACCTTCGCGACTGCACTTTTATATATTTGAGATAATGTAATTGTTGTACTTTTTGATTTCGGCCATATTAGGCCAATGATGTACTTTATTTTCAGACGCTTTGGTATTGTAATAATGTCATATGTGCTATTTCTTATAAGCATGCAAGATCTTGCCATCTTATTTCACAGACGCTTAATGTGTTCAAACCAAGGAGGAAGAAAAAAAAGATTTTAAAAAGAAGAAGAAAGACTCATCCTTGTTTTAAGCACATCGTGGACCCGCTCGCGTCTTCGCTCCTAGTATAATGGAAAGCGGGGCATGACAATGGCGACTCCATCTACAACAAGACAGTTGCCGCCTATATTCGTGTGCTTGATGGGGAGCCCACAAACGACTCTTTGCACCACCAAGAGCCGGAAGCCATTGTAACGACCACTTTTCGTTGTACGTTTTTCGTGCACGTGCTTTTGGCCTTGCACGTGTTTGTTTTAGACTTTGTTCGTTTGCGAACACTTTCGTGTGATATACCGTTGTGAACGTCTCTGAGAGTATTAAATAGTGGCACTAAATTGGAACGACGTTTCTCAAGTCGTTTTCCCACAATTTAAACTTATTCGATGAGACGTGGCGATTTTCACTTTTGACGGGAGATGTTTCCATTTTTGGTTTCGTCGTCCGACGTCGAAATTGAGATCCGTCTTCTTAGTTAGCTCACATTCGTCGTCACGATCACCACGATATTTATTTTATAATTTTTGGAGTTTATTTGACCACTTTTATATTTTTAACAAGTTTTATATTATTTTTAATAATTAATTTATAAATTATTTTTGGCCAAATAAAATTTATTTGAGTTTTAAACGTTTTAAAGAATTTTTGAGCCAATTTCCAGCTCATTTGGACCAAGTCAAACCCTTGGGTGAGTTGGAGAAGTTGAATTTCAAATTTTAAATTATTTTAAAACTCTAATCCTATTAGATTTAGCCCTAGACCAAGTCAACCCATCTATACTATATAAGCAACCCCTAGGAAGACCTATTTTCGTAATAAATTAGCCCTAGCCTCTTCCAAAACCAAAATTGGACGTTGCGACGATTTGTCGCAACGTTGCGACGTTCAGCCCCCGACCTGACCGAGAAAACCAAGCAAATCCGCCCGCCCCGACCGATAGCCGCCCCCGCACCCATCACCGCCCGCATCGCTTCGCAGCGCCCGCTCCGTTCCCTCGGTCTGACCGAGGGATAGGCCCGCACCCGCTTGTCGCCCCGCTCGGCACCGTCGCCCGCTTGTCACCCCGCATCGCTCCGCATCTGACCGATCGCCCCGCCCGCAGCGACCGACGCTTGCAACGCTGCGACGTTGCAACGTCGCAGCCCCGCTCTCCAAGCGCACGACCGACCGCTCCCATCGATCTGACCGAAGGAAGCGCCCGCACCCGCGCTGCTGCACACCCCCAACGCTGCACAGCGCCGTCCCAGTGTGTCTGACCGACCAAATCTCCCGCATTGGCCGTGTACGACCGAGAGCCACTCGTCGCAACCCCGCATCCGTCGCACCACTTGCCTCCGTGGGCCCCCCAAGTTCTCCAGAGGTATTGTGGGTCCCCCAAAGGTCCCTAGGACTACTGTGGGCCCCACCTAGGTGTTTGCTCTTTGAGGATTCGTCGCGTACGACGTCGTCGCACGTCGTAGCCCGTCGTCGCACGTGCTAGCTTTGGAATCAGGAATCGTCGCTCTGGTTGATGCTATGAATTTTCCAGTGAGGAAACTATATTGGAATCAGGACTTGAAGCGCGTTCTCTTATTCCAACCCCCGGCGTCGCTACCCGACGCCGGTGTAGCTTTCGCGTCGTGTTGAGGTAACGCTTTGCACCCCTAGGACCCCCACCCAATGCATGCTAATCAAGACTAAAATCAGTATTTTCAAAGTATTTTAAATGTTTTAAATTCACTAATCAAGATTAATAATATGGACTTTAGGCCGGTGGACTTGTGCACGTAGGATAATTGTGATTTTTGGACTCATTGGACGGTGTGCTCAGACGTCGTACTTGCAGGCAAGTGAAACTTGCCAAATCTTGCTTAGGGCCATGTTTTTAGGCCACTTCCTTGTTTTTAGCGTAAAAGAGACTAGTCAGTGAAATGATAGCTGGCTAGACGCTTACTTGATCTAGTTTGACAACGAAACTAGATCCGTCACCTAATTGATCTAGCTTGACAACGAAGCTAGATCCAACCTTTAAACTTGTTGTTCATGCATACTAAACTGTCACGTTTACTTTCCTTACTTGTACGCTTTACTACTTGCCATGTCATGTCATCTATGCATTGAATGTCGCATTGGTAGCACACGCTACGATACTTGTACTTGTACTCCCTTGACTGGCTAGGTGCACCCCTAGACCAGCAAGGCAAAACACTTCCTGGCTCGTGTTCCAAAAGCGAGCATTCCCGTTCGGGGGTAAGGCCCTGGCTCGACACACGTGGAGGGGTAGGGATAAACGATCACTTGAGCTTATGAGTTGGCCCGCGCAGCCACTCTAGCCAAAAGGCGGAATCTCTGTGCACGAGGTGCTTACTTTCCTTGTCTTGTACTTGTCTTGTGAATGATTCATGTAATACTTGTCATCCATGCCATGCCATGCTCGTACTTTACTTTACCTGTTGCACTCATTACTTTAACTGCCATGTCATTGCATCATGCTAGAACTGCTAGGTTGCTCTACTTGTACCTACTTTCAGTTTCCTTGCACAGGTCTTCCAGACTTGCTGACATGTGCCCCTTTCTCTTTGGGTGTCACATGTTAGACCCTGAGCCAGAGATAGTTGTTGAGGACGAGGTAGTTGCTGACACTGAGCCTACGTTCGTCGAGGAGTTCGTGGACACCGGAGACCAGTTTTAGAGACTGTTGGCTTTGCTTTTGCTTTAGGTTGCTGTTAGATGTCGGTGCTTGCACCATTACTTTGTTGTTGTACTTTGTACTTTAGTTGGCCATGCTGGGCCTCTTTTAGACTCTTTTCTTTTAGCCTGGTGGCTTTTTCTGTGATGTTGAAATTTATTATTATGGATATTCTGAGATGTTTCTTTTGTCTCTTTCGTTATTATTATCTTTGTTTCGTTTCGCGTTGCAAGGACCTGCAGTTTAAATTTGATTGACGCTTATCGGACTTGCAGCTTTGTAGCTTCAAGTCTGAGCGGACCTCCTCACGCTTCGCCTCCACGTTTTGGGAAGCGGGGCGTGACAGCCATCAACCACGTAGCTGGGGAGAACAATAAAGAGGAAGCATGCCAAATACTGTCGCATGGTATCGTTGGCAAGTATGATGCGTGCATCTCTTACGCGCCAAATAACAATTGAAGAACTTGAGGGAGTCGAGCTCATAACTCAAAACAAGCGCTTATCGGGAGGCAACCCGACTTCTTATATATTAGATTTTCTTCTTTTTCAATTTTTGTTTTGCTTTATCCATCCCAAAAACCAAGTAAAAAATGCTTTCCATTCCATAAAAATGCAAAACTACAAAGATCCAACAAGTTCTTCCTTCCTACAGGTCGAACGTTGAGGGGAGCACACGAAACGATGTATTGAATGGAAGGGAGCCTGGGGAAGAACATCCGATAGAAGAACAAGTTTAGGGGAAAAGAGTAGCAGGTGAGAAGAGAGTGCGGGAAAAGCAAAGGAAAATGGTGTTCTGCCTACGCGGCCCGGGTAGTACGTACGCGGTCGAGTAACCGCTTAATCGACCGAGTATCCATCTGCTCGATCGAGCTAAGGAAAGCAAAGAGAAAGGGTGAAAAAAATGGTGTTCTGCCTACGCGACCCGAGTAGTCGCTACTCGGTCGAGCAGCTGAGGGAGTATTCTAAACTTCAATTTCGTTATATTTTATTTTCTGACTCGACCGAGCAGTTATGCTGCTCGGCCCGAGTTGCGGGAGCTTTATTCATGCGGGGCCCACGATGTGATCGAGTCGGGTTTATTAAAACCCAACTCAGCTTTGTTACCCTAATCACATTCGTTTATCCCCAAACTACGCTGCCCGAGCATCCCCAACCCCCTCACCTACTCGACCCGCCCGCTGCCGCCACCGTCCCCTCTGTCGTCCACGCCGCCGGTCGCACCACCACCCCGGTCCGCCCCCCCCCCCCCCCCCCCCCCCCTCTCTCTCTCTATGTGTGTGTGTGTGTGTGTGTGTGTGTGTGTCCTTTTCTTCCTCCCTCCACCTATCTCCCCATATTTCTCTCTCTCCTATCCAAATTCACCCCCTCTGCCCCGGTGATCACCGGAGCAACGTCGCCGGCACCACCCAGTGCCGCCGGCGCCTCCCCAAAACCCCGTTCCACCACCCCCTCACACGCCCCTCCCCTATCCCCTCTCCTATTGAAACACCTCCCCCCCCCTCGCCCACGCCCTCTCCTATTGAAACACCCCCCCAGCAGCCCTAAGGCAACCCGGTTTACTCGACCGAGCATAATTAGTGCTCGGTCGAGTCATCCACCCGTACCCCCTCCCCGTCTGACCTACTCGACCAAGCACACTTGGTGATCGGTCGAGTACGCCTCCCACCATGACACCACCACAGCCTGACCTACTCGACGAAGCATAGATGTCACGGTCGGTTTTCGATCGTACGTTTTTCGTGCGCGTACTTTTGTTCGTACACGTATTTATTTTGGACTCTTCTTGTATCCGAACCCTATGATGTGATATGCCGTTGTGACCCTCTAGAAGAGTACGTATTTGTGGAATTATTTTGGAACATCGTTTCATGGGTCGTTCTCCCATAAATTGACTTTGTTTGAAGAGGTGTCGTAGTTTGCACTTTTGTTGTGAGACCTTTTTATTTTTAGTTCCGTTTCTTGTCGCCCAAACTCGTGAACAATCTTCTGAGTTTCGTTTCTCTCATCGTCACGGTCACCTCGGTATTTTTCTCGTAATTATCGGGTTCCATTTGACCCGCTTTTGCACTAATCTCCCTATTAAACCGTATTATAGCCTAAGTTTCATATGATTAATACCCTAAGCTAGGCTCATCCTCTTTTCCCCTTAACTGCACCCTACCCTCTCACACTCTCTCCCCTTTACCTGTTGTATAGCAAATGGGGAAAACTTATCCTACGTATCAACAAATTCTGAATTGGCTATTCACCCATATTTCCCACCCTAAATTGTACCCTTTTCTTCTCTCTCTCTCTCTCTCTCTCTCTCTCTCTCTCTCTCTCTCTCTCTCTCTCTCTCTCTCTCTCTCTCTCTCTCTCTCTCTCTCTCTTCCAATCCTTAAGTGCACCCTCCTAACAAACCCTATATAGCAAATCCTAAACTCTTATAACTCGATCAGACCCTAGGGTTTCATTTTCATCCTTGCGTGAACTCCAGGTGCCGCCGACTTCTCTAACCCCATCCCATCGATCTCCGACCTACCCCATCGTCGGAACTCCATCACTGGACCTCCCCGACCCTCCCTCCGATCAGACCCCAGCGACCCCCCATCGTAATCCGCCTGTTCCCACCGGCTTGTGTGATCACCAAGCACAGCAGCGCGCCCAGCGAGCAGCAGCACCCTCCGGGGCTGTCACGACGCCGGCAGTGATCTCCAGGCGCTGTCACGGCGACAGCGCCGCCCCGACGCAAGATAAGCCGCCTTCGACACTTCCCCGGGGACTTCCTCCGGCCAACTCCCGTCGGAAAGCGCCTCCCGGGTGCTGTCAAGAGCAGCAGCAGCTGTTCTTTGCGACAGCAGCGTCCTCGCGCAACGGCAGCCGTTCTCCGTCGTCCGGTGCTGGCAACAACACCACCAAAAGCACGATAGCGCTGCCCAGTCGCTGTCAACGGCAGCGGGCGTTTCCCTTGGCTGCTAGCGACGCGGCAGTGATTTACCCTACGGCAACGACGTTTTCTTCGCGCGACAGCAACGCACGACAGCCCCGAGTTGTTGTCGACCTTCCCACGCGTCGCTACAACGTCCCCCTAGCCATGAACATCTCGCAGCAACCACCCGGTATCTTCGTGGGACTTCTCTCCATATCGGTTAGTTAACGAACGTTGTTACACTTTAATATCAGTTGCTAGTAGATGAACAGTAATTTATATAGCTAGCTTGTTAATATCTTTAAATGTTATGATAATGAACAGTGGAGTAACTTAATAAATGATAATGACATGATTATCTGTAGGGTAGACGTCTTGTGTACACAATTTCTAGCTGGTATTAGTCTAGGTTGCTTTGATGATAACGTTGTATGTTTTCGTATTAACAACTTTATGTAGTTAACATGTTAGTAATTTAACTTCTTTAATATTGATGTGAACCCATCTTAGGATAGAGAACTTATTAAAAATTGGATCATTAGACGTTTTTAGGATCGCCTTATAATTCTAGTCCGTCGTTACGAACTTATTCGTGCACGTGTTTTATCAACAGAGAACCCATCGTTCCGTACCGTGCACGCTACCGGAGTCCAACCCCTGACTTCGCTACCCGATGTCAGAGTAGCTCTCGTGTTGTGCTGAGGTAAGTCCCTCTCCGTAGGAATTCCCACCTTGCCTGTTAATCAACCTAAAAATCGTAACCTCTAATCGTTTTTGTAACTCACTAATCAAGATTAATAATTGGGGCTGTAGGCTGGACTGCGTTCTGAACTCTTTGGTAGACTCGGACTTGATTGATCAGGATCGCGGCTTGGTTGTTTTCAGGCAAGTGATACTTTCCAGTAATTGTTTAGGCCATGATCTAGGCCATTTTGTAAAATTGCGTAAAAGAGACTAGGTGGTGAAATGATAGTCACCTAGACGATCATATTTGATCTAGTTTGACAACGAAACTAGATCCGACACCCTACTTGATCTAGCTTGACAACGAAGCTAGATCCGATACTTTTTACATGCTTTCATTCATGATGTCATGTCATGTTTAATTTCAATTAACGGTATGCACTTTTACTGCTTATTGTCATGTCATGTAATGCATCAAAATGTTCATCGTGATTGCATAGCACATGCTACGAAAATTGTAACTATTGAGGCTAGGCACTTGCTTTGCGAGCACAACCCATGCCATATTGAAAAACACTTCCTGGCTCGTGATCCAGATTCGAGCTCAGTGTTGTTGAAAAACCAACGCTCGATACACATGGAGGGGTAGGGTTAAGCGATCACTTGAGCGTAGAAGTGTGCCCGTACAGCCACTTCAGCCAAAAGGCATAAACTCTGTGCACAATGTGAAATGATAATGTTCATGACTCGTGAAACAGTGAATTTCGTAGCTTCTGCTACGA
The DNA here is from genome assembly GCA_030789695.1 of Scilla litardierei. Classification (NCBI taxonomy): domain Eukaryota; kingdom Viridiplantae; phylum Streptophyta; class Magnoliopsida; order Asparagales; family Asparagaceae; genus Scilla; species Scilla litardierei. The sequence goes on from CM061137.1 coordinate 139,480,836, forward strand.
CGTGCATGCATGTCATCATGTCATCTTAAATTGTTGCATTATTTAAATGTCATGTCATTTCATTATATTTAGAACTGCTAGTCGCTTTATTTTATTTGTATCCTTGCTCAAAAGTCTTCCGTTTTCTCTTGGGAGACTTTTGTTAACATGTGCCCTTTTCTTTTTGGGTGTCACATGTCAGGTTTTGAGCATGAGTTAGTTGCAGAGGACGACAGGTTGCTGACGTCCAGTTCGAGGATTCCGGTCTTACCCTTAGTCTCAGATGGTGACTCTCTTTTAGTTGTTGCACCTTCTTAGCAGATGTTGTTAGGTTGATCGGTGCATTGCATCACTTCTTGTTGTAGTTTTGGCCATGCTTAGGCCTTCTTTTTGGACTATGTACTTTACTTTATGACTATCTCTGTAATGTTTGGAATAAAATCTGTGAATGTTGAATGTTGGATAATTTTATTGTTTATCCCTCATTATTATTATTGTTGTTTCGTCGTAATGCAAAGGACCTGATAATGGATTAATTTACGAGACGCTTATCAGACTGCAGCTTCACAGCTCCAAGTCTGAGCGGACCTCTTCACGTCTCACCTTCCATACTTGGGAAGCGGGGCGTGACAGGTTGCATCTGCGAAATATCGAAACAACAATAATGATAAACAACATCCATTTAAATATTCGAAACATTCAAGTCATGAATTGAGTCTAACCTGAAGGGTTCCTCTATCTAAGGTGGTAGGAAGACTTAGATAGATGTCCAGGTTTGATAGTCAGGAGCCTTTGTCAAGATTTAGTTGTACTCGTCATAGGTTGCCTTAGTAGTCTCTCACCCAGCCCTGACCATATTAGACTTCTAAGCTTTTCTTTTAGCCGTAAGTTGAGTCCAACGATTTTGGGTCCAGTAGAACGTAATCTTGTTACTCTTATGACCCCACCCCGAGACCTCTATTTCGGTCTAGTCCATTTGAGAGTCTTAGTGTTAAGTTTCTTTTGACCTTTAGTCAACCCGGTAATTAGTGTAGGAGAATATATGCCCATAAGGCATTTATCCATAAGTATACGTCTTGTTCATACCGTACATGGTACCTATTATTCTAAGTATAAATACTTCGTATTAATATACTTAGATAATATCCATAGACTTATAGTTAGGTCCTTACGTATTTAGATGAGATCTCGATTATGAGTAAGTAAGCGACCGAATAGAAACATAAGACTTAAACGGTTCATGGTCATAGATGTGTCGAGAACTGGATATCGACACATCGGATAGACCATTGTGTCTTAGTCTTACCTTAGGGTAATGATGATCTCATAGTCATTCGACTTGGTGAAGTCGGAGACGAGACACAGGTGCTCATTGGAGAATGAGTTCACTGAACGACCACATTAAAGTTATTAAATGGTCAACTTTAACTGAACTGTCTTTAATAACTCTAGGGTGATGATAGGTTAGCTGGTCCTTAAGACCTGAAGTCATTTGTACAAACTTGTGAGTGAACGGTGTAGCTTAGACCTATGATCTAGCTTCGAGGCTAGGACTGCTGAAAGATCTTAGGTTGAGCTGCACCCGAAGCTCTCGAGGCGAGTAGATGACTAAGATGGGATTCGTCACTTCCGTTAAAGGGAAGCTAGTGTTACAGGCTCAGTACGGTCTTTATGTTAATCCTCGGCCGGGGTGCGTTGTAAGAAGTACAACGTATATATACTATAAAGACAGCCATATACTGATCAATGTTGTCCAAAAGGGTTAACAGTAAACCATACCCTAGGCCAACAAGAACACAGTCTTGACGAAGGGACTATGGTTAACAAAGTTCATCACTGACACAGCCAATGTAAACCCAATGATTCTTTTGTCAAAGGGTCGATCACATTATGATGATTCTGAAACAGGGACGACAACTACTGCTCGTAGTGACTGTCGTCTAGGGGTTCCAAGCCCCAACCTGTAGTAAGGTCAGGCTGTAAGGTCTCACACCGAGTAGTGTTCGTGTCTTAGTAATAGGAAGATAGAATAGAGAGAGATATCATTTGATGATATTCACAAAGCTTGTTGTGAAAGTTAGTCGCAATAGCAATAGGGACAAACATTGCATTTGATGCAAACTATGATTAAACGTGTCGTAAATTGGTTACGACAAATTTAGTAGGAACAAATATATTGGAAGGGGTTACCTGGATGAAGGGATCGTCCCGGTCTAAACACAGGTTCAAACCGTGTCCAAATCGGAGCTCAAACGAGCCCGGAAACGCGAAAACAGTCCAAGGCAAAGTGGGTTAGACCCACTAAGCTTATAAGCCCATAGGCAAAGGCAAAACAGGCGCAGCCCGCTAGCTGCAGCGGGCGTGCGGCCCGCCTTTGCCCCCTTGGGCGGGCGCGCCCGCTAAGCTTAGCGGGCGCGCCCCCAACTTAAGTCAATTTAGGGTTTTTTGAAACCCCAAATGACGGCTACGAATTTCGATAATTTGCTCAACTTTGAGCAATTGTTTGAGGGGTCAAACGAAGTCGAAATTCGTCGTCGTCGGTTCCTACGCGTTCACCATTCGAAGCTTTTCGGATTGATAGCTTGGTTGGTGTCTAAGGTTTAATGTGCAAAGAGAATTAATTAGTTAAAGTTTGCTTTTATGAAAAGCTCACTTAAACTAGAAATTAAGCCAAATTGGCTTAATTGTTTTTTCTCCCATTTTGCGAATGTCCCACATTGCTCGCAACGAAGGAGTGAGTGCCGACTCCCTATATAAATAGGGGTGCACTCTCTTCGTTGAAAAACACACCAAGCCATCGATCGAGTAGCTCCAGACTTTTAGAGCAAGCTCGATCGGCGACTAAACTTTTCTCTCTCTCTCTTCCTATTCTCCAGAGTAGTCCTAGCAAGACTACGAAGGGGGTTTGGATCTTGATCCGGACGTCTAAGACGCGGGTTCTTCTCAAGTGAAACTTTCTACTGCGTGTGATCGGCTCAGAGGCGAAAGTCGGTTCGAGCGGATCGGTTCGAGGGTGCGAGGCGGCTCAGGCGGATCGAGTCAAAGCAGCTCGGCTACAAGGAGCTTCTGAAGACGGTGCGGTACATCTTGCCTGCTCCAGAGCCAAGATTCCGGGTATGTGGTTAAGTAGTTTTTAGCGTAGATTTAATTAGTCGCCTTAGAGTAGATCCCTCTTGGGGTGGTCAGTTCCACCCCAAGTTGGCTTAGATCGGGCTAGATTCTGGATCCCTCAGAGCCTAGCTAAATAGTTTAGCTAGTGTAGAAAATTTTGATTTTCTATTTCCGCTGCGTTTTTGTGCCTCTGTGGTCCGTTCGACTCAGGACGGACACAGACCCGAGCTCTGGGGGTCCGTCAAAACCCCAACAGTGGTATCAGAGCCAAGGATTTTGCTATAGATCTATTATAGCAACCTTTTAAATCTTTAAAAATTGCTTTTTAAACATACAGAATATTTTAGCTTTATGCTAAAATTAGTTTTAAAATGTTGTGTTTTAAAAATCGTTTTTACAACACGGAAATTTTTTAAGACGATTTAATTTTATGCGATAATTTTAAATGAATCTCAAATGCTTTATAAAATTATTTTTTTTGAGATATAAATATTTTTAAGAGCATTTAATTGTTTATGTAATTTTAAGAAATATTTTATTTTTGAAATTTAATTTTTCTTAAGTTACATAAAGATTAGAAATTTTAAAAACTTTATTTGAAAGCTTTTAAATGTATTTCTAATGATTTTAAAAGTGTTCTAAAATTGTTTTAGAGAATATGTAAATTGTAGAAATATTTTGTTTTCATGAGATGAAAGATAAATTAGTTTCTTTTTTACATATAAGGTTCTAAAATTATTTATGCGATATTTCGATTTTTGAAATAATTGATTAAAATTTTAAAGCCCAAGTTTTAGAATTATTTGATAATTTTATACCTAGTTTTATGTGATAAAATGTTTTGGAGCTTTAAAAATTTTATCTTTGAATTTAAATTGTTAAATTCTAGATTTGCGTGTTTTTATTATGTATATAATTTTAAACTTGCAAATACTCGTTATATGTCACAAATCTGAAACTTTCATTTATGCGGATAAATTAGTTGTTTCAATTTTTAATGGACATATTGAATAATGTATTCATAAACCTTATTAGGTTAGCCATTAAATGTTTAAAATTTTATGAGATGAAATTTTATTAACTAAGTGACATGTCATGTTTGATAAAACAAAACAACATCAAATCTAATACCAGATTAGGTTAGTCCCTTTGTTTGTAAATCATTTCATTAAAACGTTTAATTGATGATTTTCATAAAAGACGAATGTTGAATTGGTTTATAAAATCCTAATTAGATTGGGGTAGTACGTTGAACGAATAAACCTTATAGTTGATAAGGACTTAATAAAAATTGTTCAACCCATCCATAAAATTTCGAATTTTAGGATCCACTAGTTGATAAGGATTAACTAGTCTTCTTAGTTAAAAGCCATTTAGTTGCTTGGAAAACATAGAATTGATGAAAACTCCTTCAATGGATCATGATGTCGGTCAATGTGCTTGGCTAAGTTTGATGGACCAACCTAGCTAGACTGGGTAACAAGTGGTCCTGACTTAGTCAATTCCCTGGCCGCGTCCGCTGGACCGCAAGGAGTCGATTCATTACTGTGTAAGTCCATCGACTATACCTAAGTCAATACGATAATAATCTTGTTCAAGATAAATCGTAGCCCTCCTTGTTTTAGGAGTTGGCAACTGTAAGAAACATGTTACGGTTGTTGAGCTACACTCAAGCCGTGATATGTCAATCTTATAGGAACCGATTTCTTGATTGACATCTTGACCTGACTGAAACCGTTGTCTCATCCTTCGAGCATCGGCGTAAGTCTAACCAAGAATGTAGTCTAAGTCCTGACCCAAACCAACGTGTCGTGCATACACCGAGCGGCGGGGCAAGTCAGGCTAGACACGAAAACAAGGGACCGACTAGGCTAGCCATTGTGATCCAGTTGAGCACACTCATGATCACAAATGACTAGGGGTAAAAATCGATAGGGAATCATAATAGATTTGATTGAGGACGAGTTCGTCTACCGACTGCAGAGTCGGACAACTTGTTGAGATACACTCAAGGTTGTCAGACTCGGGATAGTCGGATCCCTCTCTCACAAATGTTATATTATAATAAATTGTTTATTATTATGGCTTTAATAAATTTAGTGGGAGCATATAGTTTTATAAAAACCATTAAAACTATACTACGAACTAATACTAACTAAAGTATCTATAAAATGCAAAATGGATTCGGGTCTTAGATATATGGTTGAGAAGAACGTGCTCGATGGAACGAACTACAAAGACTGGCTTAGGAACATCAAGTTGGTCCTTTCCCTAACCAAGATAGGATACGTACTGTTCGAGGACGCTCCGGATAAGCCCGAAGAAGATTCGACCTTCGAGGAAAAGGAATCCTACAAATTGTACCAGAGGGATGCAGAGAAGGCCAGGTGCCTTACTCTGGCTTCGATGACTAACGAGTTGTAGAGGAAGCATGAACATATGGATGTTCAAAGTATGCTTCTTAATGCACAAGAGTTGTACGGCAAGCGATCTCGAGCTGCCAAGTTCAAAGCCACCAGCAACCTCTGGGGCACAAAGATGGGGGCAGGGCCCGTACAGGATCATGTTATCAAGATGATCGGGTACGTAGAGGACGCCGCCCAGTTAGGATTTGTCCTGGACAATGAGATGTCCATAGACATTATCCTAAAGTCTTTAACTCCTGAGTTTAAGCCTTTCATCACTGGTTTTATAATGAACAGTCTTGAAACGGATCTTCCTGGTCTCCTCAATATGCTTAGGCAATTTGAGGAGATTGAGAAGAAGCCGACTGCATTGGTTGTTGGCTCTGCTTCTTCCGACCAGCCGAAAGGCAAGGGTAAGAAGAGGCAGGTCCCGCAACCTGCGAAGGCGAAGAAAGGGAAGAAAAAGACTAAAGGGGCCCCGTCGAAATCTGAGTGCTTCCATTGCCACAAGATTGGCCACTGGAAGAGGAACTGTAAGATTTATCTTGCAGAGAAGAAGAAGGAGCATACGGATGCCTCCACATCAGGTACAAATTCAATTCAATAAAACGTAATTATTTCCAATCATATTGTAATGACCCCAAAATTCATATACATGTATTAAAACACATTCTTGGACGTATATATATGCGTATAAACTTTTGGGAGTCCTTATGTATTTTATTTAATTTTGTCAAGCTAAAAATTATTTTTAAATAATTTGTATGACATGATTTTATTAAATGAAATATATGGGTGGAATACTAATGTCTTGATGAGTAAGTATTGCATGTGTATTAAGTGTGTATAATTATTTTTCTAAAAGACAAATCCTAATTTTACCTAAGTGACACATCCACCTTTGATGTGTCAAGATATCCTTGATCCTTACCTAACCCAAGGCTTGGTGGCATGCTAAGAGGATTTTAGGGAGATGAGGTGGCTACTCTAGGAGTAAAGAAAGAAGGTTTCATTCACCGCACTCTCTTCCCAAAGATCAGACCGAATTCATCCCTTTCCGTTGCTCTCTCTTAGACATTAGGGGGGCTGAGCACCCGTAGGGCTACGCCACCCTCACTCTGCACACTCCTGTAGCATCATTGTCGTTGTTTGGGCGCTGTTGCTCATTCTGTGAGCCTATGGAGGAGAAGAAGGAATTAGAGAAGGAGAAAGGGTTTGAAGAAGGAGGAGCCATAGGGATTTGGGCTACCCCTTGTCTCTCATCACCTCTAAGGTAGGATTCCATCTCCAACTAGTATTAGAGTTGCATGCTTAGTTTCATGGTTGTTGTTGTTGTGGTTTTACCTTTTCTTATGTTAATCCTGAGTTTTGTATGGTTGTGCACGGTGAGTAATCCTGAGTTGTGTATGGTTATGCGCGGTGAGCAATCCTGAGTTTGTATGGTTGAGCGCGGTGAGCAATCCTGAGTTTTTGGTGGTTTTGTGCGGTGAGCAATTCTGGACAGATTTACATGCTGATTGTTTTGCTTATTCCTCCCAATCGAGAATTGGGTTTGCTCTGGAATTTTTATAGCTTAAAGATTGGACTGTTATCTATAACTTTCATGTTGTGAACTTTTACTAATTCGGACTGTAATTAGGATTAATAATTTCATCTTTACAACATGTTGGAATTTCATCTAGTCTGGACACAGTTTGGCAAAACGTAGATCAGTCTCTGCACACTCCATAGAAATTGATGAACTTGGTCTCGTTAGAAAGATAACAACTTTTTCTATAATTTTGCCTGAGTTCACATTTTTGTGATTCTAACTGTAACATGTCCTAAACTAGCAATCTTTACAGCTCTTAGAATCTGTCTGAAAAATAGATTCGTCAGGTCTTACCAAATAATTCACCATAAATCACCCAGTTCATATTTATGCATGAAATTTTATAGGTGAATCCAGCACAACTATATCTACAACTTTCATTTGTATTGTATATGCATGTTTGATACAAAATTATGGAGAAATATGCACTACTTAATCTGACTGTTCTGTTTTTTCAGGCAAGCTGAAAGATTTGAATGTTGTTTTAATTTCCTTTTGAGGTTAAACTTACCATCAATGTTCTTGATTATTTCTGTTACATGGTGAGATGTGGTTTATGTTCTTGACACATGCAAAATGATGATGTGAATATGGTTATATGTTTCATGTATATTATGTAAAATGAGAAAGGGAATGCACAAGGCGATGCATGTCCCAAATATGTGATGAACTGTGGAAAGAAAAGAAATGGAAAGTGTTATGTTTCATGAAAATGACTAAGTCCTCTTAAAGGAGGGTGACATGGGGTTTGGGGGAAACACGGGTAAATTATAGGAGTTAAGGAGCGGACAGATGATATGAATTCTCACCCGCTGTATCACTCCCGGAAGGGCGAGTTGAAAAGGGTTGGAGAGGCCGCTGGTGTGCTTATGATGCACCATGACGGTAACTGATGGTTTGCTCCGTTTGTCCCACAGAAAAACCGAGTTGTCTCACTCCCATACCTTGTTCCGTTCGGGTACAGAGAGTTACGAGAGGCCCCCCTCCGGTGCCTGTGTTGCTGGTTGCGGTACCACTTTTTTCACCCACCCTGGGTGAAGTCCGGCTCCTTAGCGTCCTACGATTTATCCGGGTTCTAAAATGCTAACCAATGGATTAATTGTTAATCCTTATTACCCTTGTAGCAATGGTAAATGTATGCGTTGCTTACTTGTGTTTCTTTACTATGGTTCTTTTATGTTGTATACCATTGTTGTACACCTTGCCTGTTGCACGTACACACTTTCACATGTTTATAACTATAGTTGTTACTTCCTTTACTATGTAAGATCTATCTTGCAGAGAAGAAGAAGGGGCATACGGATGCCTCCACCTCAGGTACAAATTCAATTCAATAAAACGTAATTATTTCCAATCACATAGTATGAGATACTAAAAGACATCTGTGTAATGTATACATGTGGCTGATATGAAGCGGAGATTGGGAGAAGTGCGAAGGACGGTCGGCAATCTGAGCAATCGTTGCTGCTAGGGCTGTTCAACGACTTCAAGAGACATGATCAAGACGGAGATGATACTAATTTTTAGTTAAATAAATTGTATCATTTCTTGAAAGTTGAAAACAATGATTGAGTGTTCTGCACTCAAAGTTTATGGGATAAACAAATTACGGTTCATCTTAATGAATCTGTTGTTTTAATGAATGTCTCGGAAATTGCGTTTTTTTTATTGGCTTAAAATTTTCTGTGATTGTGGCTTTCTGAGATGGTTGCGAAATTCTCGAATGATGATGCGAAGCTTCGGAAAATGTTGATTTTTGGGCTGACTTAATGTTATAGTTAATTGGTAGTTAAGTATAGGTTCCAAGGGCGTATAAATTGTGTGCGATCACAATTATATGCATATTAAGATTAATTCTTAATAAACTGCATTTATTAAAGAGTTAATATTAAATATGGTTAAGGGAAAAAGTACAGTGTAGGATGTTTTAATTGAGCGAGTCAATGTCAAGACTCCTTAAACCGATCTTGACTTGACTCATTCGTCAAACCAAACCTGACACTAGTACATTCCATCTAAAGCACTTATCAAATGGTTATATCTTCGTATATATAATCTAAATTTGATTTAGATATAATATTGAAGTATTTAACTAGGTAATTCTCAAAGTCAGTGGGAGCCAGCTTGTATACTTGGTTTCGGTCTCTCGGACTAAGTAAAAAGGATTTCCACCTTAAATAAATCATCTATATAGAACATTGAATCAAAATTGTTTTGATTTAATCGAATATATAGAGACTCAGAGTGTCATGTATGTACTTGACATATTGACACAAAGAAAGTGGAATAAGCTGAGACTGACTTATAGATTATAATGTTAGACCCTACATCTAGATAGTATAAGCTAATTGTTAGCTATACAAAGATAGGAAAATTGATCCAGATCATTTTTCCAAAGGATCAACCCGGTGTGATCAAGAGATGTATTATTTAATCCATTAAAATTTGTTGTAGATACTCATTAGTAGAACCATGCTTAGGTTTGTCATATAAATGTCAAAGTGATTGATATGCTATAGCGGTATGAGATACCGAGATAAATAGCCTAAGTGCAAGTGGGAGATGTAGGAGAATATATGCCCATAAGGCATTTATCCATAAGTATACGTCTTGTTCATACCGTACATGGTACCTATTATTCTAAGTATAAATACTTCGTATTAATATACTTAGATAATATACATAGACTTATAGTTAGGTCCTTACGTATCTAGATGAGATCTCGATTATGAGTAAGTAAGTGACCGAATAGAAATGTAAGTCTTAAACGGTTCATGGTCATAGATGTGTCGAGAACTGGATATCGACACATCGGATAGACCATTGTATCTTAGTCTTACCTTAGGGTAATGATGATCTCATAGTCATTCGACTTGGTGAAGTCGGAGACGAGACACAGGTGCTCATTGGAGAATGCGTTCACTGAACGACCACATTAGAGTTATTAAATGGTCAACTTTAACTGAACGGTCTTTAATAACTCTAGGGTGATGATAGGTTAGCTGGTCCTTAAGACCTGAAGTCATTTGTACAAACTTATGAGTGAACGGTGTAGCTTAGACCAATGATCTAGCTTCGAGGCTAGGCCTGCTGAAAGATCTTAGGTTGAGCTGCATCCGAAGCTCTCGAGGCGAGTAGATGACTAAGATGGGATTCGTCACTTCCGTTAAAGGGAAGTTAGTGTTACAGGCTCAGTACGGTCTTTATGTTAATCCTCGGCCGGGGTGCGTTGTAAGAAGTACAACATATATATACTATAAAGACCGTCGTATACTAATCAATGTTGTCCAAAAGGGTTGACAGTAAACCATACCCTAGGCCAACAAGAACGCAGTCTTGACGAAGCGACTACGGTTAACAAAGTTCATCACTGACACAGCCAATGTAAACCCAATGATGCTTTTGTCGAAAGGTCAAACACGTTATGATGATTCTGAAACAGGGACGGCAGCTACTGCTCGTAGTGACCGTCGTCTAGGGGTTCCGAGCCCCAACCTGTAGTAAGGTCAGGCTGTATGGTCTCACACCGAGTAGTGTTTGTGTCTTAGTAATAGGAAGATAGAATAGAGAGAGATATCATTTGATGATATTCACAAAGCTTGTTGTGAAAGTTAGTCGCAATAGCAATAGGGACAAACGTTGCATTTGATGCAAACTATGATTAAACGTGTCGTAAATTGGTTACGATAAATTTAGTAGGAACAAATATATTAGAAGGGGTTACCTGGATGAAGGGATCGTCCCGGTCTAAAAACAGGTTCAAACTGTGTCCAAATCGGAGCTCAAACGAGCCCGGAAACGCGAAAACAGTCCAAGGCAAAGTGGGTTAGACCCACTAAGCTTATAAGCCCATAGGCAAAGGCAAAACAGGCGCAGCCCGCTAGCTGCAGCGGGCGCTGGCCCGCTGGCTGCAGCGGGCGCGGCCCGTTGCATGCAGCGGGCCAGCGCCCGCTGCAAGCAGGCGCACGCCCGCTGCCCAGAGGGCGTGCGGCCCGCCTTTGCCCCCTTGGGCGGGCGCGCCCGCTAAGCTTAGCGGGCGCGCCCGCAACTTAAGTCAATTTAGGGTTTTTTTGAAACCCCAAATGACGGCTACGAATTTCGATAATTTGCTTAACTTTGAGCAATTGTTTGAGGGGTCAAACAAAGTCGAAATTCATCGTCGTCGGTTCCTACGCGTTCACCATTCGAAGCTTTTCGGATTGATAGCTTGGTTGGTGTCTAAGGTTTAATGTGCAAAGAGAATTAATTAGTTAAAGTTTGCTTTTATGAAAAGCTCACTTAAACTAGAAATTAAGCCAAATTGGCTTAATTGTTTTTTCTCCCATTTTGCGAATGTCCCACATTGCTCGCAACGAAGGAGTGAGTGCCGACTCCCTATATAAATAGGGGTGCACTCTCTTCGTTGAAAAACACACCAAGCCATCGATCGAGTAGCTCCAGACTTTTAGAGCAAGCTCAATCGGCAACTAAACTTTTCTCTCTCTCTCTACATATTCTCCGGAGTAGTCCTAACAAGACTACGAAGGGGTTTTGGATCTTGATCCGGACGTCTAAGACGTGGGTTCTTCTCAAGTGAAACTTTCTACCGCGTGTGATCGGCTCGGAGGCGAAATTCGGTTCGAGTGGATCGGTTCGAGGGTGCGAGGCAGCTCAGGCGGATCGAGTCAAAGCAGCTCGGCTACAAGGAGCTTCTGAAGACGGTGCGGTACATCTTGCCTGCTCCTGGGCCAAGATTCCGGGTATGTGGTTAAGTAGTTTTTAGTGTAGATTTAATTAGTCGCCTTAGAGTAGATCCCTCTTGGGGTGGTCAGTTCCATCCCAAGTTGGCTTAGATCGGGCTAGGTTCTGGATCCCTCAGACCCTAGCTAAATAGTTTAGCTAGTGTAGAAAATTTTGATTTTCTATTTCCGCTGCGTTTTTGTGCCTCTGTGGTCCGTCCGACTCAGGACGGACACAGACCCGAGCTCTGGGGGTCCGTCAAAACCCCAACAATTAGGACTCCTGCTTTTTAGCATCTTCCTAATCATTACACTTTTGTGTTATCGACCGTAGATCCCATCGTAGCTTTCTTGAATCATATCCTAGGTGTATTCATCGTGCGAACATATTCTTGCTCTCGATTCACGTGATCGCCTCATGATGATTATCGTTAATCCTTCGAACTTCTCCGTTGCAAATCCTGATTCTTTCAAAGTTATTTTCGATTTTCCTTATTCAAAGTTTTCGCTCAGTTAATTTTTGTTTTAAAACCCCCTTCTTATATATTTAATTCCTTACCTTTCGGTTGAGTTGAAATTCTTTCATAGATTTTGAAGTCTATTGGTTGTAGTTTTTAATTACTATCTCGTAACCATTTTCTAACCTATATCTTTTGTATTTCGGTTTTAAAACTTTATTACCATTTCTGATAATTCAATATATCTTTCCTTCCATTTCTATACTCCTAAGTTTATTACTTTTAACCACTTACCGTACATACTTTTAGAATATTTTTCTAAGCTAAATAAAACTTCAATTATTTTTTATATATCAGTTCTAGGTGCCTCGTACTCGTACTTCAAAAATCTTTGTATAAATACGTTTCTTTTGGCAAATCATGGTTTCTCTAAAAGTATTTTCAATATTATTTATTTTAAATTTCTCCCCAGTTTAAAGACTTTGAAAACATTTAGCATGAGCTTAAATTTCCTACACTTCAGTTGATCTAATTTCATTTTTTGAATTTCGAAACTTTTGCCGAAATTATTAAATTACTACCGCATAATATTTTCTAACCTATGTCTTTAATGTTCGTGTGAATGTTTTACTTATTTCTTATAATGATTTCTCAATAAGCGAATAAACCGCTTTTCTCTTATTATGTATATGCGACTCAAACTTGTTTCGAACAACTCATTTTATCGGCCTCCAAATATTTTTCTATGCAAGGGAACTCCAACTTTTGAAGTACAACAGTTTTTATACTTTTCGTATTTTAACTTAGGTCATTTACACACTATTTTTCTGTATCCAATAAGGGTATTATTACATCTCCCTTTCCTCTACCTAAACATTCACAATTATATCACTGTTTCACCTAACCAAGCTATTTCCTTATCCTCGCCCAATCTGGATTCATATTTTCCGGTCTTTTCTTCGTTGTGTTTTTGGTACCAGTTTCCTTCTATTGTTTGGACATTAGTACTTGTCGTTGCATGTGTTAACTCTAGTTTAGTAGTAGGCACCTGGGTTTTGTGATGTCGTCGTGGTGCATGTATATAGGTAGAGTGTGTGGACCTGTATGAGTGTGCTACCTTTAGAATATTAATAATTGTCTCTTATGTTATGTATGAATACTCAGAGTTATTCATGATATATGTGTGAAGTTGTATGAACGATGTTAATCATATATGTGTGGATAGTTATACCACTTTAGGAATGTCTGTGTATATATTGGAATTCGTATTGCAGTATATACTAGTAGTGTATGTAGTTTGAAGATACTTGTAAATACTTGAAATTATGTACTAGTAAGCCATGTGCAGGTTAGGCGTAATGATAATGGGGTGCTTATAGTTAAGTGTGCTCGTACGTAGATATGTGCTTATTATATGAATATGTGAGGTATACATATGATAATAGGGTTATAAGTTGTTTTGTATTGCTTGTCTTTATGAGATGTTGTGTGTGTGCGTGTATACCGTGAGGTATACACGATTATTGTATGTCTTAAATATACATAGATAAGTATATATGTTAGTAAACTAATTAAAGGTAAACTGCTATGGTGTGTATATTATATGTACGTGACTATATGAGGTATGCTTGCTTAGGATGATGTATTTAATTGTATACGTGTGTTGATGTTGTAATATTATTATACACACTATAGCATGTATTTAATTTTATACGTGTGTTGAGGTATGTAAAGTGATTGAATTATGTGGGTGTAACCTGACTAAATATTAAGTGTGATTGATATTATGGTATGTGTGTGGTTACGTTGGTGTGTGTGTGTGTGTGTATTGGAGTGTTGTGTTGGTGTAGGTACAAGTATCGTGTTATGTATATAGAGTATTCTGATTTAGATTTTGAGTCTCACAGTTGGTATACCCTAAGTATATTGTTACATATGTTTGTGGTTTGCGTGTAATACTATAAATAAAGTAATGGATGATGTATGTATAATGATAAGAATGGTTGTGTCTGATTGTGTTATGCACATGAGTGTGGGTGGCTATATGGTGGGACCAAAAAGGTGCTTCTCTCAAGCGCAAGAGTCCGTACAAGTAATATAATCTGGGAGTCCAGATGTCGAATCCTCGGGAAGAAATCTGTTGCAACCACAGCTCAAATCAAATAGAAATCCGACGAAAAGAAACTAAACACTTCAATAATGATGGTGATGATGGTGTGAAAGTGCGTGATGGTGATGTGCGAACAATACGAACAAAGAAAAGTCGTGTATGAAAGTAACGACAAAAAGTATGCACATGGTATGGGTTCGTTAGGATCAATGATTCGTATTAATTTGGTTGACGAATATAACTCAATGAATTCTCTTTTTGAGAGCAATTCACCGGAAAATACTCAATATAACTCAATGAATTCTCCTTTTGGGAGCAATTCATCGGAAGATACCCTTTTGGGGGTTCAAGCACAATATGAATAAGATCGTCGCTAAAGTTATAATACGATATGAAACTCTCTTTTGGAGAGATCAAAAATACGATATGAAACTCCCTTTTGGGGAAATCAAAACTCACCATTTTGGGGCGATCATCAACTCAATCACTTCTTTTGGAATATGAAAAAGACGATTTAATAACAAAGATTACAACTTTAACGACGTTTAACGGTTTAGCACAATGATTATTCAACCAAACGAACACAAATAATATCCCCTAACTACGCCATACCATGCACAATAAGAATTAGCTACTTATGGTGCAAGAATAAACAAGTTTCATAACAAAATATATCAATCTAATGGCAAAATACAATAGAAAAACACCAAATACGGGGTTTAAGTTAAGAAATTTATCACCAAATCTTCAAGTTTAGACACCAAAACTCTCTGGAAATAAGAAAATAGCCTCTGGAATTTTACAGAATTTTTCCCTGGCGAAATACGGCTCCTAGAGCCTCCAATACGTCCAAAATATGCCAGTCCCTCCCAGAATACGCCCAAAACCCTAGAATACGCTTAAATAATAAGCATTGCGGGTTTGGGGCGCTTAACGGGTGCAAAACCCGCTTAAAACCGCATCCAACCTGCTTCATCTCATCGGCGCAAACGTCGGTCGTCGGATCCGTGCGGGATCGCACGAGGAACTGACGCGTGTCCCTCCTTATTGGGTCTTCGCTCGGTGCCCGCTCCGCTTAGTCTCCGGATTTGAATCACACTTCGATTCGCTCTTCACCGTCGGATCAAATTTCGGACGGGCATGATCGTGCCACGTCGCCTTTGGAACGTTGCTTCGATTTCAAAACGCGGGAGCTTCGTGCGCCGTCGGATCGACGATCAGCGGGCGAGAACAAGCCACGTCGCTCTTGTGTTCGCGCGGACTCTAATTAATCCAGGCCGTTGAATCCCCCATCGGACGGCTCAGCAGAAGCCACGTCGACCGCCTCGTTTCGCTGCTGCGCTTCGATCTCAGTTGCGGTCGACCATTGGATCGAGATCCAACGGTAGATAAAAGGCCGCGCCGGCTTTGTGTTGTGTCTGTTGGATGCGGGCAGGAAAGTGTGGATGGCCGCCACGTCACGCGCCAAGATTCGTGCGCCTATTTATTTTATTTCCAATAAATGGTATTCTGCATTCAAAAATACACAGTAATTAGCACAGATCTCAGAAAAATACAAATAAATAGTCGTTGGAATCGTGAGATCGAGACCAAGCTAGGAAAAATATAAAAGTGTAGAAATACTTCGTTAATTGCTGTTTTGAGCTCAAATAAGGAGTTTTCTCTAATAATTGATAGTGTACAAAATACGAACATATTAGAGAACAATATAGCATCATACGAGCACAGAATAGGGCTAAATGGGGGGTTAAATATGTAATATTGAACCTGAATCACACCCCCCCAACTAGCGATTTGCTAGTCTCTAGCAAAAAGAGCGATTAATACGGATGATTAATAAAACAATAAGTTCTTTCAAATTGCTCATGGCATAGCTCAATAATACGCATTCCAACATGATCTTGACCATCAATATACACATCCATGAACAAAATCAATCACATGATATTTTCTCTAATTTAGTATGAATAAATAACATACAAGCATCGTTTTGCGCAAGCGAAAGTATAACACGACGTTTTTCTCTAGTTTTCTTGTTTCCAAGGAATTGGCCTATCAAAACAATCATTCAAGATATAGGTATTGAAGTTGCTTAGTATATTCACCATTTCTTTTCTTTTATTAGTTCCGCGTAACGCGCATCAAGCAACATTCACAAAAAAATGTATAACTTGGGTCGCTCCATCAAATGAGCGAGTTTCCGGTCAATGGCTCCCAAATCAGACGATAATAGGGCATTAGGTCAAAAAGGACCCCTCGGACTGTACTACTCGAGCCAACCAAGTTATTTATTAGTGACATACTTATTCATTCATTTTTCTTCACTCATTCATTTTTTTTCTTTTCTTTTCTTTCTTCCCTTTTTTTGTAAGCAACTCAACACCCATTCTTCGAACATAAACATTAATAACAATGGCCAAATTCCTCTTCAACTTGAAGGCTTTTCTAATAAATCGTGTATACTTAAGCTTTTTCATCACATTAGCATGCATGAAATGAATTCAAACTATTTCGAGATATTAATCATGGCAATTGAAAGTTTTCATGAATAGCATATTAACGAGTAATTCCATGAAGGAAAAATAATTAACTCAAGCCATAAACAAATTTTAGAACTCAATTAATGCGTAATCATCCGTATTTGAGGCATGTGAAGGAGTTTTTAAAATGATGAGATTTGGTGACTTATTCTTCTCAAAAAAATCCTAAGGTCTCATACACACCCCCCAACTAAAGATGGACATTGTCCTCAATGTCGAAAGGGGTACGAGTTTATTCAAGCAAGCAACCTAGAAAGCATATAAAAACTACACTACTGGAAAGAACACACCGTGATCAAATGGCGGATCCCGAATCTTTGATGGTGGAGGAAGTTGTTCAATTTGCTCCTTGCACTCATCGGCGATTATTTTTCCTCCAGAAGCTAAATTGGACCCCAGCAACAGAACTCCAAGCATCTCTATAACTTGTTTGCCAATGTCCTGCGAGAGATGAGTTATGTCAGTCCAAATTAGTTTAATATTCCTTTCAACAAAAATATTCCAAATGTAGTCATCAAAATAGTTGAAATAAATTAAAGTAAGATGACGACTACTCCCTGAAAGATATGCACTACTCTCGGTATGATGCTCAGTCATTGGGGAGAGGGGTAAATGATTTTGGGACAAAACTGGAAGAGGGAATGGTTCTGGCACTGATCACTCCTTATTTTACACTTTTTCCCCGCATGTTTGCATGCCATTTAGATCGCTCAAATCATGTTTTTCACGATATATCGACGATATTGCGATGCTTTTCACGATTTGTTGTTTTTGTCGTATTTCAGGGGATTTGGAGCGATTTGGAGTGATCTCGAGATACGCATACTCCAGAGTGTCACCGACAACCTCCCCGAGGGGTATTTTGCCATTGGAGAGGAGATGAAGAAGAAAGAACGTCGCAGGAGCGACAAGGAGGCCAAAACAAGCTGTTTGGGCATTTTTGGTGTCTCACTCGGCCGAGTGAAGGAGTCACTCGGCCGACCAGCGAGACACCGCTCAGCCGACCGGATCGGACACGTCTTCATGTGTGCATTCGGCCGAGCGACGGAAGCCACATCGGCCGAGTGACGAGACCCCGTCCGCCCGAGTGGCACTCAGACGAAGCCCATCAAAAATCGCCAACTTACTGTTTTTCGTCTGCCTGAGCTTCAGAAGACCCACTCGGCCGAGTGGCAAATGCCAACTACCCGAGTAATAAGAAGCCATCGGCCGAGTGACGACAACTCACTCGGCCGAGCGACCCCCGAAGACCCAGACTTACTGGAAATTCTCAGGGTTTGTCACTCGGCCGAGCGACTTTTGTCACTCGGCCGAGTGCGACGCGCTGCCTGTAGCGAAAATTGCGGTTTTCAGGCTGCGCAGGGGCATTTTGGTCACAGTTTTTTGGACGATTTTGGGGGGTATTTAACCCCTGTTTTTACCCTAGGTTAGAGAGCTTTTCTCTTTAATTTTTGCAGCTTTTAGATTAACTTTTTAGCTTTTATTCTTGTGATTGGAGAGGAGGAGAAAGTTGATTTTTGTTGGATTATTGGAAGAACTCCATTGGTTTATGTCTCTCTCCTCTAAAAATACTATTTTTATTGATTATCTCAATATTGTGATGAATTCTCTTGTTAATTTCATTGATTATTTTTGTGTTTGTGCTATGAATTATGAGTAGTCCTTACGTCTTGGGGCGTGGGGATGAACCCTACGAGCCCAATTTCATATTTGTGATGAATTGGTGGAAATATTGCTGGAATTGCTATTAGGGTTAGATTGGGATCGATTTACTACGGATAGCTAGGTATTCATACCGATTGGGATTTGCAAGAGATTGGATCCCAACTCGATAGGAACCCCTAGAAATCCGAATTGGGTTGGAATTGAGTTTCCGTAGTATCGGTTTGCAAGAGATTGGATCGATACTAGGGTTCTCGGTTGCAATTCCATGCCAATACCCGTTTGCAAGAGATTGGACGGGTAGGAACTATCCCAACCTAGGTCGTAGCCCGAGTTTGCACGAGAGTGGGCTCGGGGCGCGATTGAACGATGATGTTGATCCTAATGCTAGCTTGCCTATGCTAGGGTTTGCAAGAGATTGGACCCAAACCTAGGATAGCTATAGACCGGCAACAGCGCGAGAGCGTGAGCTAGGTTTTACATTCAGTTGCAACTAGTTCATCCGAGATTCTACCCTAGCAATTTTGATTCCAAAGAATCACATTGACGAGATACGGTGAGTAGCGGGGATTCCCCATTCCCTAGACGGCCTTTATTTGATTTGATATCTTCGTAATTTGTCCGACGATTGTGACAGGATCGCCAAAGGCAAATTTCTCTCTTTTCTGTTCTTAATAGCCTGGTTGATTGGAGCAAGCACTTTCATTCATCCTCCCTGTGTTCGATAACCCGCTCGCCGCTACACCGTGCGCTTGCGGTAAAACTACACGGTCGCACTTTTGGGTTACATTCCGGAGCGATCAAGTTTTTGGCGCCGTTGTCAGGGAGGCGATTGCGTTTGATCTTACCACCCTAGCTATTTCTTTCTTTTTGTTTTTATTTCATTATTTTTTTATCTAACCCTTCCATTGTTCTAATCACTTCTTTGAAACTTTGTTTTCCCGTGCATGAACACGAGATCAACGGCGGACCCTGAAGCTATATTATTTGATCCCGAGATTGAGCGTACTGCGCGGAGAATCAGAGCGGAGAGAAGACAAGATCCGGAAGGGAGGTTTATGACCAACCCGGAAACTGCGGAACAATTAGCGGCAAGAATGGCGAGGATTATTTCTATTCGAGATAGGCTCCGGCCTAAGACCTCTTCTACGACCTCATCCATTGCCATGCCGGAGTTGGCGGCTGACAAGAATTTCGAGCTGAAGACTGGACTAATGGTTCTGATGCAGCAGGATCCATTTCATGGGAATGCCCACGAAAATCCCCACTACCACATCCAATTATTTTTGTCGAAGTGCGCCACATTTCAGATGACGGGGGTCTCCATCGATGCCATCAGACTGCGCCTTTTCCCCTTCGCATTAAAAGACAAAGCACTTTATTGGTTGAGGACGCAAGCTGAGGGAGTCTTTACCGCATGGGACGAGTTGGCGAGTGCGTTCATTGACAAGTTCTATCCGCCCTCCAAGACGGTAAAGATTCAGAGCGCTCTTATGTCCTTCAAGCAAGGACCCCAAGAGATGCTCTATGAGGCTTGGGAGCGTTTCAAAGATCTGCAGCACCAGTGCCCGCACCATAGCATTGAAGATTGGGAGCTAGTTCATAGTTTCTACAATGGTCTCCAACCGGGGACCAAGCAAATTATTGATGCCGCGGAAAATGGTGCCATCCTCTCGAAGACTCCCGAAGAAGCTACGGCCCTAATTGAGGAGATGGCCTCAAACAATCAACAATGGGGCGACGAGCGAGGACACTCTACGTCCTCCTTGAAGCCATCTAGCATCTATGAGGCGAAGGCCGTAGCAGAGCTGACAAGCAAGTTTGATTCTCTCCACAAGGTAGTGGAGAGACTGGAGAAGTTTATCACGGAGCCCCAAGGAACCCCTTTCACATTCGCACCAACGAATCAAATGTGTGATTGGCAAGACCAATCTCAAGCTATGTATTTGGGAGGAGAGCAAGGAGAGGGATCCTTGGAGCAAGTTCAATATGTCGCGGGGAATCAAGGATATTGGGCCAACCCGGCCGCACGAAACCATCCCGGTTTCTCTTATGCCAACAATGAAGGAGCTTTGAACCCGCCGCAACAACCACCTCAACAAGCTCGACCACCACCACCACCCCAACAACAACACTATCCTCCGAGGGGGCCTCCACAACAAAATTTCCAACCGAAGCAACAAGTTCCACCCTATAGGCTTCCCGGATACAATCAAGGGTGGAGAAATCAAAACCCTCCACAAGCTCAACAACGATCCGACTTCGAAGCTAGAGTGGAGGAGTTTATGGTCGAGCAAAAGAAGGTCAATGATTTCTTGAAGGCGGGCCAAGACTCCCTTACAACCGTTGTTGCTCAAATCTCGGAGCAATTGGCGTTGCTCAATCGGAATACTCAACAATTGCCGGCTCAACCCGAGCAAAACCCATGGGGCAACACCGGTCACATCAATGTCGTGGTTGCCGTTACAACTAGAGGCAGGAAGGATACCACCCCGCCATGATTCCTACCGAGGGGCCCGTGGAGGAAAGTGTAGAGCCAATTGAGCCGGTAGTTGAAGTTGAGAGGGAGAAAGAGCCGCAAGAAAAGGAGAAATCTAGAGCGGAACAATTGATTGAAGAGAGGCGCTTTATGCCACCGGTCCCATTCCCCCAGAGGCTTGCTAGAGCAAAAATGGAGCAAAGGCTAGCAAAGTTTCTCGAGTATCTGAGAGGGGTTAGCCTCAACATTCCTTTCCTCGACGCCATCGTGGAAATCCCGACATACGCTAAATTTTTAAAGGATTTGATTTCGGGGAGAAAGCTGAAGGAGAAAATTATGCTAGCCAAGGAGGGCTCTTGGTTCACCAAGAGAGAGAAGGAGCCGGCCAAATTCAAAGACCCGGGGAGTTTTCGAATTCCTTGCACCTTGGGCGGCGTCCCTCTACAAAAGGCGTTGGTGGATTTAGGGGCTAGTGTTAGCCTCATGCCTCTTTCCATGTTCCTAAGGCTAAACACCGGGACGAAATTGAAGCCCACCGACATGCGGATACTGTTGGGGTTTTGGCGGACCCCCAGAGCTCGGTTCCGTATCCGTCCTAAGTCGGACGGACCACGGAGGCACATAGGCGCAGCGGAAAAAACAGAAATCTTAATTTCTACGCTAGCTAAACAATTTAACTAGGCTCTGGGGAACCAGAACCCAGCCCGATCTATGCCGACTTGGAGTGGGTCTGACCACTCCAAGAAGGATCTACACTAAGCGACTAATAAAATTTACACTAAAATGCTTAACCACATACCCGGAATCTTGGCCCTGGAGCAGGCAAGATGTACCGCACCGTCTTGAGAAGCTCCTCGTAGCCGAGCCGCGTTGACCCGATCTCCCTGAGCCGCCTCGCACCCTCGCACCGATCCGCCCGAGCCGCTTTCGCCTCCGAGCCGATCACACGCGGTAGAAAGTTTCACTTGAGAAGAAACCCGCGTCTTAGACGTCCGGATCGGATCCAAACCCCTTTCGTAGTCGTGCTAGGACTACTCCAGAGAATAGGAAAGTAGAGAGAGAGATTTAGTCGCGGACCGAGCTTGCTCAATAATTTGGAGCTACCCGATCGTTGACTGGTGTGTTTTTCAACGAGGAGAGTGCACCCCTATTTATATAGGGAGTGAGCACTCAACTTCTCGTTGCGGGCAATGTGGGACAATTCCCATGAAGAGAAAATTCAATTAAGCCATTTGGCTTAATTTTAACTTTAAAGTTAGCCTTTCTCAAAGTCAAACTTTAACGAATTAATTCTCCTCACATACTAAACTTCAGACACCAAACAAGCTATCAATCAGAAAAGCTTGGAATGGTGAACGCGTAGGAACTGACGGTGACGAATTTCGACTTCGTTTGACCCCTCAAACAATTGCTCAAAGTTTAGCAATTTTCACAAAATTCGTAGCCGTCATTTGGGTTTTCAAAAAACCTAATTTGACTTAAGTTGCGGGCGCGCCCGCTAGACTTAGCGGGCGCGCCCGCCCAAGGGGGGAAGGGCGGGCCACCCGCCCGCTGCAAGCAGCGGGCGGGCGCCCGCTGCATCAGCGGGCGCTGGCCCGCTGTGCAGCGGGCCACGCCCGCTAATGCAGCGGGCGCCCGCCCGCTGCACACAGCGGGTCATGCCCGCTGTTGCAGCGGGCCGCGCCCGTTTTGCCCTTGCACATGGGCCTCTTGGCCCGGTGGGTCTAACCCACTTCCCCTTGAACTCTTTCTGCGTTTCTGGGCTCGTTTGAGCTCCGATTTGGACGCGGTTTGAACCTGTGTTTAGACCGGGACGATCCCGTCATCCAGGTAACCCTTTCCAACAAGTTTGTTCCTACAAAATTCGTCGTAACTAATTTACAACACGTTTAGTTAACGTTAGCATCTAATGCAACGTTGTGTCCCTATTGCTATTGCGACTAACTTTCACAACTCAACTTGTGAATATCATCAAATGATATTTCTCTCTATTCTATATTCCTATTACTAAGACACGAGTACTACTCGGTGTGAGACCCTACAGCCTGACCTTACTACAGGTTGGGGCTCGAAACCCTTAGACGACGGTCACTACGAGCAGTAGCTGTCGTCCCTGTTTCAGAGTCATCATAACGTGATCGACCCTTTGACAAAAGTATCATAGGGTTTGCATTGGCTGTGTCAGTGATGAATTCCGTTAGATAAAATCCCTTCGTCAAGACTGTGTTTGATGTTGGCCTAGGGTATGGTTTTCTGTCAACCCTATTAGACAACATTGGTCAGTATACGGCGGTCTTTATTGTATACACGTTGTACAACTTGCAACGTACCCCGGCCGAGGATTAACATAAAGACCGTACTGAGCCTATAACACTAACTTCCCTTTAATGGAAGTGACGAATCCCATCTTAGTCACTTACTCACCTAGAGAGCTTCTGGTGCAACCCAACCTAAGATCTTTCATCAGGACTGGTCCTCGAAGCTAGATCATGGGTCTAAGCTACACCGTCTGTTCACAGGTTTATACAGATGACTTCAGGTCTTAAGGATCAACTAACCTATCATCACCCTAGAGTTAATAAAGACAGATCATTAAAGTTAACCATTTAATAACTCTAACTTGGTCGTTCAGTGAACTCATTCTCCAATGAGCACCTGTGTCTCGTCTCCGACTTCAGCAAGTCGAATGACTATGAGATCATCATTACCCGAAGGTAAGACGAAGACACAGTGATCTATCCGATGTGTCGATATCCAGTTCTCGACACATCTATGATCACGAACCGTTTTAGACTTACGTTTCTATTCGGTCTCTTACTTACTCATAATCGAGATCTCATCTAGATATGTAAGGACCTAACTCTAAGTCTATGGATATTATCTAAGTATGTTAATACAAACGATCTTATACTTAGAATAATACGTACCATATACGGTATGAACAAGACGTATAATCAAGATAAATTGCCTCATGGGCATATATCTTCCTACATCTCCCACTTGCACTTAGGCTATTTATCTCGGTATCTCATGCCGTTATAGCATATCAGTCACTTTGACATTTGATATGGCAAACCTAAGAATGGTTCTACTAATAAGTATCTACAACAAATTTTAATGGATTGAAATTACATCTCTTGATCACACAGGGTTGATCCTTTGAAAAAATGATCTGGATCAATTTTCCTAACTTCGTATAGCTAACAGTCAGCGTATACGATTTAGATGTGGGGTCTAACATTTCCGTAAGTCAGTTCTAGCTCACTTCACTTTATTGTGTCAATATGTCAAGTACATATTTGACACCCTAAGTCTCTATATACATACGATTAAATCAAAACAATTTTGACTTAATGATTTATATAGAAGATTCATTAAAGTGAAAAATCCTTTTTACTTAGTCCGAAAAACGGAACTAAGTATATTAACTCGCTCCCACTGACTTTAAGAATTACCTGGTCAAATTTATTTAACATAATATCTAAATCATATTTAGATTTATGTGCAAAAATAACCATTTGGTAAGTGCCTTAGATGGAATGTACAAGTGTTAGATTCGGTTTGACGAATGAGTCAAGTCAAGATCGTTTTAAGGAAACTTGACATTGACTCGTTCAATCAAAACATCCTACACTGTACTTATTCCTTTAACCACATTTAGTATTAACTCTTTTAATGACTAAATGCAGATAATCAAGAATTAATCTTGATTTGCGTATTATTGTGATCGCACACAATTTATACGCCCCCTGGAACCTATACTTAACTACTGATTGACTTTTAACATTTGGTCAGCTCCAAAAATCAATATTATCGAAGCTATATACCATTATTCGAAAATGTACGCAACCATCACAGAAAAGCCACATCCACAGAATTTAAGCCAATTCAATTTCAATTGCAACAAACGAGACATCCATTCCAAAACAACGGGTTCATTAAAAGAACCTTAACTTGTTTATCAAAAATAAACCTTAAGTGCAAAGCACTCATTCATTGTTTTCGATCCTTAAAGATGATACATTTTATTCAAATAAGAAAAATATCATCTCCATCATGATCATTGTCTCCAGAAGTCTTTGAGCGGTCCCAGCAGCAACTGTTGCTTTAATTGCCGACCGATCTCCGTACTTCTCCAAT
Organism: Scilla litardierei; assembly: GCA_030789695.1. Lineage (NCBI taxonomy): Eukaryota > Viridiplantae > Streptophyta > Magnoliopsida > Asparagales > Asparagaceae > Scilla > Scilla litardierei. The sequence continues at coordinate 139,506,029 of CM061137.1, forward strand.
CTCCAGTTCTTATCAGCCACCTGTATACAGTATACAGATGTCTATAAGTTACTCATACTATATGAATGGAAATAATTGTATTTAATTGAATTTTAATTTGTACCTGAGGTAGAGGCATCAGTATGCCCCTTCTTCTTCTCTGCAAGATAGATCTTGCAGTTCCTCTTCCAGTGGCCAATCTTGTGGCAATGGAAGCACTCAGATTTCGACGGGGCCCCTTTGTTCTTCTTCTTCCCATTCTTAGCCTTCGCAGGTTGTGGGACCTGCCTCTTCTTCCCTTTGCCTTTCGGCTGGTCGGAAGTAGCAGAGCCAACAACCAGTGCAGCCGGCTTCTTATGAATCTCCTCAAACTGCCGGAGCATATTGAGGAGACCCGGAAGATCCGTCTCAAGGCTGTTCATTATAAAGCCAGTTATAAAAGGCTTGAAATCGGGAGTCAAAGACTTTAGGATAATGTCCGTGGACATCTCATTGTCCAAGACAAAACCTAACTGGGCCGCATCCTCCGCGTACCCGATCATCTTGATAACATGATCCTGTACGGGTTCCGTCCCCATCTTGGTGCCCCAGAGGTTGCTAGTGGCCTCGAACTTGGCAGCTCTTGATCGCTTGCCATACAACTCTTGTGCGTTGAGGAGCATGCTTTGAACATCCATATGTTCATGCTTCCTCTGCAACTCGTTGGTCATCGAAGCCAGAGTAAGGCACCTGGCCTTCTCTGCATCCCTCTGGTACAATTTGTAGGCTTCCTTTTCTTCGTGGGTCGAATCTTCATCCGGCTTATCTGGAGCGTCCTCGAACAGTACGTATCCTATTCCGGCTAGGGAAAGGACCAACTTGATGTTCCTAAGCCAGTCTTTGTAGTTGGTTCCATCCAGCACGTTCTTTTCAACCATGTATCTAAGTCCCGAATCCATTCTGTATTTTATAGATACTATAGTTAGTAAATGTTCGTAGTATAGTTTTAATGGTTTTAATAAAACTATATTCTCCCACTAAATTTATTTAAAGCCACGATAATAACCAATTTATTATAAAATAACATTTGTGAGAGAGGGATCCGACTACCCTGAGTCTGACAACCTTGAGTGTATCTCAACAAGTTGTCCGACTCTGCAGTCGGTAGACGAACTCGTCGTCAATCATATTTACTATGATTCCCTATCGATTTTTACCCCTAGTCATTTGTGATCATGAGTGTGCTCAACCGGATCACAATGGCTAGCCTAGTCGGACCCTTGTTTTCGTGTCTAGCCTGACTTGCCCCTTTGCTCGGTGTATGCACGACGCGCCGGTTTGGGTCAGGTCTTAGACTACATTCTTGGTTAGACTTACGCCGAAGCTCGAGGGATGAGACAACAGTTTCAGTCAGGTTAAGATGTCAATCAAGAAATCGGTTTCTATAAGATTGACATGTCACGGCTTGAGTGTAGCTCAACAACCGGAACATGTTTCTTACAGTTGCCAACTCCTAAAACAAGGAGGACTACGATTTATCTTGAACAAGATTATTATCGTATTGACTTAGGTATAGTCGATGGACTTACATAGTCATGAATCGACTCCTTGCGGTCCAGCGGACGCGGCCAGGGAATTGACTAAGCCAGGACCACTTGTTACCCAGTCTAGCTAGGTTGGTCCAAAAACTTTAGCCAAGCACATTGACCGACATCATGATCCATTGAAGGAGTTGTCATCAATCTTATGTTTTCCAAACAACTAAATGGCTTTTAATTAAAAGAACTAGTTAATCCTTATCAACTAGTGGATCCTAAAAATTCAAAATTTTTAGATTGGTTGAACATCTTTTATTAAGTCCTTATCAACTATAAGGTTTTTCGTTCAACTTACTACCCCAATCTTATTAGGATTTTAATAAAACAATTCAACATTTTTGTCTTTTGTGAAAATCATTATTTAAACATTTTAATGAAATGATTTACAAACAAAGGGACTACCCTAATCAGGTATTAGGTTCAATGTTGTTTTGTTTTATTAAACATAACATGTCACTATCATGTTTTAATGGCTAACCTAACAAGGTTTGTGTATACATTATACAACATGAAATGAAAACTAACTTTATCCGCATAAAAGAAAGTTTCATTTTAAGTGACATATAAAAGGTATTTGCAAGTTTTTTAAAAATTATCTATATAATACAAACATGCAAATCTAAATTTTAACACTTAAAATTAAAGATTAAAATTTTAAAGCCTTTCACAAAAATTTTATCGCATAAAACTAAGTCGTACAAAATTATCTAATAATTTTAAGACTAGGCCTTTAAAAAAAAATTTTACCCTTATTTCTAAAATTAAAATATCACATAAAAATTTTAGAAACAACTATGCAATAAAAGAAATTAATTTATGTTTCATCTTATGAAAATAAAACATTTCTATTATTAACATATATTAAAATGATTTTAAAACTCTTTTAAAACTTTTAGAAATCTTTTTATAAGCTTTCAAATAAAGTTTAAAGATTTCTAACTTTTATGTAACTAAAGAAAAAATTCTTAAATTTCAAAAATAAAATTTTTCTAAAGTTTACATAAACTTTAAATACTCTTTTAAAAAAATTTTAATGTCTCATAAAAATTTTTTATAAAGTATTTAAAACAAAAGAGACTACTTTTTAGATTTATCGCATAAAAATAATTGTCCCAAAAATTAAAACAAATTTCCGTGTTGCAAAACTAATTTTTGAAACACAAAATTATTTTCAAAACTAATTTAACATAAAAAAGTTTTGCGTATTAAAGCTAAGCATTTTTAACTATTTAAAAAAGTCGCTATAGTAGATCTATAGCATAACCTGGCTCTGATACCACTGTTGGGGTTTTGGCGGACCCCCATAGCTCGGTTCCGTATCCGTCCTAAGTCGGACGGACCACGGAGGCACATAGGCGCAGCGGAAAAAACAGAAATCTTAATTTCTACGCTAGCTAAACAATTTAACTAGGCTATGGGGAACCAGAACCCAGCCCGATCTATGCCGACTTGGAGTGGGTCTGACCACTCCAAGAAGGATCTACACTAAGCGACTAATAAAATTTACACTAAAATGCTTAACCACATACCCGGAATCTTGGCCCTGGAGCAGGCAAGATGTACCGCACCGTCTTGAGAAGCTCCTCGTAGCCGAGCCGCGTTGACCCGATCTCCCTGAGCCGCCTCGCACCCTCGCACCGATCCGCCCGAGCCGCTTTCGCCTCCGAGCCGATCACACGCGGTAGAAAGTTTCACTTGAGAAGAAACCCGCGTCTTAGACGTCCGGATCGGATCCAAACCCCTTTCGTAGTCGTGCTAGGACTACTCCAGAGAATAGGAAAGTAGAGAGAGAGATTTAGTCGCGGACCGAGCTTGCTCAATAATTTGGAGCTACCCGATCGTTGACTGGTGTGTTTTTCAACGAGGAGAGTGCACCCCTATTTATATAGGGAGTGAGCACTCAACTTCTCGTTGCGGGCAATGTGGGACAATTCCCATGAAGAGAAAATTCAATTAAGCCATTTGGCTTAATTTTAACTTTAAAGTTAGCCTTTCTCAAAGTCAAACTTTAACGAATTAATTCTCCTCACATACTAAACTTCAGACACCAAACAAGCTATCAATCAGAAAAGCTTGGAATGGTGAACGCGTAGGAACTGACGGTGACGAATTTCGACTTCGTTTGACCCCTCAAACAATTGCTCAAAGTTTAGCAATTTTCACAAAATTCGTAGCCGTCATTTGGGTTTTCAAAAAACCTAATTTGACTTAAGTTGCGGGCGCGCCCGCTAGACTTAGCGGGCGCGCCCGCCCAAGGGGGGAAGGGCGGGCCACCCGCCCGCTGCAAGCAGCGGGCGGGCGCCCGCTGCGTGCAGCGGGCCGTGCCCGCTGCATCAGCGGGCGCTGGCCCGCTGTGCAGCGGGCCACGCCCGCTAATGCAGCGGGCGCCCGCCCGCTGCACACAGCGGGTCATGCCCGCTGTTGCAGCGGGCCGCGCCCGTTTTGCCCTTGCACATGGGCCTCTTGGCCCGGTGGGTCTAACCCACTTCCCCTTGAACTCTTTCTGCGTTTCTGGGCTCGTTTGAGCTCCGATTTGGACGCGGTTTGAACCTGTGTTTAGACCGGGACGATCCCGTCATCCAGGTAACCCTTTCCAACAAGTTTGTTCCTACAAAATTCGTCGTAACTAATTTACAACACGTTTAGTTAACGTTAGCATCTAATGCAACGTTGTGTCCCTATTGCTATTGCGACTAACTTTCACAACTCAACTTGTGAATATCATCAAATGATATTTCTCTCTATTCTATATTCCTATTACTAAGACACGAGTACTACTCGGTGTGAGACCCTACAGCCTGACCTTACTACAGGTTGGGGCTCGAAACCCTTAGACGACGGTCACTACGAGCAGTAGCTGTCGTCCCTGTTTCAGAGTCATCATAACGTGATCGACCCTTTGACAAAAGTATCATAGGGTTTGCATTGGCTGTGTCAGTGATGAATTCCGTTAGATAAAATCCCTTCGTCAAGACTGTGTTTGATGTTGGCCTAGGGTATGGTTTTCTGTCAACCCTATTAGACAACATTGGTCAGTATACGGCGGTCTTTATTGTATACACGTTGTACAACTTGCAACGTACCCCGGCCGAGGATTAACATAAAGACCGTACTGAGCCTATAACACTAACTTCCCTTTAATGGAAGTGACGAATCCCATCTTAGTCACTTACTCACCTAGAGAGCTTCTGGTGCAACCCAACCTAAGATCTTTCATCAGGACTGGTCCTCGAAGCTAGATCATGGGTCTAAGCTACACCGTCTGTTCACAGGTTTATACAGATGACTTCAGGTCTTAAGGATCAACTAACCTATCATCACCCTAGAGTTAATAAAGACAGATCATTAAAGTTAACCATTTAATAACTCTAACTTGGTCGTTCAGTGAACTCATTCTCCAATGAGCACCTGTGTCTCGTCTCCGACTTCAGCAAGTCGAATGACTATGAGATCATCATTACCCGAAGGTAAGACGAAGACACAGTGATCTATCCGATGTGTCGATATCCAGTTCTCGACACATCTATGATCACGAACCGTTTTAGACTTACGTTTCTATTCGGTCTCTTACTTACTCATAATCGAGATCTCATCTAGATATGTAAGGACCTAACTCTAAGTCTATGGATATTATCTAAGTATGTTAATACAAACGATCTTATACTTAGAATAATACGTACCATATACGGTATGAACAAGACGTATAATCAAGATAAATTGCCTCATGGGCATATATCTTCCTACAGATACAACTAGCCGATGGACGGATCACAAGGCCAGTAGGGATCGCAGAGGACATCCCGCTACAAGTCCCGGGGGGCATATGTTTGCCATGTGACTTCGTGATCATGGACGTTAAGGAGGAGGGAGATACGTCATTGATACTTGGACGCCCGTTCCTCGCCACCGCTGGAGTCATTGTCGACGTGCGAGAAGGTACCCTAACATTGAACGTCGGCAACATCGAGGTGGAGCTTCATATTCCTAAGGCAATGAACCACATGCCTTACCACGAGGAGCTGGACTATATGGACCTCCTTGACGAGGTAATTGAGGAGGCGATCCCCCATTCGATCGGCGCTCTATTCAATGAAGATTTCGAGGAAGGGCCGGATTTGGACCAAGATGAGAAGATGAATGAATCCCCTGACTTCTCCGCTGAAATTGATGAAGGCGACGCTGATGTCGCAAGGATTCGAGAGATCTGCAAGCTCTCGAAATTAAAGTCTCCGAAGAAAGCTCCGCCGATACGGAAATCGGCGTCACCGGCGAAGCCGAGGACCGGAGCAAACGCTAGCTTGGGGGAGCCTCCCCCCAACACTATTCGAGACGGGAGACCACCGAGGGAGAACACGCCGTGGCAACTTCCGAATCCAAGCGTTCTCCCCGGAAAATTTGACGGGTGCATCTCATATGCACCAAACATCCCGCATTAATTGAAAATCATAGGGGGTCGAGCTCACGACCTTAAACGAGTGCTTGTCGGGAGGCAACCCGACGGTTATTGCTTTATTTTCACTTTTCTTTTATTTTTGTTTTAGAAATTTTTAGTGTTTTGAGTCGTTCGCCCAAAAATTTTGTGATAACGGGTCCTAATTTTCTTGACAGGAGAGGAGAACGAGGTACCCATCATTAGGAGGATGAACAAGGCGACGATGAACGCCCCAGGAAGGCGCTCGATGCTTAGGAGGAAGATGAAATCGACGGGCGGAAGAAAAACAGAGTTTAGAGACCAAACGAAGACAAACAGCAGAAAACAAGGCTCACTCGGCCGAGCATACTAGTCACTCGGCCGAGCACACAAGTTCGTCCGGCCGAGCCGCTCACGAACGAGGGAAGTCTGCTGTACCCAACTCTCTGTTTCTTTCCTTGATTTCAGTATAACTGCTACTCGGCCGAGTATATATATTCATTCGGCCGAGTAAAACTGATACGCTCCTAGGGCGTCTTGCCGAGTAGCTTGAGCCACTCGGCCGAATGGACTTACTCCACTCGGCCGAGGGTGGCAAGGCCACTCGGCCGAAGCGTAAGTGGGGAGGAATTTTCCGTCGAGTTCACTCGGCCGAGCGACCTAGTCACTCGGCCGAGTCGTAACTTTTACTATAAAAAGGGGCGGGGGTCGGGCGCATTTTTCGAAATGAGTTAAATTGACAGCGCCTGACCCTTCGACTCCCAGCGCCCGATTCCGCCCCCTCGCTCACCCGATCACTCGTGCCGCACCGCCGCTCGGCCACCCACTGCCGGCCGAGCCTCCGCCGCGCCTCGCCCGAGTCGCCGCCGGCGGCCACGCCTCCGACCACCTCCGGTAACGCCGATTTTTGCCTATTTCTCCTCTTTTGTGTATTTTTCGACGATCCATGCGTTAAACGAACCCCAAACCCAAATTAATTTCAATTTCTATCTGTTATACCCCTAATGCCCCATACGTTTTGAATATTACTCGCTGATATCTCCGTTTCATGCGCAGGTTATTTTGGGAGCTTAGGGGAGCCCAGGGGATCTTCCAGGGACTGTTTTGGGCTACGTGGTGGCGTCGTCTTCGCACGCTTCCATAGCTTTGCACTTGCGACGTGTCGTGGTATATTCTTTCCTTTATTTTACGCACGCCGCATTTTTATTGGTTTTGGTGAGCACTCGGGGCCCATATGCCGCCCAGGACACGGCCGCGGGCGAGGAGAGCTTCCGCCAAGCGGAAGCGGTCGGATGATGCCGGCCCCTCCCACGAGGTGGAGGACTCTCCTCCGCCCTCTCCACCACACCCCGTTCACCCAGCACGGCCTGCAGGCCCCACACACCCCGCACAGCCTGCAGAGCCCGCACAGCCCATACACCCCGCACAGCCACTCCCTGCCGCTCCACAGCCACCACCTCCGGCTCCACTTATCGGGCCGCTGGGGATCACGTTCCGGAACGATGCACACCGCGTCGCTTTCGAACGTATCTCCCAGCGCTCGATCATACCCTCCAGGTTCGCACACCTTGCAGACCTAGGACGCCTGGGGGTACTCGAGGGGATGCTCACGTTGTACGACAACGTGGGCTGGCGAGATTTCTTCCAGGTGTCGGCGGACACGTTTATCCGTCCGACACTTGAGGTGCTTAGTTCGATCGCCCGGACCGACGAGGGATGCTCGTTTCGGTTCATGGACCGAGAGTGCCAGGTCACTCTCGGTATGATGAGAGCTTTCTTCTCGTGGCCCGATGTCCCCGGGGCCGACCGTGGTTACGCCCCCACCCATATCCACCCACCTTCCTTCGATGCCGGTGCCTTCTGGGCCCGGATTACGGGTCTTCATGCTGCCTTTGACCCTAGTAAGGCCAAGGCCTCGGCCATTGTCCATCCCTGCCTCCGTATAGCTCAGCGCCTCATGGCGACTACCTTTTTGGCCAGATATGAGCTGGGCACGATGTCCACGCCGGAGCTTTATATGCTCTACGCGATGACACGACCCAGAGCTCTATCTAGGGAGGGCGATGAGTTGGTCCCCGCCGTCGTGATTGATGTCGCGGCCTGGTTTTTGGACCGCATCATCATATCGGTGGGCGCTCGCTCACCGATATGCTGCGGCGGTCTGATCACCCTGCTCGCCCTTATGACCGGCGAGGACTTTCCAGATGACCTGCGACGAGCACCGGGCCCCACTTCACTGTCCATAGATGTTATGGCCCGGATGAAGATGATTCGTCCGCACGGTGAGCGACACTGGGTCTGGCTGCACGGCCCCTACGGTGCCGATTACATGATTCTCCCGAGCCCAGCTCGGACTCAGATTGCACCGGCCCAGGTGGACTGGCTCCCGGCGATGGATCTTCTGATCCCAGCCGCATACGTGCTCGAGGCCGAGGAGGCCAAGCAGGCCCACGCTGCCCCCGCAGACCCTGTTGCACCTGCTGAGCCTGCTACCCATGTTGACCCCGTGGCCCCTCAGCCTATCCCTGATATTTCTGCTGCTCCCGACACCTCTGTCCACACTGTTGTCGGTGTCGGGAGTACCCTCACTGAGCCCACTTCCACTGCTTCCACACCTGCCACCACCACCACTGGCCCTCTGTCTACCGAGCCCGTTTCCTCTGCCCCACCCGAGCGCCCGCCGACTATAGTTGAGTGCGGAGAGCCCTCTTTTGCCACCGCCGTTGAGACTGTGGTCTCCGCCTCTGTCTCCACCGCTGCTGTATTTTCTGAGAGTGTCATGGCGTCTGTCCACACGTCTGTGTCACCGACCTCTCTGGCCACCTCGTTGCCACTTTTGTATTCTTCTTTCGTTGCTGCTGCCTCCACTTCTCGCCAGCCGGTGCCCCGGCCTCACACTGAGGCCAGGCCCACACTTGCGAGCGCAGCACCTTTCGTTCCCCTACCTGCTGAGCCCGTCACCTACGCCACCAGAGTACGCCAGCCCCGCCCTACATAGCACAGACCGGTGCGTCCCTCTGCACCACCTCCCCCTGACACTGTACTTCAGAGCATTCGTGCTCTCGAGGGGGCGGTGAGTGGCCTCAGAGGCGACCTTAGGACCCTGTCCGCCACCGTCACCGTGATGGCTGGCCGCTTCGACCTGCTCCCGCACATTCACTACTGCCTTACCCAGGTCCTAGAGCGACTCCCCCGCGTACCCATACCCACCCAGCAGGTCCCCACCCCTACTCCTACCCACACCCAGCCTGCTTCCACTTCCATAGCCACACCCGCTCAGCAGCCTGTACCACCACCTCCTCCTCCTCCTCCTCCTCAGGACGGAGACGGTGCAGCCCCACCTTCTTAGGCACCCTTGATGCCATCGATTCTTTTTGCCGTTGTGCTGCCCGTCTCTGCTGGGTCCTGATGCATTTTTGTCCACCCCACCCTCCCCTCACTGTTTTTGGGTACACATTTTCTTTATATATCTTTATATATCTTTTTTGGGGAGAGAGAGAGTTTTTGGTGTCACACCTCTATATCTGTATCACTCCTATATCTGCATGCATCATGTCCGCATCATATTTTTCGTTTCTTTTATTTTCTTTTATTTTTCCTCATGCATGCATCCTCACTTACCCCTCACATTACTTGTCTCTCGGTGTGCCACACTTTGCACATTGAGGACACTGTGCCATTTAGCTTGGGGGAGTGAGTTCTCACGTTCTTTTTGATTTACCACCTTTATTTTTAGTTTTTTCACGCCATTTTCCGCTTTTGCACTTATTTTCATCATTTTTTCTTTTATTTTACCATGCATCACGTTTTTCTTATTTCTCTGTGTGCTGCATTGTAAATAGTTTTATTTTCCCCTTTATCTTTATTTCTTTTTCATCTCATGCTAGAGATGACTTTTCTGTGATGATGATGACGTGGAGTTAGCTTTCTCTATGTGCATGCTATATTTGTCATGTCTTAGATTTTATTTCTGATATCATATGCTGTGATTTGCCTTGCATTTAGAGATAGTAACCCACACTTTTTCCGCATGAAAATGGATGAAATTTTATTATTAGCTGAGTCTGAATATTCATATGTATGCTATCGCAGAAAACACACCAAGATTCACGCATTGAATGCTTATATCTGGAGTACCGATTTCTTTTCCTATATCACTTCTATATGCATGATTTGTACATTTCACTTCAGGATGATTGAATGATGTTAGCTATGATAAATCTGGATTAGTTTAGCTTTTTTGTGATTGAAACTGAGTAGATTAGATTACCCTGCTGAAGTTGTCGTGCACGTCTTATAGAGTGAACTGAGAGATATATTTATTTCTTTCTCCACATATCTTGAACATCATTTCTCTATTTTAAAATCATTGGTGAATCTCCCCTTAAGCGATTCTATTATATGGCATTTCCCCCGCTATTAATTCCTAGCTCCAAATTTCCCAAAACCAAAGAAAGAAAAAGAAAAATTCTTGTATATCCTTATTTCTCTTTGATTTGGGATCATTGTGTATATATGCTTAAAAAAGAAAAAAAAAGAGGAAAGAACCTCAATAAAAGATCCCATCTCATGTTCTCTCTTTCTTTCCCTCTTATTTTTGTTGCTTTTGGAGCTTCATAAAAAATGGGGATGTAAATATTGTTTTTGTGCCACCACGCTTATAGATAAGCTTGGGGGAGAGAATCCAATGATGTGTGAGAGAGTGACTACTTGACGTTGCACGACAACCTAGGCTAAGTAATATTCTATACTCGGTGAGATTATTTTTAGCTTTACGAAGTCCAGAAATCTATGCCTAGCACTCATTTCATGAAATCCATGCTTATCTATTCTTTCTATTCTATTGCGTGATACTCTTATACTCCTCATAGAAAGCATTCAATTGAAAAGTGTGTGATCTGCGATATTGTATACCGCTTTAAATGATTCAGACGATGTTAATTCTAAAATTATTCCGTTTTTCATGATTATATCGTTGTTCGTGGGTTTTCTATTTCTATTTGCACCATTATACTATGATATCGAAATAAAATTCTTTGACATGCGTTTTTCATTCGGTGCATGCTATATGAGTAAGCGAAACCCACGTCCTGAGGAAATGATCTAGCAGCTTCCCTCTTCGCTTCCTTCTTTCTTCTTCGTTTTTATTTCGTTTTTCATTTTTCTTCGCTCTTCGTTTTTTCGCCGTTTTAGTTTTCTGAATCCACCGGGTTCGCCTTTTACTTATCTTCCTCGAGGACGAGTAAGAGGTAAGCTTGGAGATTTTGATCACTCCTTATTTTACACTTTTTTCCCGCATGTTTGCATGCCATTTAGATCGCTCAAATCATGTTTTTCACGATATATCGACAATATTGCGATGCTTTTCACGATTTGTTGTTTTTGTCGTATTTCGGGGGATTTGGAGCGATTTGGAGTGATCTCGAGATACGCCTACTCCAGAGTGTCACCGACAACCTCCCCGAGGGGTATTTTGCCATTGGAGAGGAGAGGAAGAAGAAAGAACATCGCAGGAGCGACGAGGAGGCCAAAACAAGCTGTTTGGGCATTTTTGGTGTCTCACTCGGCCGAGTGAAGGAGTCACTCGGCCGACCAGCGAGACACCGCTCGGCCGACCGGATCGGACACGTCTTCATGTGTGCATTCGGCCGAGCGACGGAAGCCACATCGGCCGAGTGACGAGACCCCGTCCGCCCGAGTGGCACTCAGACGAAGCCCATCAAAAATCGCCAACTTACTGTTTTTCGTATGCCTGAGCTTCAGAAGACCCACTCGGCCGAGTGGCAAATGCCGACCGCCCGAGTACTAAGAAGCCATGGCCGAGTGACGACAACTCACTCGGTCGAGCGACCCCCGAAGTGAAGACCCCCGAAGACCCAGACTTACTGGAAATTCTCAGGGTTTGTCACTCGGCCGAGCGACTTTTGTCACTCGACCGAGTGCGACGCGCTGCCTGTAGCGAAAATTGCGGTTTTCAGGCTGCGCATGGGCATTTTGGTCACAGTTTTTTGGACGATTTTGGGGGGTATTTAACCCCTGTTTTTACCCTAGGTTAGAGAGCTTTTCTCTTTAATTTTTGCAGCTTTTAGATTAACTTTTTAGCTTTTATTCTTGTGATTGGAGAGGAGGAGAAAGTTGATTTTTGTTGGATTATTGGAAGAACTCCATTAGTTTGTGTCTCTCTCCTCTAAAAATACAATTTTTATTGCTTATCTCAATATTGTGATGAATTCTCTTGTTAATTTCATTGATTATTTTTGTGTTTGTGCTATGAATTATGAGTAGTCCTTACGTCTTAGGGCGTGGGGATGAACCCTACGAGCCCAATTTCATATTTGTGATGAATTGGTGGAAATATTGCTGGAATTACTATTAGGGTTAGATTGGGATCGATTTACTACGGATAGCTAGGTATTCATACCGATTGGGATTTGCAAGAGATTGGATCCCAACTCGATAGGAAACCCTAGAAATCCGAATTGGGTTGGAATTGAGTTTCCGTAGTATCGGTTTGCAAGAGATTGGACCGATACTAGGGTTCTCGGTTGCAATTCCATGCCAATACCCGTTTGCAAGAGATTGGACGGGTAGGAACTATCCCAACCTAGGTCGTAGCCCGAGTTTGCACGAGAGTGGGCTCGGGGCGCGATTGAACGATGATGTTAATCCTAATGCTAGCTTGCCTAGGATAGGGTTTGCAAGAGATTGGACCCAAACCTAGGATAGCTATATACCGGTAACAGCGCGAGAGCGTGAGCTAGGTTTTACATTCAGTTGCAACTAGTTCATCCGAGATTCTACCCTAGCAATTTTGATTCCAAAGAATCACATTGACGAGATACGGTGAGTAGCAGGGATTCCCCATTCCCTAGACGTCCTTTATTTGATTTGATATCTTCGTACTTTGTCTGACGATTGTGACAGGATCGCTAAAGGCAAATTTCTCTCTTTTCTGTTCTTAATAGCCTGGTTGATTGGAGCAAGCACTTTCATTCGTCCTCCCTGTGTTCGATAACCCGCTCGCCGCTACACCGTGCGCTTGCAGTAAAACTACACGGTCGCACTTTTGGGTTACATTCCGGAGCGATCAGGCACCATGGCGATAATCTCAAAACCCTTGTCCCTAGCTGTCTCCTCCTCCCGTTCATCCAAAATTGCTAGCTCGTCCTCTCTTTTGCACACACTTTCTGCCATGTGGATATTTTTATTCGTGTCCTCAACGTGACATGGCTTGCTCGATTTTCCTGCAATAGAAGATAAACTCGTATTAGGTTCTTGAAGTTGAATTTCAAAAGAATTATTTTCTTCTAAGCAAGTGGCAATCAAATTAAGATTTTCAATAGATTTTTGAATCTGTCGACTCCGAGCAAGGAAATTCTCTTGGAATTGATGGGATGTAGCCTCCTGTGTATGAATAATCAAGTAAACTTCCTCTTTCAAGGATTGCAAAGGTACGTCTACGCTTTGCTCTCGTTGATTAAGGCATGAAGGCTCCGTTGCATCGCACTCTGAAGTCTCTTCCATGGTTTCTTCATTTTCTTGCAGAGACTCCATGTATTGCCACGCCTCTGTCGGCGTCATGCCTCCCAATAATTCATGCAGTTGTGGTCGTAGTCCATCTAGGAAGGACGCCATAAGCTCTTCATTTGTGTACCCATGCTGCGGATAGCTCGATACTGTGTTTGTGAACCTCCTCCAGGCCTGAAAGAAAGTTTCACAGTCAGTTTGATTAAAATTAACGATCTTGAGCTTCTCCATCCTATGTTTGTGTGCATTAGCATATCTTGCATCATACAGATTATTTGTGCAATAGAAATTCATATACTCCATTTTTAAATAAATAAATAAAAAAATAAAAAAAAAGTTTATGTACAGTAAAGTGGAGATCTCACCGAAGGTCCTCTAAATGAAATAAACCGTAGTCACAAACCATTCCTCACCGGCAACGGTGCCAAAAACTTGGTGGTACCAAAAAGGTGCTTCTCTCAAGCGCAAGAGTCCGTACAAGTAATATAATCTGGGAGTCCAGATGTCGAATCCTCGGGAGGAAATCTGTTGCAACCACAGCTCAAATCAAATAGAAATCCGACGAAAAGAAACTAACCACTTTAATAATGATGGTGATGATGGTGTGAAAGTACGTGATGGTGATGTGCGAACAATACGAACAAAGAAAAGTCGTGTATGAAAGTAACGACGAAAAGTATGCACATGGTATGGGTTCGTTAAGATCAATGATTCGTATTAATTTGGTCGACGAATATAACTCAATGAATTCTCTTTTTGAGAGCAATTCACTGGAAAATACTCAATATAACTCAATGAATTCTCCTTTTGGGAGCAATTCATCGGAAGATACCCTTTTGGGGGTTCAAGCACAATATGAATAAGACCGTCGCTAAAGTTATAATACGATATGAAACTCTCTTTTGGAGAGATCAAAAATACGATATGAAACTCCCTTTTGGGGAGATCAAAACTCACCCTTTTGGGGCGATCATCAACTCAATCACTTCTTTTGGAAGATGAAAAAGATGATTTAATAACAAAGATTACAACTTTAACGACGTTTAACGGTTTAGCACAAGGATTATTCAACCAAACGAACACAAATAATATCCCCTAACTACGCCATACCATGCACAATAAGAATTAGCTACTCATGGTGCAAGAATAAACAAGTTTCATAACAAAATACATCAATCTAATGGCAAAATACAATAGAAAAACACCAAATACGGGGTTTATGTTAAGAAATTTATCACCAAATCTTCAAGTTTAGACACCAAAACTCTCTGGAAATAAGAAAATAGCCTCTGGAATTTTACAGAATTTTTCCCTTGCGAAATACGGCTCCTAGAGCCTCCAATACGCCCAAAATACGCCAGTCCCTCCCAGAATACGCCCCAAAACCCTAGAATACGCTTAAATAATAAGCATTGCGGGTTTGGGGTGCTTAACGGGTGCAAAACCCGCTTAAAACCGCATCCAACCCGCTTCATCTCGTCGGCGCAAACGTCGGTTGTCGGATCCGTGCGGGATCGCACGAGGAACTGACGCGTGTCCCTCCTTATTGGGTCTTCGCTCGGTGCCCGCTCCGCTTAGTCTCCGGATTCGAATCACACTTCGATTCACTCTTCGCCGTCGGATCAAATTTCGGACGGGCATGATCGCACCACGTCGCCCTTGGAACACTGCTTCGATTTCAAAACGCGGGAGCTTCGTGCGCCGTCGGATCGACGATCAGCGGGCGAGAACAAGCCACGTCGCTCTTCTTTTCGCGCGGACTCTAATCAATCCAGGCCGTTGAATCCCCCATCGGACGGCTCAGTAGAAGCCACGTCGACCGCCTCGTTTCGCTGCTGCACTTCGATCTCAGTTGCGATCGACCGTTGGATCGAGATCCAACGGTAGATAAAAGGCCGCGTCGGCTTTGTGCTGTGTCCGTTGGATGCAGGCAGGAAAGTGTGGATGGCCACCACGTCACGCGCCAAGATTCGTGCGCCTATTTATTTTATTTCTAATAAATGGTATTCTGCATTCAAAAATACACAGTAATTAGCACAGATCTCAGAAAAATACAAATAAATAGTCGTTGGAATCGTGAGATCGAGACCAAGCTAGGAAAAATATAAAAGTGTAGAAATACTTCGTTAATTGCTGTTTTGTGCTTAAATAAGGTGTTTTCTCTAATAATTGATAGTGTACAAAATACGAACATATTAGAGAACAATATAGCATCATACGAGCACAGAATAGGGCTAAATGGGGGGTTAAATATGTAATATTGAACCCGAATCACTATACCATTATATAGTTTCAAGTGTTGGCCTTGTAGTATAGTTAATTACTAGGGGTTTCCATGTTTGATGTATATCTATTAGCTAAACTAGGTGTGTAGTTGTGCTAATTATATAATGGTATGAGTGGTATGAATGAATGGTATATTAGCGTGACCCTCTAGAAGAGTACTTATTTGTGGCATTATTTTGGAACATCATTTCACGGGTCGTTCTCCCACAAATTGACTTTGTTTGAAGAGGTGTCGTAGTTTGCACTTTTGTTGTGAGACCTTTTTATTTTTAGTTCTGTTTCTTGTCACGACCCGCTTCCCTAAAATGGAGGCGAGACGTGAGAAGGTCCGCTCAAGCGTGGAGCTGTGAAGCTGCACGCCTGATAAGCGTGAATTTAGTATAAGCATGTCCCTGTAATTGCAAACGAAACAACAATAATAATAATAATAAGATGAGACGGATATGAAATACCAATCCCACAGTTTGTCCACAAAATATTCAACATCACAGAAAAGCCACCAGGCTAAAAGAAAGAGTCTAAAGGCCCAGAACAAGGCCAAACAAAACACAAATATAACAGAGTATCAAACTAGGTGCCACGCACCGACAACCCAAAAGATCTAACAAAACTAGACGTAGACACTAAGACTGATCTCCAGTGTCTACGAAGTCCTCGTCCAACACGGGCGCAAGCTCGACGTCCGCAAACACCACACCCTCAGCAAGTAACTCAGGCTCAGGGTCTAACATGCGTCACCCAAAAGAGAAAGGGGCACATGTCAGCAAGTCTGAAAGACTTAAGCAAGGAAACTGAAAGTAACTAACAACCTAGCACTTATAATATTAAGCAATGACATGGCAGTTAAGTATGATGCAACAGTTTAAAGGAAGAGACAAGCACGCACGATGTAGCAAAAGCTACCAAATCACTAATTCACGAATCACTTATCACGATTATCACTTATCACGATTATCACTGAAGCACTAGAGATTTCGCCTGCTGGCCGGAGTGGCGGATCAGGCCAACTCGAGGCTCAAGTGGCCGCTTATCTCTTACCCCACCCATATGTGTCGAGCGTTGGGGTTTCCAACTCACTGAGCTCGCTTCTGGATCACGAGCCAGGAAGTGTATTTGGCATAGGGGTGCACCTAGCCGGTATCCGAGCGTTGGGGTTTCCAACTACAGGGCTCGCTTCTGGAACACGAGCCAGGAATATAATATTGTAGCATGTGCTACGCAATCACGATGAATAATCACTATGCAATGACATGAACAGATATTTGCGTACCGTTAATTTAAATTAAACGTGACATACAAGCATGATGAAGGTGACGGACCAAGCTTCGTTGTCAAGCTAGGTCAATGGCGTCTAGACGGCTATCCTTTCACCGTCTAGTCTCTTTTATGCTAAAGCAAGGGGAAATGGCCTAAGACATGGCCCAAATCAAGAGATGCAAGTTTCACTTGCCTGATACCGGGGTTGACGAGCAATGAAGATCGTCACACAAGCTAACTACGGAATAGATCGCTGTTATGGCAAAACAATCATTAGAACAATGATTCTAAATCGATTTCTTATTAGAATCCTAACTTTTCTAATAATCCATTTTATTAGGGTTTCACAATGTCAATGGGGATATGCTAAAACTAAAGGAATCGAGTATTACCGTGAAGAGGCGGAGGAGCGATGCCGATCAACCACGGCAACGGAAGAACGATCCGGCTCAAATCTGGAAATGAGGAAAAAATCTGGAGAAATGGGTTTTGATGTGGATTTTGGGGGTTTGATGAAGGTTTGGGGAAGATGAGAGATGGGTTGTGACAAGGGAGGTTTTGGATGATGGAGGATGAGCTTGGGATGAAGGATTAATGGCTTGAGGAAGATGGGGGCTCAAAGGGGGAGAAATTAGGGTTTTAGGTCGTGAGGGAGAAGAGGAAAACTTTTGGAGGGGTATTTATAGAGTTTGGAGGCGGCTAGGGCAAAACTAGGGTTTACAGCACTGGTTAGTCGGTCAAAGAATAACCACTGACCGACTAGTTTGGGAACTAGTCGGTCGGTTGACCAACGTAGACCGACTAGGTGTAAACAGTAGCTTCAGTCGAAAACCTGAACTAAGAGTTAGTCGGTCAAAGAACAAAACTTAACCGACTAGTTTGACAACTAGTCGGTCGAAAGATGAACTTAGACCGACTAAGAATAAACAGTACTGATACCAAGAAAATAGTAAATGAGTTAGTCGGTTAAAGAAGCATTGCAGACCGACTAGTTTGCAACCTAGTCGGTCAACCAACGTTCTTAGACCGACTAACGACAAACAGTAACTCCTGAATAACTTTTCAAGCCTGCTAGTCGGTTCAAGAAGGTTTTCCGACCGACTGGATCGTCATCTAGTCGGTCGGTGCCCCTTCTTACACCGGCTAACGTGCACCAAAAGTTCCGAAATGGAGCGCGAAGCTCCGGGATGGTTTCCTAAGTCTCCTAGGCTCGTTCTAACTTTAAGATATCGACGTTATGAAGCCCGTCACGAATGACTTACTTCAAACACGCCGACCGACGGAAGAATCTAGAGAATCACGACGAAACGAACGAAAATGAAAACTACGGAGACGGAAAAAGGAAATCTCAACAAGGGAAAGCAACCAAATATATAAATATTTATAATAAAATCCATACATGAAAACCAGTCGTTACATTTCTCATCGCCCAAACTCGTGACCAATCTTCTTAGTTTCGTTTCTCTCGTCGTCACGGTCGCCTCGGTATTTTTCTCGTAATTATCGAGTTCCATTTGACCCGATTTTGCACTAATCTCCATATTAAACCGTATTATAGCCTAAGTTTCATATGATTAAAACCCTAAGCTAGGCTCATCCTCTTTTCCCCTTAACTGCACCTTACCCTCTCACACTCTCTCCCCTTTACCCCTAAGTCTACCCCAATCCCATGTTGTATAGCAAATGGGGAAAAATTATCCTACGTATCAACAAATTCTGAATTTGCTATTCACCCCTATTTCCCACCCTAAATTGTACCCTTTTCTTCTTCTCTCTCTCTCTTCCAATCCTTAAGTACACCCTCCTAACAAACCCTATATAGCAAATCCTAAACTCTTATAACCCGATCAGACCCTAGGGTTTCGTTTTCATCCTTACGTGAACTCCAGGCGCCGCCGACTTCTCTAACCTCATCCCATCGATCTCCGGCCTACCCCATCGCCAGAACTCCATCGTCAGACCTCCCCGACCCTCCCTCCGATCAGACCCTGGCGACCCCCCGCCGTAATCCGCATGTTCCCACTGGCCTGTGCAATCTACAAGCACAGCAGCGCGCCCAGCGAGCAGCAGCGCCCTCCGGGGCTGTCACGACGCTGGCAGTGATCTCCAGGTGCTGTCACGGTGACAACGCCGCCCTGACGCAAGACAGGCCGCCTCTGACACTTCCTCGCGGCCTTCCTCCGGCCAACTCCCGTCGGAGAGTGCCTCCCGGGCGCTGTCAAGAGCAGCAGCAGTTGTTCTTCACGGCAGCGGCGTCCTCACGCAACGACAGCCGTTCTCCGTCGTTCGGTGCTGGAAACAGCACCTCTAGGAGCACGACAGTGCTGCCCAGTTGCTGTCAACGGCAGCGAGCATTTCCCTTGGCCGCTAGCAACGTGGCAGTGATTTCCCCATGGCAGCGACATTTTCTTCACGCGACAGCAACGCACGACAGCCCTGAGTTGTTGTCGACCTTCCCACGTACCGCTACAACGTCCCCCTAGCCGTGAACATCTCGCAGCAACCACCCGGTATCTTCGTGGGACTTATCTCCATATCTGTTAGTTAACGAACGTTATTACACTTTAATATCAGTTGCTAGTAGATGAACAGCAATTTATATACCTAGCTTGTTAGTATCTTTAAATGTTATGATAATGAACAGTGGAGTAACTTAATAAATGATGATAACATGATTATCTGTAGGGTCGACGTCTTGTGTACATAATTTCTAGCTGGTATTAGTCTAGGTTGCTTTGATGATAACGTTGTATGTTTTCGTATTAACAACTTTATGTAGTTAACATGTTAGTAATTTAACTTCGTTAATATTGATGTGAACCCATCTTAGGATAGAGAACTTATCAAAAATTGGATCATTAGACGTTTTTAGGATCGCCTTATAATTCTAGTCCGTCGTTATGAACTTATTCGTGCACGTGTTTTATCAATAAAGAACCCGTCGTTCCATACTGTGCACGCTGCCGGAGTCCAACCCCCGACGTCGCTACTCGACGTCAAAGTAGCTCTCGCGTCGTGCTGAGATAAGTCCCTCTCCGTAGGAATCCCCACATTGCCTGTTAATAAACCTAAAAATCGTAGCCTCTAATCATTTTTGTAACTCACTAATCAAGATTAATAATTGGGGCTGTAGGCTGGACTGCGTTCTAAACTCTTAGGTAGACTCGGACTTGATTGATCAGGATCGCGGCTTGGTTGTTTTCAGGCAAGTGATACTTTCCAGTAATTGTTTAGGCCATTTCTAGGCCATTTTGTAAAATTGCGTAAAAGAGACTAGGCGGTGAAATGATAGTCGCCTAGACGACCATATTTGATCTAGTTTGACAATGAAACTAGATCTGACACCCTACTTGATCTAGCTTGACAACGAAGCTAGATCCGACACTTTTTACATGCTTTCATTCATGCTGCCAGGTCATGTTTAATTTCAATTAACGGTACACACTTTAACTGCTTATTGTCATGTCATGTCATGCATCAAAATGTTCATCGTGATTGCGTAGCACACGCTACGAAAATTGTAACTATTGAGGCTAGGCACCTGCTTTATGGGTACAACCCTATGCCATATTGAAAAACACTTCCTGGCTCGTGATCCAGAAGCGAGCTCAGTGTTCTTGAGAAACCAATGCTCGATACACATGGAGGGGTAGGGTTAAGCGATCACTTGAGCGTAGAAGTGTGTCCGTACAGCCACTTCAGCCAAAAGGCGTAAACCATGTGCACAATGTGAAATGATAATGTTCGTGACTCGTGAAACAGTGTTTTTCGTAGCTTCTGCTACGATGTGCATGCATGTCATCATTTCATCTTAAATTGTTGCATTCTTTAAATGTCATTTCATTTCATTATATTTAGAACTGCAAGTCACTTTATTTTATTTGTATCCTTGCTCAAAAGTCTTCTGTTTTCTCTTGGGAGACTTTTGCTGACATGTGCCCTTTTCTCTTTGGGTGTCACATGTCGCGTTTTGAGCCTCAGTTAGTTGCAGAGGACAGGTTGCTGACGTCCAGTTCGAGGATTCTGATTCAACCCTTAGTCTCAGCTGGTGACTCTCTTTTAGTTGTTGTACCTTCTTAGTAGATGTTGTTAGGTTGTTCGGTGCATTGCACCACTTCTTGTTGTAGTTTTGGCCATGCTTAGGCCTTCTTTTTGGACTATGTACTTTACTTTATGACTATCTCTGTAATGTTTGGAATAAAATCTGTGGATGTTGAATGTTGGATAATTTTATTGTCTATCCCTCATTATTATTATTGTTGTTTCGTCGTAATGCAAAGGGCCTGATAATGGATTAATTTACGAGACGCTTATCAGACTGCAGCTTCACAGCTCCAAGTCTGAGCGGACCTCTTCACGTCTCGCCTTCCATACTCGGGAAGCGGGGCGTGACAATAGCTATGCTTGGTCGAGTTCCCACCCACGTCTCCCCATACACACTACTTTTGCTCCCATTGATATTATTTTCTCCTTCTATTTCAGGTACATTTTGCTTACAGAGGAGGACACGTCCCGAAGCAGCTTGGGGGATACCTCGGATTAGCAGACAGGCACGTGCTCGATCACATCGCTCTTACCGCGACCGTCGTGTTGGTACACTCTACCCTCTCTTTATTTTTATTCCGACACACTCCACGTGCCTATAGCACGATGCCTCCTCGCACTAGGGGGAGGCAACCCACACCTGCACAGCGTGGAAAGAGGAAGGCCACCGACGCCTCCTCTTCTTGGCTCGCACGCCGCACTCGCCATGCCGCTTCACCCACCACCGAGGAGGAGTATGTGGGTGATTCGTCGTCCTCGTCCGACTCCTTAGACTACGCCACCACCCTCTCACTCGCCGTACTGCCTGCCCACCATCACCCACCACATCGCCCACACATCCCTGCCACTTCCGCCCCCATCCCCACTGCTGCACCATCTGCCCCTCCTGTCGCTCTACCGCCATAGGTGCAGACATTCGGCATCACCTTTGGGACGATGTACATCGCAACCGCTTCGTCATGCTGTCGCTGTGGAGGATCGTTCCCACACAGTTCATCCACCTCCCCACCCTCCGATGCCTAGGACACCTGTAAGGGGTCCATTGGCTTTACCGCACCATCAGTTTCGACCGAATCCTCGCCGCCCATGCCCCCACCTACACCCGCCTCACTCTAAAGGCATTGAGTTCTATTGCCCGCACCCCGGTGGGCGATGGAATTAGATTCAGGCTGCTGGACCATGACTTCGTGGTCATGTACGCCCAGATCCGCACTCACTTCCACTTTCCAGTCGTCCCTGACCCCCACGCCGCCTTCTCCCCAGACTAAGAGCTGGCCACGTTTGATGCCTCTGCTTTCTGACATCGCATCTCTGGTCTAGACCATTACCGCCACAGTTGGGCAAAGGCATCGTGCATTGTGCACCCTTGCCTTCGCTATGCCCAGTGACACCTTGCCGCCACCATTTTCTGCAGGCCTGAGGTCGGGACCATGTCCCTACCCAAGCTTTCCCATCTCATAAGAATTACCCGATCGCTGCGCTACCACCCGGACGGCTCCCTCCACCCCTTCGTCCTTTCCGATGCAGCCCACTGGCTGTGTTACCGCATCCTATAGACCGTCCACACCCACTATACCACGGATATCTTCTGTAGCGGATTTTTCACCATCTTCACACGGATGCCGGGCATAGATCTTCCTGATGGCTTAGTGACCCCCTGGCCCCACGCGCTCGACTTTGGTTGTGCTTGAGCACATGCACATCATCCGGCCATATGGGGCACGTCACTGGGCCTATCTTTTAGGCACCCATCACACACCCCATTTTGTCCTTCCCGCCCCTCACCTCACCACCGTAGTGCCAGTCCAGCAGAGCTAGATGATTGATAGGGTCTTCCTACATTTCTCCCTCCACGTCCTCGAGCCCCCGGAGCACCCGTCAACATTGACACTGATGCCTGGGTGCTCAGCTCTTCTGAGGACGAGGAGCCCGACCTGGCCGCCATTGTGGCTGCCCAGCTGGTTGACGACGGAAGGACACGCAAAGAAGCACGCCTTCCACTCCCAAGCGTAGGATTGTCAATGCAATAAAAATAACCGGTGAGTACCGGGTCGGATCACAGGGACAAGTCGTTCTATATTCACAAAATTTGATCGATAAAGAAAAATAATAGCGTGTTACAACTACCTTGCTACGTGGATGGAAGTGTCGGAAAATGTATGGTGAAATCAAAAATCTTAACCTAAATGGGTAGGGTTAGAGAACCAAAGTGGGAGTTAGGATGGCTAGGAGAGGATCATGGGTTGCGGGTTCATTAATGATGAAGTTAATCGAGCCTAAATCACCCACATATAACTCAATTGATTAACCAGCTAAGGAAACTCAATCGGAATATTTAGCTTTCATGAACACGAAAATTTGCAATAAGCATGGATGCATCACATAGCACTAATCAATATACGAACATGGATTTTTCTCAAATTGCCCTCTCGGGACATAGCCAATAAAATTGTGCCCTAATTACACATCCAAGATTAACAATATAATAGGCAAGAGAAAATTAGGGCTAAAATTAACACCCAACATCGATGAATCACAACCCAAGCCATTCAATACTACTCTATCATCATGAAACAAACGATGGAATTTTCATTCACAAATTCGTCCAAATTCATTACAATAAAGAGATATCAAAATTATAAAAGGGGTTAGAGAGATATCACCCAAGATCTCCCTAGGATGAAGCCCTCCTCCACCTTGAGCACCTCCTCCATGCTTCTAACCTCCTCCCATGGCATCCTCCCTTCCAAGCCATAAAAAACTCTAAAATCGCCAAAGAAAACAACAAGAAACCCCAAACAGCCGAAAAATGAAGCTCAATCCCCAAAAATCGCAATCAGGCCCCCCTAAAGGATTGCGGGTCGGGCGCACTGGGCACCCGACCCGCGGGCGCCTAAGCCCGCTTGATTTGGGAGCGGGCACGCGCTGCGCGCGTGCCCGTCCGCTAGGCGGGCACGCGTGTAGCGCGTGCCAGCCCCCAGCGGGCCTCAACCGATGTTTTTATTTATTTATTTTTTAAATAAGATGAGCGACGGCCCGCTCAGGAGAGCGGGCCGCATAGTGGGTCGACCAGCGAGCCGGCCCACAAAATGGGTTATATATATATATTTCAGTTTTCTTTTTACAAAAATTCCAGCATGGCCTTTCTTGCTCCAATAATTCTCCAAAAATAGCTAAAAATCCCAGAAAAATTCCAGAAAATTTTGAAAATTCCCCAAGACTTCCAAGAGTACCTGAAAAATAGGAGAAGTAAAAATTAGTTTATAAAACACACATTTTATGTATAAAAAGAGATTATGTATTAATAATCCAAGATATCACGAAAACACATGTATCAACGCCAAAATAAACATGATATACACATAAAATACCCAGAAATGGGGGAAAATATGCAATTTAAATCCAGAATCACACCCCCAACTAGCTTTTTGCTAGTCCCTAGCAAAATATGCGAAAAAATTCGGATTAAATTGAAAAACATGCACCAACACTCACGTTATCATCATGGCATACACAAAATATTATTTCCACTTGGTTCCAAAGCCAATATACCCAATGTATGAAAGTAAATAACAAATGACACTCACCTCAATCCAATTCAAAGAAAAGTAAGATAATAAGCCCGTATCACATTCATTAGGATATATCACGGTGTCAAAGTTTCAAATTTTCAAAGAAGTGGCCAAAACAAAAGAAATTTCCTCTAAGTTGTGGGAGATGAGATTGCATCACTCATGTAGCTTATTCTTTCAGCATTCATTCATTTTTTATTTTTTTTCCTTCTTTTTTGTTTTTTTTGTTTTTGAGGTTTATGTTTTGCATTCACGCGATAACGATATGAAATGCAAACACGACCACATTTGCATACACGCGATGACGCTATATAGGCAAAGGGATGGAATGATCCCCTAAATCTCATTTTTGGCCTCCTCCCCAATGTTTCGTGGGGCATCGGCTACTCAATTTAATTAGAAAGAAACATTCACTTATACTAACTCTCTTTTTCATTCCAACACAAGTTAGCAATTCATCCACCCATTCCTTAGAAGAAAACAAAGCATAACAAATTGGCCATCCCAAATCCAACCAAAAACTACACCATTCATCCCAACACATGCAATCACTTATACCAAACTTTTCCCAAATTGTTTCAAAGAGACAATCACGACATATGAAATAGTTTCATACATGGAATATTAGCATTTGAATCCAAATTGGAAAAGAAATTAAAACACGACAATCAAACATCGAGAAAGTTGATACCAAAAAAATAATAATCCGAAAAATTGCATGGCATTAAGCATGTAGGGACTAAACAAAGCTAATGGCGTAGGGACAAGGAGGCCAAAATATGATATGCAATGAAATTCATGGAATGAGCGCAAGATGGAGGTATCTCAAAAAAATTTATCTAACACCAAAATCCTAACAATCCTAAAGATTCTAACACTCTCCCCCCAACTTAAAATAAGCATTGTCCTCAATGTTGGGAGAGTATTAGATCTCGGCAAAAGATCCTAGAAAAGAAAAGAAAGCATACGAAAATACTAAAATAAAATATTTATTTATTTACACTATTGGAAAGAACACACCGTGGCAAAAGGCGGATCTCGAATGTATAACGGCGGTGGCAACTCTCGATCATATCCTTACGCTCTTCTGCGAGCTTCGCCACGTCCAATGCCATACCTCCATTGCGGGCATTAATGGCAAGCGACACAACCCCGAGCATCTCCTTATGATGGGTTCCTGCCAAATGGTGGAGATAGGTCGTGTCAAAAATAATTGGGCGAGAGCGCCCATCCAAGTAAAAGCTTGCCACAATGGGTCGTCGAAATGAATAAATGAATTTACGATCAAATGATGACAATCCGAATCATTATGATATGGAATTAAATAATTTGATTCGGAGGTGGAGGAAAAAGAAAGATGGGAACTTTCCTGAAAAGTGATGCTAGGCTCGGGATGATGCACGGCCTCAAGAGGAGGTGGAAGTGGCTGCAGAGAGAAAACTGGTGTAGGAGGGAACTCGGGCTCAATATATACCATGTCACAATCCTTGTCGCAATCCTCTTCCTCGACATCAATATCAACTATCTATGCGGCACTCCCCACAAATGGTAACTGCTCCTGACAAATCTCCTCGATGACTGGCAAGTGCGCATCGTGAGGCGAGGGAAGTGACATTGATTAGGGTTCAATATTGTATATTTTACCCCTCATTAGATGGCATTTTTTGCATAATTTGTATTCATTTTGGCTCCGATACGCGCATTTTGATGATATCACTTAATATTGGAGCTTACCGTTTTTATATGCTTAAAACATAATTTTTACAGCTTATTAGAAATCTTCATCTTGGTCTTCTATTATTTTTCAGTTGAATTTCGTGAAGTCCCGATTCCAACGCATATTTTTCTAGAATTTTTGAAGGTCGGAGCAATTTACTACATTTTTTGGAAGACAATGTGACGGTGCTGAAAATTTCTGGGCTAGAAAGTCTGCTTTTTCCCTCTTGTGCAGAATTCTGCTATCATTGCAGTATATATTCCGATATAATGATATTTTTCTGGTATTTTACACTTTGTTACGGTTCCATCGCCGTCTGGAACACATCATTCCGAGGTCGGATGATTTTTCTAGAATTTTCGCAAGACAGAGTGGTGGTGCTGAAAATTTCTGCAGATTTGCCTCTCTTGTGAAGAAATCTGCTATCATTCCATTGTATTTTTCGGCCTAATGATATTTTTTTGTTAGAGTACACTTTGTTACGGTTCCATCGCCGCCTGGAACATGTCAATCTGAGGTCCGATGATTTTTCTAGAATTTTTGCAAGACAGGATGACGGTGCTGAAAATTTCTGCAGATTTGGGATTAATTGCGGGTTTGGGCGCGGATCCGACCCGTTTGGGCTATTTTCAGACCCGAAATTCTGAGTCTATTTCTTGGGCTTTCCTTCCCTCTTTTCCCCTCATTCCACTCTCCTTCTTCTTCATTCTTAGGGTTAGAGGCCATTGGAGAGGAGCAAGAAAGCTTGGAGGAGCACTTTGGAAGAGAGAGTTTATGTTTTTCTTAGAGAAATCTTGGTGAACTCTTTCCCTTTCTTTGTGTATTTTGATTTGGTGATTTGTAATGATATTGGATGATGGTTTTTAGAGATGAAAATGTCTCTTTTATTGCTATGAGTAGCTAGATCTCATTGTGTGTGGTTGTGTGGTGATGTTGCTTGCTTGGGCTATGGAATTTCAATCTTGCATGTTTAAAAGTTTATGTGGTAGGATTTTTTTGGGATATACTTTGAATTAGGGATCCTAGTGGATATCTCTAGAGTGGAGTTTGCCTAGTGGTGCCATTCATATATGCTTGGTTGTTTATTATCTCGATTTTCCATACCCTACTTTCATTGCACACCAAGTGTTTGTTAAAATGCCACATCCACCGATTGCGATTTCCTTAGCCGGAAAGACAATTGAGTTATCCTCGGATTGAACCCATATGCTTAGCAATCTCATTCCCACACACCACACAAGCTTCCTCGCCTATTTCCCTCTCCGATTCTCGAACCCTAGGATGTTGGTTTGGTAGATGGTCTCACCCACATTTTCACGCGCATTTCCACCATTAGCTTAGTTGGTTGTAGTTTCGTCTTTATCTCTCCTTTATTAATTGAACTTGCGATTGCAAAACGACTTGTCCCCGTGATCCGACCCGGTTTCACCGGATATAAATTTAATACTTGACGTCCTCCTACACTTGGGAGTAGCGCTTAAGTATCACATACTTGAGACGCGTTCAAGCAATTGGTGCCGTTGTCGGGGACAACGGTTTTTGCATTTACATTTTTTATTGATTTAGGAAATTTTGACGTGATACATCCTACTATTTAGTGTGAGTCTTTTTTATTCTTTATCTTCCATTTATTATCTTTCATTTTTATTTATTTTTCACTTTTTGAGTTCTTTGCTATCTTTATTTTCATTTTCCTTTATAAAAATTCAAAAAAAAGCTATGGACTTTAACGACATAAATTCTTTGTATGATGCACTTTCATTTTCTTTGCACAGGACCACTTCTTTGAAGCTCAAAATTGTCGGCTTTCCTCAAATTGACGGTGAATCCTTCTATCAAGCTTGGAGGAGGTTCATGGATTTGTTAAGCAGTTGTCCACATCATGGATTCACGATGGCCCATCTTTTCCAGTTTTTCTATGAGGGACTGCGGGAGGAGATGCAGGACTACATGGCGATGATGGACGATGGAGCTTTATTTGACATGTCACATGAGGATGCTTGGGAATACCTGGAATCCATGGAGGATATGGACCGACCATTGGATGGGACTGCAGGGAGTGAGCCGTTAGCGCTTCATTATGATGTCGTTGGAGCATGCCTTGACCAAGGAGAACCAAGCGTGGACGCACCTTTGCAACCCTTGGGCGAGGAGCTTCAATTGCTTATTCAGACACATGATGCGCAATCCCGATACTTTCTTCGGAGCATGGAGACTCGGAGCCAGTATATTCAGGAGATCATTTCGAGTCTTGCATTGCTTGCCTTTTGCTTGGGAGAAGGCAATCCAACCACTCAAAAATATTTATTATCTGATTTGGACTCTTCTTCACTCGCAGGTATTGTGTGCAAAGATGGAGAGGACGAGCGTGATATTTTGGATGGCCAGGAGGAGGAGCCAAGTATGGCTACGAGCTCATCGATCATTTTGGTAGAGCCTGAAATGTGCCTTCCCCTGGTCTGGTCCCAAGATCATTCATTCCTTTCCCCCGTGGTGGAGCATTGTATCGAGATGGATGCAACCATTTTAGGGAGTTTTCGTCAACATATTTCAAATTCCTTATTTTACTTTGACGATTATATTTGGGTCACTTTCATCGAAAGGCAACGGTGCCCACTTTGGATTGATACAGCTCATCTCTTGCAGGACATGGTCGCATATTTTAGAGAGATGCTTGGAGTTGTGTTGCTAGGGTCCAAAGTGATTCGTGGAGGGAAGACGCTCGCAGAGGAGCGTAAGGATCTAATTGAGCTACTTCCTCCACCGTTGGACATACGTGATCCGCCTTTTGACCCCGGTGACTTCTATCCAGTAGTGTAGAAAATTTAAATTTTTGCACTTTCTATGCTTTCTAGGATAGTTTTAATTCAATAAACGTATTCTCTTTCAACATTAAGGACAATGTTTGTCTTTAGTTGGGGGGAGTAGTATGTGGTTTTAGGATGTTTAGTTAGTTGTTTTTGGTTTAATTTTTTTTTGTTTTTTTGGAGACATCCATTTTGACATCACCAATCATTTTGCAAGTATATCGTTTACCCTCCTTGCTCTCTTGCTAGTTATTTGCTTAGTCCCTTGCATGTTTCATTTTCGTGCATGTTTTTGGGTTCAAATCTTATGTTCAAATTCCTAAATTGTGATTGTCATGCATTTTATTGCTTTTTATTCATGAGATCAATTTTAATATGCTATTCATAAAACTAGTGCATAATTTGATGAATTTTGTCTTCGATGTGGTTTAGATTAGTTTTGTACAAACTTTGTGATGCACGAGTTGGATTAAGTCATTAGTGTAGATTGGTGTTCAATTTGATGAAATTTGGCCTTGGATATACGCTTGGTTTATGCTTGAGGAGTGGTTGATTGGTGTGTTGGATCAAAAAAATAATAAAAGAGAAAGAAAAGAAAAAGAAAAAAGAATAAGTGCATCGTTCTTCTAGTTTTGTCAAGTAGCCGGGTCCTCATGAAACATTGGAGATTCGTGTCGAAAGATAGGATTTAGGGGAGTGCACGAGAGAAAAATAAGTGAATCTTAGGTGATTCGAGTTACTAGGTCCGCGGGGTCCTTTTTGGCCCAATGCCCCAAAATCTTCTGATTTGGGAGTCATTGACCGAACCCTCGTTACATGGGTCATTCTAAGTTTCATATTAAAAAAACATGAATAAACATGATCCACATATCAAACTTCCATGAATTAAGAAAGCTAAGTGTTATTTTTGGCCAAGTTCTTGAAGATTGTGATACTATGACACGCTTATGTTTTAATCTCAATGAATGCAAAATTTGCTTGTACTTTGTTGGTTTGAGCCATATTGAAGTTTTGGTCTTGGATTTGCTCTCTTTTATGAGTTGGTATATTGGAATTGAGTTTATATTGAAAAAATTTCATGTGCCATGAATATTGTGGAGTTTGATGTGTGCTATATTGTGAATCCGAATATATCGCTTGTTTTGCTAGGGACTAGCAAAAAGCTAGTTGGGGGTGTGTGATTAGGGTTCAATATTGTATATTTTACCCCTCATTAGATGGCATTTTGTGCATAATTTGTATTCGTTTTGGCTCCGATACGCGCATTTTGATGATATCACTTAATATTGGAGCTTACCGTTTTTATATGCTTAAACATAATTTTTACAGCTTATTAGAAATCTTCATCTTTGTCTTCTATTATTTTTCAGTTGAATTTTGTGAAGTCCCGATTCCAACACATATTTTTCCAGAATTTTTGGAGGTCGGAGCAATATACTGCATTTTTTGGAAGACAATGTGACGGTGCTGAAAATTTCTGGGCTAGAAAGTCTGCTTTTCCCCTCTTGTGTAGAATTCTGCTATCATTTCAGTATATATTCTGACATAATGATATTTTTCTGGTATTCTACACTTTGTTACTGTTCCATCGCCGCCTGGAACACATCATTCTGAGGTCGGATGATTTTTCTAGAATTTTCGCAAGACAGGGTGGCGGTGCTGAAAATTTCTGCAGATTTGCCTCTCTTGTGAAGAACTCTGCTATCATTCCCGTGTATTTTTCGGCCTAATGATATTTTTCTGTTATAGTACACTTTGTTACAGTTCCATCGCCTCCTGGAACACGTCAATCAGAGCTCGGATGATTTTTCTAGAATTTTCGCAAGACAGGATGATGGTGCTGAAAATTTCTGCAGATTTGGGATTAGTTGCGGGTTTGGGCGCGGATCCGACCCGTTTGGGCTATTTTCAGACCCGAAATTCTGAGTCTATTTCTTGGGCTTTCCTCCCCTCTTTTTCCCTCATTCCACTCTCCTTCTTCTTCATTCTTAGGGTTAGAGGCCATTGGAGAGGAGCAAGAAAGCTTGGAGGAGCACTTTGGAAGAGAGAGTTTATGTTTTTCTTAGAGAAATCTTGGTGAACTCTTTCCCTTTCTATGTGTATTTTGATTTGGTGATTTGTAATGATATTGGATGATGATTTTTAGAGATGAAAATGTCTCTTTTATTGCTATGAGTAGCTAGATCTCATTGTGTGTGGTTGTGTGGTGATGTTGCTTGCTTTGGCTATGGAATTTCAATCTTGCATGTTTAAAAGTTTATGTGGTAGGATTTTTTTGGGATATACTTTGAATTAGGGATCCTAGTGGATATCTCTAGAGTGGAGTTTGCCTAGTGGTGCCATTCATATATGCTTGGTTGTTTATTATCTCGATTTTCCATACCCTACTTTCATTGCACACCTAAGTGTTTGTTAAAATGCCACATCCACCGATTGCGATTTCCTTAACCGGAAAGACAATTGAGTTATCCTCGGATTGAACCCATATGCTTAGCAACCTCATTCCCACACACCACACAAGCTTCATCGCCTATTTCCCTCTCCGATTCTCGAACCCTAGGATGTTGGTTTGGTAGATGGTCTCACCCACATTTTCCCGCGCATTTCCACCATTAGCTTAGTTGGTTGTAGTTTCATCTTTATCTCTCCTTTATTAATTGAACTTGCGATTGCAAAACGACTTGTCCCGTGATCCGACCCGGTTTCACCGTATATAAATTTATTATTTGACGTCCTCCTACACTTGGGAGTAGCGCTTAAGTATCACATACTTGAGACGCGTTCAAGCAGACATCTATGACAGGACTGGAGGTAGACATGTCTCGGACAAATCCAAGCATGCATCATCCTCGGCATCCCAGAAATAGTCCATCCCAGTCGTCCTCCCTAAGTACTCAACCGCCCCAACCTGTGAAGCTAACTCTGAAGTGGATTGTGGCTCAGGCCCCATGGTGTCCTTGATCTGCTCTCGGCCATCATGCACATCCTCTTCATCCTCAACCTCAAAGTGAAAAAACATCGTGTCACCGTCGTGGTCAACACGCACTCCATCATCCGTCTCCTCCGACTCCTCAAAATATAGAATTCAGCTTCCTCTACTTGGCTCCACTACGCCCCCATCATCATGTTCTGCTTGTTCCTCCGTAGGGCCGTAATGGAATGAGCCCTCAACTGGCTCCTCATACTGGTCCTGGACCTGCTGGACTGTCGAATAATCGGTCCCTCAGGTAACACCATGAATCCTTGGTCGAATAATCAAAGAACTCCCCACCGCAACTCATCTGCACAAAATCCCGCCCAGATGGCGATAACCCTGTGTAGAAGATCTGCAGAAGATGATCCTCGTGAAAGCTCTGGTGTGGGCATGCAAGCACCAAATCAGTGAACCTCTGCCAAGCCTGATGGTAGGCCTCCCATTCAACTTGGGCAAATCTCGCTATATGCTGCTCTATGGCCTGCCGCCCATGTACCTGCTCCAAGAAAATAGGCAAAAACACTCGGAGAAAATCAGCCTGAAATGACAACCAAGTAAAATGTGAGTCGAGAGACAATGAATCAAACCACAATCTAGCATCATCTTGTAAAGAAGAGGGAAAAAATCTAAAGTATATGCAATCATCGCTAATATTCCCACCAAGACATGAATGCATCCAATCTTCAAAAATTTTAATATGTAAATGAGGGTTCTCCCACTCCGAACCATGAAAGTATGGCGGAAGTGGGATATCCTCCAAATCAACGTCGGAAAAATTTGAAGATGATGTCATTTTGTTGTAAAAAAATTTTCTCAAAAAAATGAGAATAAACAACCAAACGACTCAATAAGTGGAAAATAAATAAACGGAAAGACACACACTAAGAGATAGAAGTATCACACTAAAACTTTCAAAATCAATCAAAAAATGCTAATAATAGAAACCGTTGTCCCCGGCAACGGTGCTAATTGGTTGACACGGAAGGACGCGCAAGTGCACGCCTTCCACTCCCAAGCGTAGGAGTGTCAATGCAATAATAAATAACCGGTGAGTATCGGGTCGGATCACAGGGACAAGTCGTTCTATATTCACAAGTTTGATCGATAACGAAAAATAAAGTGTGTTACAACTACCTCGCTTAATGATGGATGAGTAGGAAAGAGTGTGGTGAATCTAAATTCCTATCCTACGCACTAGGGGTGGAGAGCGGAATTGGCAAGCAACGAGGAGGACTCATGTGGTGTGTGTGAATGAGGCCGTGGGTGTTGGAATTCATCCAAAATATAACTCAATTGATCTCCCGGCTAAGGGACGATCAATCGAAGGATGCGGCATTTCATCGAACAAGTGGGGTGCAATAGGTAATGAATAAAACTCATGATTTATCGACAATGAGCACATTAGAGAGGGTCCGCTAGGATGATCCTCTCTTTGGATTTCCTCTTAAGGTTCCAATAAACAAAGTTGTATGGTTTCATCCTCCAATTTAGAAAATGGAAAGTGCTAGAGATGTAATTCACAACCCAACAACAACAACAAGCACAACACAACCACACAAGATAAATTCAGAAATTCATAATGAAAAGGAGAAGTTTTTACTCAAAATCTATCATCCAATTCAATACAAGTAGCTAAATCAAAATTACACAATAGCTAAGAAAGATTTCACCAATGTGTCACTCAAAGATGGAATCCTCATGTTCAAGTGCTCCTCCAAGCTCCAAGCTTCCTCAAGCTCCCCCCATAGCCTCCAATGTCACTCCCTAGCCCTAAAAAGATCAAAAAACGAAGAAGAAACCAAAACAGCCGAGTCTGCCCCCAAAATCGAACCCCCAGGCCGCAAATAACGCACATTTGGGCTAGCGGGTCGGGCGCAGGGTGCCCGACCCGCGAAAATGCGTGCCCGCTCTTGGCCGCGGGCACGCGCGCAGCGCGTGCCGCCCCCAAGCGGGCCTCAACGGTTCTCTTTTTTCATAAAACTGCGGAGCGGGCCGGCCCGCAGGCCGGCCCGCGAAACCATTTTTTTTATTTTATGTTTTAAAAAAAATCTTACAGCGGCGGCGGGAAAGCGGGCCGGCCCGCAAACAGGGCTTTTAATATATCTTTTTTTTTATTTTCTATTTAATAAAATCCAGAAATCCCATTCTTGCACCAAAAATTCCCAAAAAATAGCTAGAAGCTTCCAAAAAATCTGGAAAAATTCCAGAAAATCTAAAAAAATCCCAGAAGTACTTGACGGGGAGCAAAAATTAGTCCATGAAAACCATATTTTATGTATAAAATACGAATAAGCTTCAATATTATACAATATCACAAATACGCCCGTATTAAAGCCAAAATAACATGGTATACACATAAAACGCCCAGAAATGGGGGGGAATATGCAATTTATATCCCGAATAACCAGCCAGTACAGCCTGTGCACCCTCCGCCACCAGGAGGCACTGCCTTCTCCACCTCTGTCACCACCACCACCACCACCGTCGGGACCACGGGGACTGTCACCACCCTATGCCCCGAGGCCCCTGCCACGTCTCCTCCGTACCCAAACCTGAGGGCAATGTCATCCCGTCTGCTCCTGAGCCGACTGCTCCACACTTTTCGGATCAGGAGCCATCCAGCACCCTTCCACCGCTTAAGGACCTTCTAGCCTCTCTGCCTATCTCCTTAGGGTCCCCTACGCCACTCATTGGCACCACCACCACACCAGTAGTAGCCGTCCTCACCGAGAGCGTCTCAACTTCTGTCTGCACATCTGTGTCGACGACAGCTCCTTCTTCCACTTTCGATGCTGCTGCTGTTGCTACCGCTTCTCCGGATCTCAGCCACATTACACTGCACACTTCCACCACTGAGATCCATTCTAGTTCACCCTCTCCGACCTTTCAGCCGGGCACCGTGGATTCGCTCCACGGGACCGTTTTACGAGAGTCGTGTCTCACAGTTCCCGTCCTCCACTCGACTCTCGTACCACTGACTCTTGCCTGATAGCGGTGGAGGACTTGACTTTTCGCCTTCGGCAGGATTTCGACGACTTCTCCCGCTCGACAGCCACCCATCAACAGCGAATTAAGGTGGACCTCGCTTCGATTATAGACCTGCTGCGGACACGGGGCCCACCTCCCGTGATCCTTGCTCACGTCCCTCCTCCCAGGCCAGCCCCTATCTCGACCGTCGCACCACTCCGTGCCCCACACTCTTAGGCTTCTACAGGGCCTGCCACTTCTACACCTGAGTTGGTAGCCACGGTAGTAGGCATCTCAGTCGTCGATGCACACTCTTCTACACTAGTCGAGACTGCCATTGTCCCATTTTCAGCTGAGCCCGCTTCCACTACCGCTGATCTCCGGGCCGACACACTTGTCGAGCCATAGCCTGCTGCCACAGTTTCTGTTCCACATCGGGGGACCCACCACCGCCCACAGAGGGCGGTGCCCATGCTTGATGCTGTCCCTCCACCACTTTTTGTTTATGTCCTTCCCTCATCCTATTTTGTGTTCATCTGTCTTTTCGGGGCCTTAGTCTTACACAGCTTGGGCGAGGACCCATTTTTTGCATTTTTCACTTCCCCCATCACCATGCATCATTCCATGCATTTGCATCATCACTTTGTCCTTACATCATACCACTTTTTCTTTCTTTTGCACAGTTTTATTTTCCCTTCACTTTCTATCTCCTTACCCACCCACCCACCCTAGCATCATTTCCTACATACCAGCGTGTTCCCAGTAGTGAGGACACTACTGCGTTTAGCTTAAGGGATGAGCGCTATCGCTTTATTTTCTATTTTTACATTTTTCTTTTACTTTGCACCTTTTTACTTTACTTTTCCACCCATTTTCCACCTTTCCATCTTTTTTCTCATTCAGCATCATGTTTTCCACTTTTTGTCATGCTTGCATGTTTGTTTTCATTTTCTTACTTTCCCCGCCCCTTTTCCCTTTTTGCTAAATATGTTCTACATGATAATATCTCTCATAGCCCTCAGTAGCTACTCACGATGCTTATATTTGTTGACATGCTATTTAGAGCAATCTCAATCTTACTACTTATATGCTTGCATATTCTCTTGCTGACCTTTCTAATTTAATGTTTGATATGAATTGAAATTGAATGCATGAAATAGTATCTAGTACGTTCTTTGTTGGGTAATGCACCTAGGTTCAAGCATCATTAGAATATTTGGAGCACCTGTTTGTTATCTTATCCACTTCTGTCTGCATGCCTGATATTATTGTGCTTTATACCGCATGCTTTCATTATTTGTTGAGATGAATGAAAATATCCATGCTAGCTATGAGTTTAGTTAGAGTATTATCCCATTTAACCGTTGTGCACATCTGATGAGCGAACCGAGTGATATATTATCTTCCTTCTCCACATATCTTTATGATTCTCTACATATCATTTGGTTTTACACCCTACATCTACTTTTACCGCACCTACCTCCCAAAAATCCCAAAAGAAAAAGATAGCTTCCAAAGACCCAAAAATATCAACAAAAAAACAAATGAGAAAAAGAAAAAGAAAAGAAAAGAAGGAAAGAGAAATATTTCCTATCTCCTTACTAGAAGCTACTACAAATACTTGGGAAAAGACAAAAATTCCACATCCTATTCCTAGATGCGACGCCTCGAGCTAAGCTTGGAGGGTGAACCACTTGATTATATGATTGAGTATGACATTAGAGTGGGGATGGTGCACAATGGGGAGATTCGATAATGCCTAAACTTTACGAAATATTTTAGTTTTGGATATTTTTCATGATTTGAAGTGAATATTTGAATGTCATGGCCTCTTTCCATTCTTTATTGCATGTTGGTGTGATCTCTTTGTGCTTCACTTATATCTATTGATTGAAAAGTGTGTTGCCAACTCTTTTTATACTAGACTCTACAGATTGCATGATAATTGATATAAGTTGACGACATGATTTTAGAGGATCCCTACTTTTGCCTTTATTGCATGCTAGCCAAATGATTAGTAAGACTTAAAAATACTATTAGTATGTGTTCTATTATTCGAAGCATTGTGATATGATGCTTGGGCCTGAGATCTAACTGAACATTTTAGCACCCATCTCCATCTCCTATCTCTTTTATTTTCTTTTATTATCGCCCGGTAAACCTAATATTCGTCTTCCTCGAGGACGAGTAAGAGGTAAGCTTGGGGGATTTTGATGTGTCCATACTTTCCATCTTTTCATAGCATCATTTCATTGTATTTCATGTCATATCCGCATCCAAATCCCGCATTTTCATACGATACTGTGCTTCTAACACTATATTCGAGTTTCATAGAGCTTTGTGGATTTTCAGGGATTTTGGATAGATTCGGAGCCATTTTGGGACATGGACACATCCAGCACGTCCGTGATGCCGCTGGCAAGGCTTTACAGGAGTTCGTTGAAGTTTGGAAGTATATGGGAGGAGAAGAGGAGAAGCGAGCGAGAGAAAGGAGTCAAAGTCCAAGCATGTGCATCTTTCCCATGCGACTCGACCTGAATAGCACCAGCTACTCGGTCAAGCTGACACACGAGTCCAGCAAGAAGGGCATGCGCATCCTACTCGACCGAGCAGAGTGACGACTTGGCCCGAGTCGATCCAGTTTTTTGAGCTCCCTCCCACCAGCATCCTACTCGACCGAGCAGGACCTACTCAACCCGAATAGGCAGAGCGACAATTTGGAAGGAGAGCTCCGACCTACTGACAACTCGACCGAGTAGGTGGGCTACTCGATCGAGTAGCCCGGATCCCTTCTTCTAAGCAAGCAGCAGCTAAGGCACCTGCTCGACCGAGCAGGTGCCTGCTCGACCGAGCAGCCGACTCGGTCGGCGACTTGTGGGCTCCAACCCTCCAGATTTTCAGATTTTCTCGTTGGGTCCACCCTCTATGTATTTAAGACTTTTTTCCTGGTGTTTTATAGTGCTTTTTGAATTATTTTTAGAGAGGAGAGATTTAATTAGTTGTTTTTAGATCTGGGGTTTTGGATTGAGCTGTCATTGCAAAAGATCGAATTTTTCTTGTCTTTTGCACCTTGAAATCTGTTGGAGTTCGTTTATTTTATATATTGGGTATCATACTCTCCTGGTTTTGGTACGTAAGATTCTCATTTCTTGCTTGTTTTAATTGCTACGATGTTTTCCATGGCAAAAATTGCATTTTTATTTGTTATAATTGCTACGTGTGAGTAATCTTCTCTAGGGCTGATGGGTTAGCCCTAAGACTCTATGAAAGAGATGTAGATCTGGATTTGTAGGTTGTGTTGAGAATAAAGGGGAGTATTTTGGTCGATCCATCCAAATCTCTAGGAGAACTCGTACTGAGATCACGCCCACAGTCGGTGAAATTGATTAGCTTAAGTATCCTTAGGATTTAATTAGGGAGTTAGTGAATCCAACCAAGGCTCGTGACCATGCCCAGCTCGTGCCTTGAGGGGATCCACCGACGAACTATATCACTACATTAACGGCTACCGCCATTGTGTCAATGAGAGCCACCGAAGTACCTCAAAGCTCTAACCCACGAGAGTGGTATGATCTGAGAGACCAACCCCATAAACCCAATGCAACGTAAGAATCCTAGTCTAACATCGACCTCCGACGGTCCTAGCGGTGATCCATAAGGCACTAGCTTCTTTATATTGAACCAACAACAACATCAAACAAATAATCCTCCAATCGACTGCTATCTCATTCTGAAATCTAGAAATAACCTGAGACTCCAATACACTGTCACTGTCCCTGTTAGATTTGACAACCTTTTATACTATAATTTGACACCGTTCGCTTGCGGATAGAACCCAGAGTCGGCACCTAGGAACCATACCGCGCCTGGCGACTGTGACACCGACAGGTAGATTTTAGGTGTAAGTTCTGGGGGCGTAAGTATGCTAGGGTATATGAACGTTTGGATAGGGTGATGGCGAACTCTTCTTGGTGCATTGCTTTTCCTCATGCTCTGGTTCGGTATTTGCCAAGACTATTCTCAAATCATTGTCCACTATTGATGCAATCAGAACCTCAATTTTTATCGAACCCTCTTTAGAAGCCATTTCATTTTCAAGCGATGTGGTTTAAGGCGGAAAATTTCAAAGGCTTCCTTTATGAGATGTGGGGGAGGGCCCAGGGAAATTGGGTTGGTCGTTTAAGATAGGTGGTTGCGGAGCTTGCAACATGGAATCGTCACTCTTTTTAGGAAATATGTTTCGGAGGAAGGGATGGCTTAAGGGCAGAATCGACGGTGTGCAGAGAGAACTTATTATTCACTAGTCCCATCAATTATGTAGTTTGGAAAAACATTTGCTGGCAGAGTATGATGCCATTCTTTCTTAGAAAGAGGTTTCTTGGGCCCAAAAATCTAGGGTTGAGTGGCTTCTTAAGGGGGATAGGAAGACTAATTTTTTCCATCTTTCCACCTTATTTCAACGGAGACGGAATCACATCGCCGTGTTGAATGATGATGATGGTCGTTGGATTATGGATAGAGTGGCTTTGCCGCACCATGTTACGACCTTCTACAAAACTCTGTTCAGGACTGATGAGGATGCCAGACAAACTTTTTCTCACCCTCATTGCCCATCGTTGACCTCTTTTCAAGCTAAGACTCTTGGGGGCGTGTGTTGGAGAAGGAAGTTAAAGTTGCACTATTCCAAATGAAATCATGGAAGTCCACTGGTGTGGATGGATTCCAAGTTGGAGTTTTTCAAGAAATGTGAGATACAATAAACTACACTTTAGTAGATCTGGTGTCGGCTGCTTTGGAAAGAGGATGTTTTGATAAGGAACTCTGTAAGATTTTGCTAATACTCATTCCTAAGGTTCATCAACCTACACTGGTTAAGTAGTTTCGTCCTATCGGTTTGTGTTGTGTGACATATAAACTTATTACGAAAGTGCTGGTTAACAGACTTCGTCATTTTCTTACAGATCTGATTGGACCTTTACAGGCCAGTTTTATTCCTGAGAGGCAGGCATTAGATAATATTGTGGTTGCCCAATAACCGATTCATACCATTAGAAAATCAAAAGGCCGGACTGGTTTCTTTGCTTTGAAGATTGACTTGGAAAAAGCATATGACAAGATTAGATGGGACTTCTTGGAGGAGACTCTGGTTCTTTCTGTGTTCCCAAGTTTGTAACGACCCGCTCTCAGGGGGCTATTACTTATTTGATTTATTCGCAGGTCTGCAGATCACCAGTGAAAACAACATAGCCATGATGCAGAGATGTATAAAAATACTCAAATAGTGTCCATATGTTACAATCCATACTGTACAACATGTTCCAACAAATATACATGAAAGAAAGGAAGTACTTATGTGAAAATACTCTAAAAGCTGTGATCTCAGGGTCGAACTCTGGCTCTGCCAACTCAGGAACATCTACCTCAACATGCACGTCGTCTGCGGTGCCACGGAGATGGAACCGTAGGTAAGTCACAACAATTCTAGCAATAGTAGTAAAAGCAGTGTACAAGCATAAGAATGAACAAACTATGGAACTAACTACGTGTGATAAGTAAAGGAACAACAGTCATATATGCAAGTGCAATAAGTAAAGTATGAGAGCAACAACGATGACATGGCGTATATGACATAGTAATAAAGCAGGTAAGGTAGCAACAATCGTAAGGTAAGCAGGCATATGGAGTAACAACAATAGGACAAACATGCAGCAATATAGTTTTGCAAGTGGTAACTACGTGACGCAAGTTGGAGAGTATGATATGCAACCATGTGTCATCTCGTTTGCCATGTGGAGCAAATCCCGGGTGTCAACATACAACATAATTTTGAGAAATAACGAGACGAGACGAGATGTGACGAGAGAGGTGACTCCGGTAATAGCTCCCACACCCTCTCAAACATGAGTTACCCCAAACCCTAGTGACGCGTCATGTGTGCTACGCATATGCTTCTTACTGGATGTTCCACAAGATATTCCACAAGATGTTCCACACGATATTCCACAAGATATTCCACAGGTTATTCAACAAGATGTTCCACACATGATATTCAATTCGTTAGCATTCACTGAGTAATAAATGGCATGCAGCAGGTGATGTGTCTATTTAAATATGAGCAATCGTGAACAAGTGTATACAAAGTGTATGCGTAGTTTTCAAGTGAAAAGCATCGGAACATGGTAGACAAGTGTGAACGAGAGTTATAAGTTTACGTGCAACGAAAGGTGTTGAAGAAACTTATTTGAAAGTATGGTGCTGATTCCATGCTTCGATCATGTGTTATTTCTAATAGTACACAGTTTACCCAAGTAGCTGGTCGGGTGTTACAACCACCTAAGTTGAAAGTTGGCAATGTTATATGCTTAAGTTAATAGTCGTTCTAAGACTATTTATAAGCATACCAAGGTCATGCTATTACACTAGCTTAACTTCTAAAACTAGATGTAACGACCAGTATTTTTCAACACAACAATTTACAGATTTAACATATTTTCAACATTTCAAAATTTCTTTATAATAGTTAGTCAGGAGTTTTATATTAAAAACTGATTTCAAAAATTCCCTATAAAAATATTTTGAAGCACTAGACTAATTATAACGTATTTCAGTAAGTACAGATTTCATCAAATACCTCTAAACATTTTGATAAAAATTCATTTTCAAATTGTTACTGTTTTGGCTTAATGAATTTATCTTCTATACAAATGTTATCAAAATATTTTCAAACTTCTACAGTATCATCCTATGACCATTTAGAGCTCCCCACATTAATTTCGTAACTTTCTGATATCAAATCAACCTAGAACCCGCAAACACGCTTTCTAAACGTTTTTGCCTAAAACTAGTATCCATGTAGCTCAAACCCCAAAACGGATCTCGTATTCACGATCCTCGCGACGATACGATCATGTAGGTATTTTTTCATAATTTTTCGGAGTCGTATGCGAAAACAGGTTTGTATTTCCTCCGGTTTTGCTAATTACAATCACTAAGAACTTTCACCCTAACTAATTACTGTTATCTAATTACTTTTACCCCCCCCCCCCCCCAATTATTTCCCTAACCACCTACATTTACCAACCCCCTTTTGGTAGCTCAGATCCGACATGGTAGATGTCCATTTACTAACACTATTTATTATTATTATTATTATTATTATTATTATTATTATTATTATTAATTATTCTATTTTTCTTAACCTATATATAACTCTAACCCCTCCCATCTCATTTCACAACCCAGGCTTATATCACTCTCTCCTCTCAAACTCTCTCACAATATCGATCTCACCCTCTCCTTTCGGTTCTCTCCCAAGCCCAGCCTGAACGACACCCTCTTCTTGCGATTGAACCCATACATCTTCGTTCTCAGCACACACCGAATCCCAACTCTCCATGCTTTCAACTCACACACGCACCCAATATCTCTCTCTCTCTTTTACTCACATTTCTAAATCCAAGCCGTAGACAAACTCAACCCAAGCTAAACATCTCTTTTGCATTTCTCTCTCAAATTGCAAACTAAACACCCTCCCCCTCATTTCACGTAACAAAACCCAAACCCCAATCTCTCTCTACCTCTCCCCCAACCGCACAGTACCTCACTCCCTCTCTCTCTTTTTAATTTCGTTCGAAATAAAACCCATGCCATTTACGCATCCCCCGCTTGCCCTTCCGCTCTCTCCTGCTCTCTCACGGTGGTCTGACCGCCATTGACCGCCGCTCGTCACCCGTACACGCCGTCGTGTCCCCCCTGAAGAGCCGCCCCCTCTCACCTGATCTCCTCCCCGCCATACGCTGGCAACCCGCTGCCCGCTGTTGCTCCGACGGCAACCCCCACTCACCGTCGCCACAGCACACAGCAGTCGCCACCCCCCGACGCTCCAAGCGCCTCAGCCACCGCCGCCGTCCTCCTACCTCCAGAAGCCCGCCGGCAACGCTCGCCACCGTCCCCGACAGATCCCCGCCCGTTCCTCACGCTGTCCTCGCCTCGCCGCTCGAAGAACCCCGACAGCCGCCACTCCGACCTCACCGTCGGTGACTTTCACCTCCCCACCGTCGCTCGCCGTCGCTCGCCGCCCCCGACACCACACGGTCGCCGCCCGCCATCGAGACATGCAACACCCCCGTTCATTCAATGTGAACGAAGAGGGTGAGGGTTTTATTAAAATGTATTCTTTTTATATACGTATACTCGTATTTTTACGCATATTTCCGTATTTCTGTAATTAAATAATATGGGTTTATTGGTTTTAAATTAGTAATATATTATATAATGGTAAGAAAATTGTAAGACCAGCTCCAGAAAATCGGAAATAATATTCTGGATCCAATAGCGCTAGTCTTATCTCGATCAGACGCTTATTTTTCCAGAATCATTTTTAGCCTAAAACTTAAATACGTAAAATTCTTTCTAAAATCTGTAACTCCTTATTTTCACGTACACTGATACGTGATAAAAATATATGTTATAGTAATCTTCGAGACGGTCGTTTTGACTGCCCACTTGAACATTTCTGACTAGTTTTGCATCCAGAATAAATCATTGAAGGTTTACGTTACTCAAGTAAAATTGGTTTTTAAATGGATTTTTGAGCTTCTGAAAATTATAAAAATTGACAGAGACTTCCGAAAAATGTTTCCTCTTGCAGTAAGATTATTTTTATCATATCTAGCCTATATAAAATTTAGACCGTTTTCCGTTACCGTTTCAACCAGTTTTAAAAATCAAAACGATCATGTAGATAAATAGAGTATAGCGTATACTTTAACTAACTGTTTCTTGTGTTTACAGATATCAAATCTCGTGCACCAGCACTAGATCCAGTCACGCCTCACTACCATCACCTCGAGATCTGTAAGTCACAATGGATTCTAGATTTAGAAAAGTAGATAGTGTCCTCGTACGAACTTTTAAAGCAACAACTTTTGTGTTCCATGTTTGTTGGACTTGTCTTTATCCTCAAATTTGCTAGCATCCACCTTGCTTTACTTTAAGAAAATCGACCAGTGAACCTAGCGTAACTATCATCGTAAACAAGAAACTAATGACATCATGTGGCTCATCTTATGGAATGTCTTATGGAATATCTCGTGGAATGTTTTGTGAAATATCTCGTGGAATATCTCGTAAAATGTCTAAAGGAATATCTCGTAAGAAAGCATGTAATCGATACACATGACACTGGGGTCTAGGGTAACTCATTGTAGAGAAATTGTAGGAGCTATGATCGGAGTCACTCTCTCTCGTCTCGTCTCGTCTCGTTTTCAAAGTATGTTGTAGTTGACGCCCGTGATTTGCTTCCCGTGGCAATGGAGATGACCCATGGTTGCATATTATACTTTCCTACATAAGTCACATCACACAGTGTAGTTAATTAATGCCAACAACAAATAACCATTGATTGGATGTCTTGTTCAATACTTTGCATGTTTAATTGCTTACAGTTCATGCCTGCTGGTCCCACCATTGCTATCACCATGTTTGCTCTTGC
This sequence comes from Scilla litardierei, assembly GCA_030789695.1. Taxonomy (NCBI): domain Eukaryota; kingdom Viridiplantae; phylum Streptophyta; class Magnoliopsida; order Asparagales; family Asparagaceae; genus Scilla; species Scilla litardierei. The sequence continues at coordinate 139,550,640 of CM061137.1, forward strand.
ATGTTACTTTTCGTACTTACACGACCACCTTTTACTTTATGCATTACACGTACTTTACCTATCACACTTGTGCAGTTACCAGTACCTTACTTCACTTGTTTTGCCTGCTTTACACTTGCACTACCACAGTACAATCTGTTCTTTCTTTACAGTTCTGTTTACCTTTAGTACCAGTTATGTACCGGTGTTGCTCAGTACTTTACTTTTCACTCGGGTTTGCTTGTACGTAGATACTTTTTACCATACTTGTGCACTGCTTCTTTTCTATGTTTAGAATTGTTGTGACTTACCTTCGGTTCCATTTATGGCACCGACAGCCGACGACCAGATCACAGAAGCGGCCCCTGAGGTTTGAGGAGCCAAAGTTTGACCCGGAGGCTGCGGAGTTTAGCCGCTTTGTGTTGGTGTATGTTTTGTATTATGTATTTCCTTATTCGCATTTCCTTTCTGTACTTCCTTTATGTGATTTGGTGAGAGAGAGAGAGAGAGCTTTTTGTTGTTGTACTTTAATTCATGGACTGTAATAATGTACGCTGGCTTGAGTATTTTTGTATGTCTCTGCATCGTGGCTATGTTGATTTCACTGGTAAACTGCAGACATGCGAATAAACCAAATAAGTAACGGGCCTCCGAGAGCGGGTCGTTACACTAGAATTAGAGTGACTTACAGTTATCGAGATCGTCGTAGTAAGACGAGGTTGGAACTATATCTCCCAAGGGAGCTCTAGTGCACGAGAATCGGTATCTGCAAACACAAGAAATCATTAGTTAATGACTACACTATTTTCTGTCTATTTTTCTTAACGTGTTCGTATTTTTATTATCGCTTAAAACTCGTCAAAATACCTATTAAATATTTTTAGATGGGCTAGATGAGAGTAAAATAATTTTATGTAGGAAGAAAATATTTTTCTAAGGCTCATATGTATTTTTCATAATTTTTAAAAGCTTAAAAATAATTAAAACTAATTAAAAATGAGAAAATGATTTTTTATTATATTTTTCAAAGATTTCTCTAGGGCAAACCATACGTCGGAATTCTTCCAACAAGGGGCCAAAACGACCGTATTAATTAGTACAACTATATATATTTTTCTCGTACATCAGTGTACGTGAAATATTTAAGATATTGATTTTTAAATGAAAACATCATAATTAGATTTAAACTTTAAAAATTTGCTGAGGAAAATACACTCACCCTTTGGCAATGAAACTAGCGACAATGAGTCTGTTTCGTTGTTTCTGATTTTCTGGGCCTAGTCTTGTATTTTTCTGAGTCTTATATTATAAACTATTAATTTTAAACCATTAAACCCATTATATAATATATTAATATATATATACACATACATAATATGTAAGTAATTATATACGTATACGTATCTAATACGTATTAATATTAACTCACCCTCTCTCTCATTACCATGCGCATGCAGCGGATGCGATAGCGACAGCGGAAGCGGAAGCAATAGCGACAGCGTCAGCGGGGGCTCGGTGGGTTCCCGGGCGTGGGGCATCGCCGGCGTACAGCGGGGTTGGCAGCGTGAGCGAAGGCGGTGTTGGAACGCGGCGGAGGGCAGGAAGCGCCGGCGAGGCACGGTGAGACTCGACGAAGGGATTCGAAGGAGCGGAGGGGAGCTCGTGGGGCTTCGATAGAGCGTCAGCGTCGGTGGGGCTGCGACGAGGTCGGGCGGAGGGAGGCAGACATGACGCTATTGGTGAGCATAAGGAAGACGGCGGCGGTGGCTGACCTTTGCCGATGGGGGCTTCGACAGGGTGGCGAGGGTTGCTGGGTTCGGCGGAGGAGCGTGACGTCGACGACGAACGTCAGTGATGTGAGCACGGAGAGGGGCTGAGGAGCGGTCATTGGTGTTGGCGTGTGCTCTCGGTGGAGCAGCGAGGGAGGAGGCGGAGTGGGGGAGCGCTGCTTGGGGAATTCGGGGGCTATGGACATTGAGGATGTCTTGGGGATGCGGCGACGGTGTAGGGTGTGGGGTCTTGGTGGCAAGCGGGGAGGATGTGGTTGCCAGGCGAAGGGCTGTGGCTGAGGGAGAGGCGAAGGAAGATGGCGAGAGGGGGTCGAACACGGGGACGACTTCGTTGGAGGTGAGGCGGACTTAGCTGCGAGGAGCTCGGAGTGCGGCGGTGATGCCGTTGGTGCATGGGAGAGGGAGTGAAGGAGAGGGGGTTTGAGAGAGGAGAGAGGATGTGTATGGTTGCCGTCTGTGAGTGAAGGGAAATGGTTAGCGTTCACTTCGTTTGCGAGGGAGAACGAAGGGAAGGGGAGATTCATTTATAGGTTTAGTAAAAGAAATTAATAGCATGAATAATAATAGTAATAATAATAATAATAATAATTGTTTTAATGACTATGTAGTAATTAGGGTGGGTGGATCCGAAATTATCGGATCTCACAAACTTAGGCAGCCATTTAAGAGGGTGGGGTTAGGGTTAATTAAGGGTTTGGGGGGTAAAAGGTAATAGTAAAAAGTCATTAGTAAGAGTGAAAGTGATTAGGGGATGTAATTAGTAAAAACGGAGGAATACAGCCCCGTTTTCGCATACGACTTCGAAAAATTACGAAAACATAGCCACGAGTTCATATCGTTGCGAGGATCGCGAATACGAGATCTATTTCATGGTTTGAGCTACGGAGATATGAGTTTTGGTTCAAAACGTTTGGGATGCGGTTTGCGGGTTCTAGGTCGATTTGGTTTCAGAAAATTACGAAATTAAAATAGGGAGCACTAAATGATCATAGAATCACATTGTAGAAGTTTGAAAACGTTTTGATGATGTTTATATAGAAAATTAATTCATATAGCTAAATCAGTAACAATTGAATATGAATTATTATAAAAATTATTTATAGGTATTCGATGCTACTCGAACTTACTGAAATACACCATAACTAGTTTGATGCTTCAAAATATTTTTACAAAGAATTTTGAAATCATTTTTGATATAAAACTCCTAACCAACCATTATAAAATACTTTTAAAATGTGAAAATACGTAAAATACGTAAATAATTGTATCGATGAATACTGGTCGTTACATAATTCCTGGATCAGGCTCATCATGTTTTGTGTTTCGTCAGCTCATATTTTAGTCTTATGGAATGGAGAGAGTTCGGAATGGTTTGAACCAGACAGAGGGTCAAGTTGATCCTCTTTCCCCATATTTGTTTGTACTATGTATGGAGAGGTTAAGGTTACTCATTTTTGAAGCGGTAGCTGAGAAATCTTGGAAACCAATTGTGATTGGAACGGAGGATCCTGCTATTATCCATTTGCTATTTGCAGATGACCTGTTTTTGTTCGGTAGAGCTACTTTACAATAAACTAGTAGAGTCACGGAGATCTTGGATATGTTTTGTGCCTCATCTGGTTCTAAGGTTAATTTGGAGAAATCTAGATGTTTTGTTTCCTGGCGGTAGGACGTCAACATGCTTTGAGTATCTGTACTTCCCTAGGGGTTCAAATATCTACTGACCTGGGAAAGTACTTGGGCATGCCTTTACTACTTGGCAGAGTTTCAAAGAATACCTACAAAGATGTGGCGGAGAGGATCGGCTCTAAACTCAGTGGTTAGAAGTCGAAGTTATTGAGTCTGAGTGGATATGCTACCTTAGTTAGTTCAATTACTTTGCCATTCCTATGTATGCTATGCTCACAACATGTTTCCCAAAGCATACCAAGAAAGAGATAGATAAGTTGAATATGACTTTTGTTTGGGGTGGACAGGAAAGGAAGATGAGGCTTCATCTTGTTAGTTGGAAGGAGGTGTGTAAACCAAAAAAGGTGGGAGGTCTAGGACTTCGGTATATGGAGTTGCATAATAATGTAATGTTGCAGAGGTTAGCTTGGAGGTTTTTGACGAAACCTCATGCTCTTTGGGTTAGGCCATTGAAATCAAAGTACAAGATCGCTGAAGACTTGGTTGAATATATTTCTGGATTGGATCCCCTTCCTCCATCTTGGTCCTACTCTTGGAAAAGTTTGGTCCAAGTTTTGAAATCTTTAAAAGATGGGTTAATAAAGGGTTGGCGATGTGTTACATACTTATTTTTGGTGGGATATTTGGCTCGGCCAACCACTTTCATCTGTTCCTGATCCTCCGCCTGGGATGGATTTTGCACAGACTTTGGTTAGTGATTTTATTGTTAATGGTTCATGGGATATGGAGAAGTTATTACATTCCGTTCCAGATACTGTGGTACAACAGATTATGTCTTACACACTTCCTAAAATCTCAGCGGGGGTGGGGGGGTGGGGTGGGTAGTTATATATGGCATCTAACACCAAATGTGATTTTTTCTACTCAATTAGCTTATCGGCAGTTGTAGGAAACTCATTCTTGTGGCTTAGAGGTTCAGTTTGCTTGGTTATGGAGGTTGCCTTTGCCTGCTCACTGGATGTACTTTTTGTGGCTTGTTATCAAGAAAAGGATTGTCACGAATGGCTTGCGATTTCAAAGGGGAATCTCTGATTCAGGTTTGTGTTCGTTCTGTGCGGCTAATTCCGAAACTACGATCCATGTTCTCAGAGATTGCATTGGAGCTAGGAGGGTTTGTGATTTTTTCTTCCCTAGATCGACCTTCCCAAGATTCTATCACTTTTCTTTGATGGAGTAGATTACGGTGTTCTTGGATATTGGTACACGGAGCCTCATCAGGTTGTATTGTTTACTACATGTTTATGGAAGATTTGGTGCATCTGTTGTCATGGAATTTTTTTTCGACGGAGGACAATGACACTGAGTATTCTCTTATATTGAGACAAATCGTCCAGGTTGCAACAGCGGTATCTTGCCTTTATTGTAAGCCCCTTACAATCTCTCATACCGTGTCACTTATTCGGTGAGTTCACCCTGGTCCAGGAGTGGTCAAGCTAAATGTCGACGGGGCTAGTAAAGGGAATCCGGGTCTTGCATGTGCAGGTAGCATTTTTTGGGATGATCAGGGTGCTTGGCTTCTTTGTTTTTCTGCATGTATTGGGTGGGGGACTAATCTAAACGCAGAGCTCCAGGCTGTACGTTTTGGGTTGCAGATCTCGTGGCAGAAGGGATTTTTGGAGATTATGTGTGAATCAGATTCACAGGTTGTGCTGTTGCTTTTTAACTCAACGGAGGCCCACTCTCACCCCTTTGGTACCTGATTCTGGACATTCGACAGCTGGCGGCCAGATTTCGTCTTTGTACCTTCCAACATGTTTTTCGCAACACGAATTTTTGTGCTAATCTGCTTGAAAACTTGGGATGTCAACGGGATGAGGAATTACAGATTTGGGATCGTCTGCCTGCTTCATTATCTTACCAACTTAACATGGATGTGAAGGGCTCTCGAGTTCCTAGAGATTTACCCTCTAATTTCTGTATCTTTTTTTGGGTAAATTGCATAAAAATACCCACACGCTTGGGCCATTTTTAAGTAAATACCATGAGGTTCACTTTGATCAGTTTTAATACCCAAACGTTTGGTTCCGGTTTCAAGTCGATACTGTAGTGCCCTGCTAAGCTACTGCACAAGTACTAGAGGGGGGGTGAATAGTACTTAAAATAATTAAGAGAGCTATTCCTAACTATTGTGCAATAAACAAACGACAATGCGGAATAAACAACAATCAACAAGAGATAGTCAAACGCAAACAAAACATGTAACGGGTTCAGATCCACCCAAGTCTCCCCGACTTGTTCCCGGTGATCCTACGTCCCAACCACCCGGATCCCCTCCGGATACTTGAGTTAGAAACCCTAACTCAAGATTTAGCACTATGAAATTCTTGTGAAAACCTTCACATGACCAAATCATACAAATGACATATGACTCCCACAAACCGGGATCACACCCTCTCTCACAACCGAGAGACACAATTCAAATATCAATTGAAATGAAATATGAAACACTTACCAAAAAATCCTATGCCTTGAGTATAACTTACCAAATTAGGGCAAAGATGGATTTTGAGGAGAGAATGTCACCAAACCGAATCTCCACCAATAAGATCAACGATCGAAGGTTAGGATGGAGGATGGTGACTTTGGATCAAGCTCTTGGCTTGGAAGGCTCACAATGGAGAGAATCTCTCTTGAGAAAAATGGCTGAAAGAGTTGAGGGAGAGATTCTTGTGAGGAAGAGAAAGCTTTTAGAATGGAGTTGAATAGCTTCTCTTTGATTTCTCTAAATCTCTAAAATGGCAGCCTTGAATATCCTTGAAGAATCCCTCCAAGTATATATAGGATAGAGGAGAGAGAGAGAGAAGAAATCGAGTCAATAAAGGCTCCAACGGCTCTATTCTGAAGCAGACTAGTCGGTCTAAGAAGGATCACTGACCGACTAGATTGGAAACTAGTCGGTCGGTGATTCTTCATGAATCTAACAGCTCGACAGCCAAAAGAGAAAGTTCCAAGCAACCTGAACTAGTCGGTCTAAGAAGACTTGCCAACCGACTAGTTTCTCAACTAGTCGATCGGTGAGTGTTCTTTGACCGACTAAGAATGAAATGCACTAGGCTGGATTCAAGTTGAACTAGTCGGTCGAAGAACAAATGCTGACCGACTAGTTTATCAACTAGTCGGTCGATAAACGTTCTTTGACCGACTAACGATAAACAGTAACTATGGCTGTACAGGGAAAGCTCAACTAGTCGGTCTAAGAAGGATTCCTAACCGACTAGATCGTCATCTAGTCGGTCGGTGACTCTTCTTTGACCGACTAATTGATCAACAAATCTGGGCTGAAATGAGCAAGGCATTCTAGTCGGTTCAAGAGGAATTAGATCGTCATCTAGTCGGTTGGTTCTTCTACTTGAACCAACTAACATGCACTAGAAGCCGAGGGAAGAAGCAATAGGCTTCGGGAAAGTTTCTAATGGCTTCAATGATAAACCTAGCTCTAAGATATGAGCGAAATGAAGATAATAATGTAAGTCCTACTCAAGGCTTAACATTCTAATCTATGAAGCTAGAGGACAATAAATAATACATGACGAACCGTCTTCGAAGCTTCAATCTTCATTCGTCTTGACTTCAATATTGCTCCTAGAGCTTCAACGAAGCTTCAGGCACACGATCACGCGTATTGAGAAGTCTTGAGACGTCGCTTTGGATATATGTTGTAACGACTGGTTTTTCATGTATTTGGATTATCTATATTATATATATATGTTTTGGTGGATTTTCTCCTTATGTGTGGTTTTCGTCTCCGTAGCTTTCGTTTTCGTTCGTTTCGTCGTGATTTTCTAGTCTCTTCCTTATATCGTTGATCTTGGAGTAAGTCACTCATGACGAACTTCAAATCACTCATATTTTAGAGTTAGAGTGATCTTAGAAGCTATAGAGATCTTTCCGAAGCTTCGCGCTTCATTTCGGCACTTTTCGTGCACCTTAGTGTAATGCCCTACAAGCTACTGCACAAGTACTAGAGGGGGGGTGAATAGTACTTTAAAAATAACGAGGAGTATAATTCCTAATTATAGTGCAAACAACTACCAAATCAATTTGCGGAAGCTTAAATTGAAGACAACAACAAAATTAACAATGCAAACAAGAGATATTACTGGGTTCGGATCCACCCAAGTCTCCCCGACTTGTTCCCGGTGATCCTACGTCCCAACCACCCGGATCCCCTCCGGATACTTGAGTTAGAAACCCTAACTCAAGATTTCCACTATGAAATACTTGTGAAAAACCTCCACAAGTCAAATCATACACAAAGTAATTTGTGACTCCCACAACCCGGGATCACAACCACACTCTCACAACCGAGAGTGAAACTTACAATATGAAATTGAAATGAAATAAGAAACTTCTTACCGACAAAATACCTATGCCTTGAGTAATGCTTACGAATTAGGGCAAGGATGATTTTGAGGAAGAAGAAGTGGCACCAAACCCTAGCTCAAAGATGTAGATCAGCGATGGAGAGCTATTGGGATGTTGGTGACCTAGAATCAAGCACTTGGCTTGGAAGGCTTCACACTCAATGAATCTCTCTTTGGAAGTAAGAGTGAGGAGAGATTATTGAATGGAATGAATGAGCTTTGAATGAACTTGGAATGATTTCTCTTGATCTCTAAACTTGCAATAATATCAGCCTTGACTGCAATGAATGCAGCCCAACAACTATTTATAGGATAGAGGAGAGAGAGAGAGAAAAACGTTTCAATTAAAGCTCCAACGGCTCTTTTCTGAACCCAACTAGTCGGTCAAAGAACAACCACCGACCGACTAGTTCATCAACTAGTCGGTCGGTCAATTAACGTATACCGACTAATGAGTGAACAGAGAAAAGATCAAAGCACAGACAAAAGGAACTAGTCGGTCCAAGAAGAGTAGCTGACCGACTAGTTTCACAACTAGTCGGTCGGTTACTCAACTGAGACCGACTAACAGATAAAGCTGAAGTCTGAGCATAAATAGACTTAGTCGGTCCAAGAACAAATGTTGACCGACTAATTCACCAACTAGTCGGTCGCCAAATGAGCATAGACCGACTAACGATAAACAGTAAGTTAGGTGAAAAATTGGCATGTACAGTAAACTAAACTAGTCGGTCCAAGAAGGAAAGTTGACCGACTAGTTCATCAACTAGTCGGTCGATAAAAGAACACAGACCGACTAATGATAAACAGTAGCTTAGGCTCAAATGTGCATGTACAGGGAAAGCTCAACTAGTCGGTCACAGAAGCATCACTGACCGACTAGTTCACAAACTAGTCGGTCGGTGAGTCAACTTAAACTGACTAACTGTAAACAGTAAAGAGCTTAGAATTAACTGACAAGAACTAATCGGTCCAAGAAGCTTTACCGACCGACTAGATCACCATCTAGTCGGTCAGTTCTTCTTCTTGAACCAACTAACATGCACAAGAAGTCGCGAATCGAAGCGCGAAGCTTCGGGAAGGATTGTATGGACTTCTACTAAGATCCTAGAGCTAAGATATGAGCGTTATGAAGATTTAAACCGTAAGACCTACTCAAGGCTTAACATTCTACGAAAGAAGCTTAAAGACTATAAATAAAACTTGACGATACCGTCTTCAATAGCTTCAATCGAATCTTCATGACTTCTAAATTGGTCCATAAGCTTCAACGAAGCTTTAGGCATACGATCACGTGCTTTGAGAAGTCTTGAGACGTCGTAATTGATATTCAAATGAATTTGGCGACGATCTCCATAACTGCGCTCACAAAGTGTTAGTTCACGTTATATTTATGTTTGTTCATCATCCAAAACCAAATCCGGGGAGTCCAATATCCAACATTCTCCCCCTTTTTGGTGATGACAAACCAACATAAATAATAATCAAAAATAATAATTCAAATGAAATTTACTTACTCCCCCTGCATTGATGACACGTTAATTCCAATTTAAACAATAATAATACGCATCAAGCAGACGAGTGAAGTATAAAATATCGAATACCAAATGTAGGTTATTGAGATATCGGATTTGAAAATCCATTTATATATCTTAACTCCCCCTGAATCTAACATATCAAGTTAGATTCTTGGAATAATGCTTTAAATTTTCATTTAGGACATCGTTATTATTATATCTCTCCCCCTTTGGCATAAGCAAAAAGAGCGGGAGGATAACAACGACAACAACAACGGCCTCAAATAAAAAAGCACGGGAGTCGTAGAATACGACGACGGTTCAAGTGACACCAAAAGAATACGAATAAAATCAAGGCGTGTCAATGAAACCATAGTCGAAAATCGTAAAACGAAATCATCAAAACTCAAATCATTTTTACGGATTGAGTTATGGAATATACTCTCCAATATCAACATTCTTGGTTAATTTAGTGCATGGAAAACATTTCTATGTTTCCATAGAAGAAATTTCTATTAAACCAAGTTAATATCGTCGAGCGACGAAATCAAACATCAGAGACATTAAAAAAATTATAAATTGTGCACAATAGAATGAAATGTCAACTGCGATGTATATATATATAAAATATGAACCAGAGTACATCAAAAATGAACATCACTGACATACAAAACATCGATCCACCGATCGGGGCACAAAAATACATCATCATATCACAGATATCGGAGTGTCAAAATACAACATCATCAAAATACATCAAAGTACATCATCAAAAAGATCAACATACATCAAAAAGATCCAAAACCCCACTCTGGCCTAACCAAACTCTCTCACACTGGATGTATCATCTAAGGAGCATCGGAGAGTCCTCGAAGGAAGCTTAAGAGGAACCGGCAGGATCTGCAGCAGCAGCAGGCTCTGCAGGAGAAGTGGTGGAAACTGGATCAGCAGGAACGTCTGGAATATCAGCAGGAGCGACGGCAGAAGTGGCAATCTCTGGAGCAGTAACAGTAGTGGCCTCGGGAGCACCAATCGGAGTATCCACCACAGGAGCGGTGGCAACAGGTGTGCTCTCGGGGGCACCAGCAGACGAAGCAGCAACAGCAGCACCAGAAGAGGTAGCACCAGCAGCAGATGTGGTAGCAGCAGCAGCAATACCAGAAGTGCCCTCGGGGGCATGAGTGGAAGCACGACAAAGCTCCTCAATGTCCTCCTCAGCCAACTCATCCATCTCCTCATCCTCAGAAACAGAAGGAGGAAGCTGAACACCCATCAGACTAGCCATACGGCAAACTACCTCCTCGGTACGAGCCAAACGAGACTCGTGACGACGAAGTAACCGAACGACATCATCAAGGGTGGCAGAGGGAGCAGCTGGGGCAGAGGCAGAGGCAGACGCTGAAGGTGTCGTCCTCTGAACGTGACGGAGCACCGCAAGATATTTCTTGACGGCCGTCGCGTTCAGGGGAGGACCAAGTGGACGCTCATCGTCACGAGGCAAGGTGACACGGAAGTGACGAAAAACAAGGGTCAACAAGCACGGAAATGGGATGTGAGCCGATTTCGAGGACTTGCAAATACACTCGAAAGAGTCAATCTTATCGAGTATAATGCGAGCCTAGTTAATCGAGCTCCCCATGAAAATGGCATAGATCAGCTTCAGAAAAGGCTGGGACGGTAGAGATGAGGAGCCGTACTTGGGAAGCAAGCACGACTTCAGAATCAGATTGAGGACCCATGCATTTGGCTTGAAGGATTTGGAAGGCACGACAATCATGGCAGGAGGAATCTGATGGAAAATCTCAGAGAGGACGGTCTGATCTAAGGAAGAAATATCATCAACAGAAATGTCTGAGGGGAGGAGGCCAGACGAGGAGATACCCAAGATCTCTCCTAAGATTTCTGCTGTGAGGACTATAGGAGTCCCCAAAACAGTCGTCTCAACAGAGTGGGTCTCATCGTACTGACCCCGGATCCTATTGGCATAGAATAGCTTTACTAATCAAGGGTAGGGGTGAGGATTCGTCTTCGGGTCATATCGAAGGTAATCGAGAAGACCCGAGGATGAAAGAAGATCAGCTAACCCTATGAAGTCACTGAACTGGACGAAATGCTCCAGAAGCAGTGGGCAATGTTCGATACGGTTGTAAGCCGCGAGACACATAGGGTCGTCGCGACACAACGAGATATCGACACCGCCAACCGGCATCGGAGCCTTTCCCTTAGGCTTACGGGTAGACGTACGAGGTCGGGAGCTAGACTCGGGATGGGTAAGAGGAGTGGGTTCCCTATGAGTCTCAGGCTCGGGGATATACTCGGTGTCGGAATCCGAAGCACCGGGTGGAGTGGGAGCACGAAAAATAACTGGCTTGGGCTTGGACTGAGATTTGGCTCAGGGTTTCGCAGTCGCCGTCCTCTTACGCTTAAGAGGAGGCGAAGACGAAGAGGGTTGGGTGGTCTTAGCACGGCGTTTCGGAGGAGTTCTCGAAGGTTGAACGGGATCCGTAGGGCTGGGTTCTACGGTCATCGGCGAGGGGCTAGATGGAGTGATCGGGATACGTGTACGGGCCATAATCGAAGCACGACACGACGCAAGGAAGATCAAATCTAAGAAACCCTAGATGGCCGGAACCCTAGCAAACCCTAGGCCGAAATCAATTGAAACCCTAACCCTAGAGCTAAAAAATGAACCCTAGACAGGAGAGGGAGTGAGAGGGGTTACCCTAGGTCGAAGATTGACGGACGGCGACGGCGGGATTGGTCGGAAATAGGCCGGAAGACGAAGGGTCACGAGGGAGGAACGGGGGTTTTCGAGCTGGAGAACAAAAAGCAACCGACTAAAATGAAAAAGAATCGGTTAGATCGAGTTTAAGTCGGTCGAGAGCTCAAAAGACCAAACAGTCCCTGGCACCACTAGTCGGTCACAGTTCAAGCACTGACCGACTAGATCACGATCTAGTCGGTCGGTCGATGAGCTTAAACCGACTAAGTGGAAACAGAGAACAGTCGAAGATTTCCTGAACGAGAATTAGTCGGTCTGCGCTCAAGTACTGACCGACTAGAACTAAATCTAGTCGGTCGATAAGTAAGCTTGAACCGACTAAAGAGTTAAGCTGGAGAGGAAACTCAAAATAGCTTGAGTTAGTCGGTCTGAGTTCTCTTACTAACCGACTAGATATGAATCTAGTCGATTGGTAATTGAACTGATACCGACTAAAGGAGTTCAAAAGTTGAGAGATAGAGCTAGTCGGTCTGAGTTCATTAGCTGACCGACTAGATGTGAATCTAGTCGGTTGGTTAATGAACTGAGACCGACTAGATGAGTCCAAAAATTGATAATTAAGTTCTTTCCTCAACACACTTGGACGATACATCGCAAGACTCTCAAACATCATCTAAACTACCCCATTAAACATCGAAATCTCAAATACGACATTCAAACATGAATTCGAGCAAAAATTCGAAATATCACATAAAATCCCGAAAAATCCAATAAGTCTAGCATGAACGAAATATTTCGAAAAATAATAGCATGCAAGATTATTGAATGAAACATGAATCCTATATCTCGGGATTCACCCATAATCCCCAATTCTCGACGCAACCGCACAAAGGAGTCCTCCTTTAGGGGTTTCGTGAAAATATCGGCGATTTGCTTTTGGGTTTCAACGTACACTAAAATGATGTCCTTTTTAGCAACATGATCATCTAAAAAGTGGTGTAGGACATCTATGTGTTTCGAACGGGAATGGTGTACCGGGTTCTTGGAAAGACATATTGCACTTTGGTTGTCAACCATGATAGGGCAAGTATCACAGTTTATACCAAAGTCTTTAAGTGTGTGTCTCATCCAAAGAACTTGAGCACACGCGGCACCGGTGGCAATGTATTCCGCATCGGTGGTTGAAAGTGATACGGAATTTTGCTTCTTGGAAAACCAAGAGACAAGGGAATTTCCTATAAAATGGCAAGTGCCACTAGTACTTTTCCTGTCAGATTTGCATCCCGCATAATCGGCATCACTATATGAGATTAACTCATACGTGCTAGATTTTGGATAAAGTAATCCAAAATCAAGTGTATAACTTAGATAACGGAAAATACGTTTTACCGCTACTAAGTGAGAATCCTTAGGTTGAGACTGATAACGAGCACATACGCATACGGCAAACATAATATCGGGCCTACTTGCGGTAAGATAAAGTAAACTACCTATCATACCTCGATATAGACGAATGTCTACATCCTTACTGCCCGTATCCTTATCAAGATGCGTAGTCGTGCTCATTGGAGTCTTCTTTCCGGAGGCACTCTCCATTCCAAATCGCTTTAGCAACTCCACCGTGTACTTCGTTTGGTGGATGAATATTGCATCGTCCATTTGGCGAATTTGGAGACCTAAGAAATATTTGAGCTCACCCATGTGGCTCATCTCAAATTGTTCCTTCATCACATTAGAAAACTCTTCGCAAAGAGCAAAGTTAGTAGCACCGAAAATGATATCATCAACATAAATTTGAACTAAAATTATATCATTATTCGAATGCTTAACAAAAAGTGTAGAATCGGCTTCTCCCATTTTAAAATTCAAATCTAAAAGAAAATTCTTTAGGCGATCATACCAAGCTCGAGGAGCTTGTCTCAAGCCGTAAAGTGCTTTCTTTAGTTTAAAAACATGATTTGGAAATTTTTCATTAATAAAACCCGGAGGTTGAGAAACATAAACTTCCTCAACAACATCTCCGTTTAAAAATGCACTTTTAACATCCATTTGAAATAATTTAAAATCCGTATGGCATGCAAAAGACAATAATAATCTAATTGATTCTAATCTAGCTACCGGAGCGAAGGATTCTTTGAAATCAATACCTTCCTCTTGACGGTAGCCTTGAGCAACTAACCGAGCTTTGTTCCGGACGACGACTTGGTTTTCGTCGGTTTTGTTCTTGAAGATCCACTTTGTCTCTATGACGGTGTGGTTCTTCGATGGCAATGGAACAAGCTCCCAAACTTCATTCCTCTCGAATTGAATGAGTTCCTCCTCCATGGCTAAGATCCAAGCGCTATCTTCACATGCTTCATTAACATTCTTTGGCTCTATCGAGGAGGCAAAGGAACAATGAGCGAAGTAGTTCACTTGCGATCTCGTCTTGACACTATCATGGATATTGCCAATGACTTGCTCATAAGGATGGTCACGAATGGTATGAAGCCGTTTGGGAATACCTTGGTCACTAGGAACATTCTCAACAACTTCATTAGATGGGTTAGTCTCAATAGAATCAATAGAATCATTAGAGTTAGAATTACCAAATGAATCACATAAGACATCCATAGAGTCATCATCATTAGTAATTCTAGTTGGAACAAATCCTTCATTAAATGACACATGAAGCGACTCCTCGATCGTTGAGGTTCGTTTGTTGAATATCCGGTAAGCTTTGCTACGCGAAGAATATCCAACAAAAATCCCCTCATCGGATCTTGGATCGAATTTGTCCAAACTACCATACGTGTTCTTAATAAAACATTTCGAACCAAAAACACGAAAATGTTTAACTTGAGGCAACCTACCAAACAACAATTCATAACAAGTTTGTTTAGTGTCGGGCCTCAAAAGTATTCTATTAAACACATAGCAAGCGGTGTGTACCGCTTCCGCCCAAATTTGATGGCCAAGTTGGCTATCATCAAGCATAGTGCGAGCACACTCCACTAGCGTCCTATTCTTTCTCTCAACTACACCATTTTGAGGAGGTGCACGAGGGAAAGAGAAGGTGTGTGTAATACCAACTTCATCACAAAATGTCTCAAAAGACTCATTCTCAAATTCACCTCCATGATCACTACGAATAGTGACAATGGTGGTTCCTAAGAGATTTTGTACTTTCTTAAAAAAATTGTGAAGTTTTCAAAAGCTTCATTTTTATTACACAATGAAAATACCCAAGTAAACCTAGAAAAGTCATCAACGATGACAAGTCCATATCTAGCATTACCTAATGAAGCAACTCTAGTTGGCCCAAATAAATCTAGATGTAATAGCTCTAGAGGCCGCTTAGAAGAAATGCTTTTCTTAGGTTTAAATGAAGATTTTGGAAGCTTGCCTCGTTGACATGAGTCACAAAAGCTTTTCTTTTGAAAGACAAGCTTAGGGAAGCCTCTAATAGAATTTAACTTGGAAAGCTTAAAAAGTGTTCCAAAGTTCACATGACCAAAACGTCGATGCCATAAGTGTTGTTCACTTGTGTTGGCAATAAGACATTGTTCATGTGATCTTGGAAGATCTAGGATATATATATCCTTATGGCGTGTGCCGGAAAACAATAATTCATTATTATCTTTTCTTAAAATATGGCACATTCCTTTCGCAAAGTTAACTTTATCACCTTTGTCACAAAGTTGACTTATTGAAATAAGATTGTGGTTTAATCCTTTAACAAGGTAAACATCACATATAATGGGTTTAGAAGGATTACCCACTTTACCAACACCTATGATGGTTCCGCTCTCGTTGCCTCCAAACACGACGCGGTTTCCATTTGCAATGGGAACCACTCCGGAGAGCAATTGAGCGTCACCCGTCATGTGTTTTGAACACCCGCTATCGAGTATCCAATTCCCCTTGGAGATAAATTTAAATTTGTTGCTCCTTTTCTTTTTCTTTTCCTTGAGTACCTAAAGATAGAAAATTTCATATCATGGTACACAAGGTCATTGGGTCCAAAAGATTAGACCTTTGGAAGCCAAGTCCAATTGGACTTAGACTTCCCCATATAATTTCTACTATGCACAACATCCGAAAAATAAGCATTCATATACACTTGTTTTTCATCCATGCTTGTGTCCTTTGGGCTCCAAATAGTGAAAATCTTGGGAGCCCTCATCCTATTGGGTGCATGCATGCGACGTTGATTTCTACGTGATGCATGTTGTGGATAGGCATAAGGAACATGATGGAATGGTGCATGCGGATAATTATTCATACGATGTTGTGTGTGAACATATGCATGTGTGGGAACACGTGCGTGAGGGTGTCTCACATGGTGTGCACGTGCCCGTGAATGTGTTGCATAAAAATCATCATATGTGTGAGCTGGTGGAGTAGGACGTGTGTTCCTACGTGGCATAGTATTGGTGTACATATAAGCATGCCCCTTCTTTGGAGGTCCACCCAAAGTGGGTTTCTTTTCGAAAGAGGGTGTGGACGAGGTGGAAGCACCATTGGTAGAAGAACTACCAATTGAGTGTTTGCTACCACTCGTTGAGTCACCGGAAGTTGGCCTAACAAAAGTAGTGGCCGATTTAGATGAACATCCCATCGTGTACCCCAAGCCAATGTGGTGATTGGCCGGAAGTAAGTCACTTAGGATTTTATCCAAATGGTCCTTACCCTTATTGAATTTATTAATTCGGCCTAATGTGTTCTCATATTTCTCGGTGAGAGAACGCATAGAAGTATCCAAGTTGGATACTTGCGATGTGAGCACATAAACACGAGATTTAAGATTCTCATTCTCAATACTCAAAGTCGAGTTTTGAGAAGTCAAATCCGCTATCTTATGATCCTCCGGATCTTCAATGCTAACATGTTCAAGTTGAGTCTTGAGATTAACAATCTCATTCCTCAACCCTTCAACAACGGTGTCGTTGTTGGTGATGATAGTTTTAGGCGAGGTTTGAATGCTAGCTAGGTCATCTTTTACTTTAGTATACATATTTACTAATTTAGTATACTTAGACCATAATTGAGAATTAGCATTCCTAAGGTCATCCATAGTTACCTCATCGCCTTCGTCGTCACTATCATCGGAAGAGGAGGATCCTTGATCATGCTCCTCTCTTGCCATGAAGCACATGTGCGCTTGCTCCACTTGCTCATCGTCCGACTCTCCGCTTGAGAAATCCTCGGAGTCGGTGAATGTTGCTCCGACAAGTCCCTTTTTGTTCCCTTTCTTGTACTTCTTGGACTTGTCGTACTTTAGCGCCTTCCACTTCTCCTTTTGCTTGTTTAGAGGACACTCCGCTTTCATGTGTCATGACTTATTGCACTTGAAACACAAAGGAGAGGAGGAGGCGTTAGAAGAACCAAATTTAGCTTTGTTCTTATAGTTACCTTTTCGGAAGAAACGGTTGAACTTCTTGGCCATGAGTGCTATGGACTCCAAGTCCAACTCGTTTTCCGAGTCTTCATCATCGGTTGATGTGGATGTGGATGGAGCGGCCTTGAAAGCAATAGCCTTCTTCTTTGGCTCGTCTTGCTTTAGGTAGGACTTCATCTTTTCCTGCAATTTTAGCTTGCTATCCTTGCACACCTCGTACGACATTAAAGTACCCATTAGTTGAACTACGGTGTACTTATTCATATCATTACCTTCCTCGATGGCGAAGGTACGCTTTTCCCAAGAAGAAGGAAGTCCTTCGATAAGCTTCGAACACTTCTCCTTTTGGGTGTAGGTTTTACCGAGAGCCTCCAACTCGTTTATGATGTCGACGAAGCGAGCGTAATACTCCTTCATCTTCTCGTCCTGTTGCATATGAAACATTTCGTAATCTTTGTTAACAACTACGAGTTTAGAGTCTCTTACCCTACTCGTCCCTTCATGTAGTATGAGGAGGGAGTTCCAAATTTGATATGCACTCTTACATGTGCATATCTTATTGAAGTCCTCGGGCTTCAATGCGCATTGCAAGGCGTTCATTGACTTGGCATTGCTTACCTCCGCGGCGACCTCCGCGGTTGTCCATTTCTCAAAGTCTTCTTCGGTGGGCTCGACGTATTCCTTCATCGTGGTCCTCCATAGAGATGCACTCCGGAGGAAAGTTTCCATCCGGCATTTCCAGTACCCGTAGTTGGTACCATTGAAGAATGGAGGCCTCGTTGAGGAATGTCCTTCCATCACCGAAGATGCTCCTTCACGGTTCCTGAAGGTGCCATAGTCGGAAGGTGGACGCACGGTCTTATTGTCGTTGACAGACATAGCTAAGTATCTAGCTCTGATACCAAATGTAATGCCCTACAAGCTACTGCACAAGTACTAGAGGGGGGTGAATAGTACTTTAAAAATAACGATGAGTATAATTCCTAATTATAGTGCAAACAACTACCAAATCAATTTGCGGAAGCTTAAATTGAAGACAACAACAAAATTAACAATGCAAACAAGAGATATTACTAGGTTCGGATCCACCCAAGTCTCCCCGACTTGTTCCCGGTGATCCTACGTCCCAACCACCCGGATCCCCTCCGGATACTTGAGTTAGAAACCCTAACTCAAGATTTCCACTATGAAATACTTGTGAAAAACCTCCACAAGTCAAATCATACACAAAGTAATTTGTGACTCCCACAACCCGGGATCACAACCACACTCTCACAACCGAGAGTGAAACTTACAATATGAAATTGAAATGAAATAAGAAACTTCTTACCGATAAAATACCTATGCCTTGAGTAATGCTTACGAATTAGGGCAATGATGATTTTGAGGAAGAAGAAATGGCACCAAACCCTAGCTCAAAGATGTAGATCAGCGATGGAGAGCTATGGAGATGTTGGTGACCTAGAATCAAGCACTTGGCTTGGAAGGCTTCACACTCAATGAATCTCTCTTTGGAAGTAAGAGTGAGGAGAGATTATTGAATGAATGAATGAGCTTGGAATGATTTCTCTTGATCTCTAAACTTGCAATAATATCAGCCTTGACTGCAATGAATGCAGCCCAACAACTATTTATAGGATAGAGGGGAGAGAGAGAGAGAGAGAGAGAGAGAGAGAGAGAGAGAAACGTTTCAATTAAAGCTCCAACGGCTCTTTTCTGAACCCAACTAGTCGGTCAAAGAACAACCACCGACCGACTAGTTCATCAACTAGTCGGTCGGTCAATTAACGTATACCGACTAATGAGTGAACAGAGAAAAGATCAAAGCACAGACAAAAGGAACTAGTCGGTCCAAGAAGAGTAGCTGACCGACTAGTTTCACAACTAGTCGGTCGGTTACTCAACTGAGACCGACTAACATATAAAGCTGAAGTCTAAGCATAAATAGACTTAGTCGGTCCAAGAACAAATGTTGACCGACTAATTCACCAACTAGTCGGTCGCCAAATGAGCATAGACCGACTAACGATAAACAGTAAGTTAGGTGAAAAATTGGCATGTACAGTAAACTAAACTAGTCAGTCCAAGAAGGAAAGTTGACCGACTAGTTCATCAACTAGTCGGTCGATAAAAGAACACAGACCGACTAATGATAAACAGTAGCTGAGGCTCAAATGTGCATGTACAGGGAAAGCTCAACTAGTCGGTCACAGAAGCATCACTGACCGACTAGTTCACAAACTAGTCGGTCGGTGAGTCAACTTAGACCGACTAACTGTAAACAGTAAAGAGCTTAGAATTAACTGACAAGAACTAGTCGGTCCAAGAAGCTTTGCCGACCGACTAGATCACCATCTAGTCGGTCAGTTCTTCTTCTTGAACCAACTAACATGCACAAGAAGTCGCGAATCGAAGCGCGAAGCTTCGGAAAGGATTGTATGGACTTCTACTAAGATCCTAGAGCTAAGATATGAGCGTTATGAAGATTTAAACCGTAAGACCTACTCAAGGCTTAACATTCTACGAAAGAAGCTTAAAGACTATAAATAAAACTTGACGATACCGTCTTCAATAGCTTCAATCGAATCTTCATGAATTCTAAATTGGTCCATAAACTTCAACAAAGCTTTAGGCATACGATCACGTGCTTTGAGAAGTCTTGAGACGTCGTAATTGATATTCAAATGAATTTGGCGACGATCTCCATAACTGCGCTCACAAAGTGTTAGTTCACGTTATATTTATGTTTGTTCATCATCCAAAACCAAATCCGGGGAGTCCAATATCCAACACTTAGGTGGTTTAAGAAGGGGGACCAACCGACTAGATTGAGATCTAGTCGGTCAGGGACTCTTCTCAAACCGACTAGTTCATTGAATCAAAACTCAGAGTTACTGTTTACTCTTAGTCGGTCTAAGATCAATCACCGACCGACTAGATGTGAAACTAGTCGGTCAGAACTTGCTCTCAGACCGACTAGTTCCTTTGATTAATTTTACCTAAGCTACTGTTTATCGTTAGTCGGTCTAAGAACGTCTTTCGACCGACTAGGTTGCAAACTAGTTGGTCAGCCATTGTTCTTTAATCGACTAATTCATTGACCATTTTGTCGACCTGAGTTACTGTTTGGTGTTAGTCGGTCACAGTTAGTCGACCGACCGACTAGTTCTCAAACTAGTCAGTCAGCCAACCTTCTTTGACCGTCTAACCGCTGTCGTAAACCTAGGGTTTGCCCAGCCGCCGGCTTGTTTCCTATTTAAACCCCCCTTCGTTTCTTTTCTTTCTTTCTCTTCTCTTGGCCGTTTTTCTTTCCCCCTTGACCTCTGATCTCCCCCAACCTTCCTCTAGCCCTTCCTCCTTCCTCAAGAGCCCCTCTCCCTCTCCATTTAGGCCGGCCACCTCCTCTAGGCCGTCGGCAAACCCCCAAAACTCCCCAAAATCCCATTTTCTCCAGATTTCTCCACCCATTCCAGATCTGAACCGTGGTTCCCTGGATCGTTTCTTCCGTTGCCGTGCTTGCTCGGTATCGATCTTCCGCTTCCTACGGTAGTGTTCGAACCTTTAATATTTTCATCACCCCCATTTGATATTGTGAAACCCTAATAAAAATGGATGTTGTTTTGATGGTTGTTTCTCCATAACAGCGACTTTCCCCGTAGATTAGCGTTTGTGAGACGAACCTTCGTGATCGTCATCCTCGGTGCTAGGCAAGTGAAACTTGCCACTTAGGGTTTTAGGCCATGTCTTAGGCCATTTGCTTGTTGTAGGCGTAAAAGAGACTAGACGACGAAATGATACTCGCCTAGGCGCAATTTCAGGATCTAGCTTGACAACGAAGTTAGATCCGTCATTTATCATGTTGCATAAGAACTATCATGCCATGTTTAATTTCAATTAACGGTACGCGAATTAATTGTCATGTCATTGCATTCTTTAAATGTTCCCGTGATTGCGTAGCACCGCTACACCTAGTGAATTGATTGAGGCTAGGCACCTGCTTTTAGCGGGCACAACCCTATGCCAAATTGTGAACTTAAAAACAAGCTCTTGTGCGGGGCAACCCTGGCTCATTTACTGAGCATCGTGTGCAGGGACCCTGGCTTGTTTACATGTGGGAGGGGTAAGGGTTAAGCGGCCAATCAACTGGGAGTCTGCCCGATCAGCAACTTCAGTGGTAAGGCGTAAACTCTGGGTTTTTGGGTAGTGTTAAGCGGCCAATCAGTGTGAATGTCCAACAGTTCAGTGGTAAGGCGTAAACATCTACAAACAACTTGAAACATGACTAGTGAAAAGATTGAGGATGTTAGTAGCTTGGCTACTCCTGTCATGCCATGATAATTGTTCACTTGTACTTGACGTTATACCATGTCTTGCTTGCACACTCATACTAAAACTGCCATGTCATGCCTACTATAACTGCTAGGTTGTTAGTTTACCTTTCTTTCAGTTTCCTTGCCCAAGTCTTTTAGACTTGCTGACATGTGCCCCTTTACTCTTTTGGATGACACATGTTAGATCCTGAGCCTGAGGTTGCTGCTGAGGACGTGGTGTTCGCTGACGCTGAGTCAGAACCCGCGTTCATCGAGGAGTTTGATGACACCGGAGACCAGTCTTAGTGCCTTCACTGAGCTTACCTTTTTGTTTGACTGCTTTTGTTGTCGGTGCGTAGCACCAATACCTTGTGCTGTGTGGGCTTTTGTTGGCCATGTTTTGGGCCTAGACTCTTTCTTTTAGCCTGGTGGCTTTTCTGGATGTTGAACTTAATTTTAATGTTTGGACATTGCTGAGATTTGGGATTTCATTTCTGTATCTCCTTGTGTTATTATCTTGTTCTGCTCGTGGTTACAGGGACCTGCATATGTTTTATTGACGCTTATCAGGCGTGCAGCTTCACGGCTCCACCTCTGAGCAGACCTTCTTACGTCTCGCCTCCATTTTAGGGAAGCGGGGCGTGACAGGTTTTATTGGTGGCCCATGCAGGTCTCTTCTGTAACTACGATTATCGGAATAACGATGATAATATTAGAATGTCCAATGAACTAAGTTCGACATCCGAGTCATAAGCTATGAGTCTAATCTGTTTCGTTTTCCGTGTCACTGATGGCAGGAAGGCGATTTACCCGTGGTGGTGGTAGCGCGCCCCCTCATGACGAGGAGCCTGAGCGGGAGCCCACCAATGGGAAGATGATGCGGATGATGCTTCAGATGATGCATGTGCTGTAGGGCGTGCTCCTGCAAGTCCAGAATGCTCCAGTTGTTCGGGTGCTCGGGCAATTCAGGATGCCCCTCGCTCCGAGCCGGGAGCGAAGCAATTTCGGGAGCTGGGTCCCGCTTATTTTGATGGTACTGAGGGTCCTCTAGCTGCCGATGAGTGGATTCGGAACATAGAGGATAATTTGAAGATGGCGAAGATCAGCCCGGCTGGATGGGTTGATCTGGCGAAGCGGCAGCTCAAGGATAATGCCCGGAACTGGTGGGATGCGGAAGAGAAGATGTTGGTGGAGCCGATAGCTTGGGCTACCTTCAAGTCAAGGTTTGATGAAGAGTTCTTTCTGAAGGCTGCTAGGAAGGAGATGTTGCAGCGCTTTATTGATCTGAAGCAAGGGAGCTTGGCGGTGGACCAGTACCACCAAGAGTTCACTAGGCTGAGTCGGTTCGCACCGAAGATGGTGCAGGATGCTGATGAGAGGGCTCAGAGGTTCCTGCAGGGACTTGCTTTGGAGCTTCAGAGTTTTGTGTCTTCCTCTGATCTGGAATCTTACTAGAAGGTTCTGGTAGCTGTGAGGAGGCAGAAGTTGAACCTGAACCAGAGGAGAGGACTTACTTCTGGGGCTGGGAAGAGGCCTATGGAGCATGCCAGGGCGGTGGTTAGGCCTGGTTTCAAGCCTAATCAGCCGGTGCAGTTCAAGAGGCCAGGAGGGCCTAATCAGAAGACTTGCCATTTTTGCGGCAAGACTGGCCACATCAAGGATCAGTGTAGGAAATTTCTGGGCCAGTGTTTAGTTTGTGGAGATGCTTCTCATGTCGCGAGGGATTGTCGGCATGCAAACCAGTTGCGGAGGGCACCTGTTACAGCACAGCCGTTGCAGCAGAGAGCTTCTGTTCCTACTGGCCGTGGAGCAGCTCTTGTCCCTCAGAGGCAGGCCTTTCATCAGGCTTTTCCGCCGAAGATGCAAGCTTTTCTGATGACCGCTGTGGAGAGCGAGGCTGTGGATGAGGTTATCACAGGTAATCCTCAATCTAGCTGTTCCTTCTTAGTTGGTTTTGTTTGTTAGATTATGTTGTTTGCTTGAACATAATTGCTTGCTGGACTAGGGCTTGATTGTTAGGCTGTCTGTAGGTGTGATTTTGGTGTGCACATTTTCTGCACGAGTCCTCTTTGACTCAGGTGCATCGATGTGCATTTTGGCACGGCACTTCGTGGAGAAGCATTCCTTGTCGACGTCCCCTCTTCCAAGGAGTTGGAATATCGTTACAGGAAATGGCGTGGTCTCGGTGCATCTTGGTTGCAATTCTTGCCCGTTGGTGGTTTGTGGACATGAGCTTTACGCTGATTTCATTGTCCACGACATCATCAATTACGATGCGGTCCTTGGGATGGGTTGGCTTACGAGCTTCTATGCTACGATCGACTGTCGGAGGAAGAAGGTGGTGTTTGAGATTCCCGAACATCCAGTATTTGAGTTCAGCCGAGGTAGTTGTTCGCTTGGCCCTGTCAGATTTCGGACCAGTCCGGGGGAGATTGTGGCTATGCAGATGGAGCTGGAGAGGCCTGCTGTAGTGCGGGAATTCGATGACGTCTTCCCCGAGGAGATGTCTGGATTGCCACCTGATCAAGCTCTGGAATTTTCGATTGATCTTATTCCGAGAGCGCAGCCGATTTCGAAGGCGCCATATCGTATGGCTCCAGCAGAGTTGGAGGAATTGCGGAAGCAGCTGGATGAGCTTTTGCAGAAGGGTTATATCAATCCTAGTGTGTCTCCGTGAGGAGCACCGGTGCTGTTGGTGAAGAAGAAGGATGGTTCACGTCGCATGTGCGTGGACTATCGGGAGCTGAATGCGGTGACCGTGAAGAATAAATACATGTTGCCTCGCATCGATGATATTTTTGATCAGCTTGGAGGTTCGAGGGTGTTTTCGAAGTTGGATCTGAGGAGTGGTTATCATCAGCTGAAGGTGAAGAAGGAAGATGTTCCGAAGACAGCGTTCAGGATGAAGTATGGACACTACGAGTTTGTGGTTATGCCCTTCGGTGTAACCAACGCTCCCGTGGTCTTCATGAATCTGATGAACCAGATTTTCTATGACTTTATAGATAAGTTTGTCGTTATCTTCATTGACGACATTCTGATCTATTCTAAGTCTGAGGAGGAGCATGTATCGCACTTGAGGACAGTGTTGGAGATTCTGAGGAAGCATCGTTTGTATGCTAAGTTTTCAAAGTGCGAGTTTTGGCTGGACAGAGTTGCTTTTCTCGGGCATGTGGTGACTGGAGATGGTATTTCGGTGGATCCTGAGAAGATCAGGGCCATCAGAGAGTGGCCTGTTCCGCAGTCAGCATTTGAGATCCGGAGTTTCCTTTGGCTTGCTGGTTACTATCGGTATTTCATTAAGGACTTTTCCCGTATTGCCGAGCCGATGACCAGATTGACGCGGAAGGATGTACCTTTTGTTTGGTCGGGTGATTGTGAGAATGCCTTTGGTGTTCTAAGGGAGAGTTTGACGACTATCCCTATTCTTGTTGTGCCTGATCGCAGAGGTGGATTTGAGATCTTTTGTGATGCTTCTGGCAAGGGTCTCGGTTGTGTGTTGCATCAGCACGGGCATGTTGTGGCATATGCTTCGCGTCAGCTCAAGACTCATGAGAAGAATTACCCGACACACGAATTGGAGTTGGCGGCTGTCGTGTTTGCGCTCAAGATTTGGAGGCACTTCTTGCTGAGTGAGAAAGTGAAGATCTTCACCGATCATAAAAGCTTGAAGTATATTTTTACTCAGAAGGAGCTCAACATGCTACAGCGTCGATGGTTGGAGCTCATGGTGGATTATGAGATTGATTTGCAGTATCACCCTGGCAAGGTGAATGTGGTTCCTGATGCGCTGAGTAGGCTTCCAGCGGTGATGTTGTTGACTTTGCAGTGGAGATTGCAGCAGGATTTTTGCGAGTCTGGTGTGGAGATTGTTCTTCCTAGAGAGGCCTTTTCGTTGATGAGTATGCAGATTCAGTCGTCGATTGTGGATAGGATCAAGGCTGGCCAGGCTGGGGATCCGAAGCTGGTGAAGATTCGGGAACAGGTAGAAGCCGGTCTGCGGACTGACTTTTTGATTCATGAGGATGGCTCGCTGAGGTTTGGAGCTAGGTTGTGTGTGCCAGCTGGGGATATTAGAGAGGAGTTGTTGGTGGAGGCACACAGTTCGCCGTATTCTGTGCATCCTGGTGGGACCAAGATGTACAAGGATCTTCGTCTGAACTATTGGTGGCATGGTATGAAGAGGAGCGTGGCTCGGAGTGTAGCCAAGTGCTTGGTTTGCCAGCAAGTGAAGGCGGAGCATGTAACGACCCGCTCCCGGGGGCCCGTTACTTATTTGATATTTGCGCAGGTCCTGCAGGTTACCAGTGAAAACAAAATAGCCACGATGCAGAGATGTACAAAAATACTCAAATAGTGTCCAATTATTACAATCCATACTGTACAAGATGTCCCAAAAGATATACACAAAAAAAGTACACAACTGAAAATATCTTTGGAAGCTGCGGTCGATTTCTGGCGCTATTAGCTCAGGAGCAGCTATCTTCATCTGTACGTCGTCTGCGGTGCCACAGAGATGGAACCGTAGGTAAGTCACAACAATTCTAAATATAGAAAAAGAAACAGTGCACAAGTATGACAAATGTAACTACGTACAAGCAGACCAGAGTGAAAAG
Organism: Scilla litardierei; assembly: GCA_030789695.1. Classification (NCBI taxonomy): domain Eukaryota; kingdom Viridiplantae; phylum Streptophyta; class Magnoliopsida; order Asparagales; family Asparagaceae; genus Scilla; species Scilla litardierei. Next base: position 139,577,007 of record CM061137.1, read on the forward strand.
TAAAGTACTGAGCAACAATGTACACAGCTGAGTAGTAAAAGTAAACAGTACTGAAAGGAAAGAACAGCTGTATTGTGATGGTGCGAGTGTAAGGCAGGCTAAGTAAGTAAAACATTCTACTGCTGTAGCTAAAAGTACGACAAGTAAAGTACTGTGACTGCACAGGTGTAGTAAAGGTGACTGTAGTGCGTAAAGTAAAAGTGACTGTGCAAAAATAACTACACTATGTGACTCAAGTCGGAGAGTACAATATGTGACCATCAAGTCCATCTCTTGCCTGGGCGCGACCCAGACGAATGCCGAAACACAGGCACGGTACATGTATTTTGCCGAAACACAGGCAGCGGGACGGTATGCCGGAACACAGGCAGCGGGACAGGAAGATTGAACTCCAGTCACTCCCGTACTCTCTCAAACTATGAGTTACCCCAAAACCCCAGTGAAGTGTCAAGTGTTCTATGTACATGTCCTTTTCATGATGTTCCACGATATTCCACAAGATACAAGCTGTTCCACATGTTGCTAGTCAAACCAAGTCAACTGGTTGACTTTCTTATTGAAAACCAGAAAGCCAGACATTCTTTTCAAAGCAAGCTAGCCAAGCGAAGTGAGGATAAAGACAAGTCCAACATTTCGGGGTGTCTAGTATTGTTTCAAGATGTTATCAATTTCTTGTTCACGATAATAATTAAGCAGGACCACTGGTTTTAAAACCAGAAAATAAAGTAGAGCAGATGCTAAGAAATTTGAGGATAAAAACAAGTCCAACAAACATGGAATACAAAACTGTTGGTTTAAGGGTGGTAGTTTCGGTAGTACACAATTTACCCAAGTTGATGTTTGTGTTTAACAACCACCAAGTTGAAAGTTGGCAAAGTAATCTATAGTTGATTACTTTCCTATTAGATTAGGTTTCTAGTTCGGTTCAAGTCAAGTAGCCGTTCGGAGGCTATAGTGGTGTCCTAAGTTCATACGGGTACACTTATCTAATTTTCTAACATTAGAATTAATCGTGACTTACAGATTTCAAGATTGACGTAGCAAGCCGGAACTGGTTCTAGGGCTTCTACGGACGTTGGTGTACAAGAATTTGTACCTGCAACAAAAAATATTTGGTTAAAGAATACACTCATTTCCTATTTAATAATTTGGCCGTTTTTGATTTTTAAAACTGGTTGAAACGTAGTCAAAAAGCGTTCTAAATTTTTCTATAGCCTAGTTATAAGGAAAATAATTTTTCTGCAAGAGGAAATATTTTTCAGATGCTTCTGTTAATTTTTATAATTTTTCAAAGCTCAAAATCAATTTAAAATCTATTTTTCAATTACTAACGTATTTATTCAACAATTTATCCCGGATGCAATCTGCATCGAAAAGTTGCAAATGAACTGTCAAAATGGCCGTCTCGGAGAGTACTATAGCACATATTTTTATCACTTAGTAGTGTACGTAAAAATATCAAGATACGGATTTTTAAAAGAAAGTAACGTATTTAAAATTTAGGTTTAAAAATTAATTCCGGAAAATCTAAGCGTCCGATTGAGACGAAACTAGTGCCATTGGGTCCAGAACGTCATTTCTGATTTTCTGGAGCTAACCGCACATTTTTCTGGCCCATGTATATTTATTTATGGACTTAAAACCATTTAACCCATTTATTAATTAATCAAACTACTGAAAATACGAAATTTACTTTATTATTACGAAAGTGCCATTGCGTTTATACCCCGCTTCTCCGATTCGTTCTTCATGCTGCTGAGCGGAGGCCGCTCGTTCGCCGTAGGCAGGGGCTCGGGGGGAAGTGACGGCGGCGTGGTGGCGGAAGGGAGCGGGCAACGGCGGCTACGCCGGTGGCAAGGGCGGTGGAGGCGACATCGTCGAGCAGAGGCGGCGCTTCAGGCTGGGCTTCGGTGCGGGCTCAAGCAGAGAGCGCGGGGCTGTCGGGCGACACCGGCGGTGGGGAGCTGTGGGAGAGGAGCTCGGGAGCGGCGGCGTCGGGGGCTCGAGCTGTCGGAGGGGGCGCTGCGAAGGCCTCGCGGGCTGCTATGGAGGAGGGCGGCGACGTGGGAAGCGGCCGGGCACGGCGAACGGTGGAGGGCGGAGCGAGAGGGTTGTCGTGGGTTCGGAGGCGATGGCGGACGGTGATGCAAGCGGCGGAAGGAAGCTGCTGTGATCGTGGAGGGCGAGCAAGCGGTTCACGGGAGGCGCTTGGCATCGGGGGCGTCGCCTTGGTGGCGGGGGAGCACACGTCGGAGTTGCTCGGAGCATGGCGGAGCTGTGGAAGTGCGTGGGTTCGCTGGTCGTCGTGGGTGGCTGCAGTCGGAGCGAGGGAGTCGGTGGCGGCGTGGGTAGCAGCTGAAGGTGAATGATCGATGGGAGGTCGGCGACGGTGCGTGGGTGCTCGTCGGAGAGGTCTGTGACTCGGGTTTCGGTGGAGAAGGAGGGCAAAGCTACTGGGAGAGGAGGCGAACGGCTTGGGGCGTCGGACAAAGTGTGCGGTTGCGAGCGCTCGGCGAGGCTGCGGGTTTCCGACGTCGGAGGGGAGGTTGACGTGAAGGGAAGAGAGAGAGGAATGGGTTACGGCTGAAGCTTGCCCTGGGTGTGTGTTTCTGATGGAGAGAGATTAGCTGAGAGGGAGATTTTAAGAGGGTGGTTTGGGTGTGAGTGCTTTGAGAATGAAGATGGGGGTTAAATAATAAATAAAAATTATTTTTTTATAAGTATGAAATTAATAGTTAGTCAATGTAATTAATTCCTTAGGTAGGCAATTAATGATTCTTTAGACTAAGTATGGAATTCAAGCAAACCCATGAAACACATGGGGCTTACGGGAGAGGTTACGTGAGTGATTAGAATAGGTAATTAGGGGGGTAAATACGTAATTAGTAAAAACAGATATAGTAGCAATATGTGAAAATTACGATTTTGCCCCTGGAGTCAATGTCTCCAAAAAATTACAAAAACATACCCACGGGACCGTATCTTCACGAGGATCGCGAATACGAAGACCGTTTCAGGGTTTGAGCTACGGAAGTACTAGTTTTAGGTCAAAACATTTAGAAAGCGGGTCTGCGGGTTCTAGACTGAAACGATCTCAGAAAATTATGAAATTATTGTGGGAAGCCCTAAATGATCATAGGATGCTACTGTAGAAGTTTGAAATCGATTTGAAGACGTTTGTATAGAAAATAAATTCGTCGAATCAAAACGGTAATTTTGGAAGATGAATTTTTACAGAAATGTTTTGGGTATTTGAGGAAATCGGAAATTGCTGAAATACTTTATATTAAGTCTAGTATCTCAAAATATTTTTATAAGAATTTTTGAAATCAGTTTAAAACTCCTGACAAACCATTACAAAATGTCTTTTAAAATGAAATTACTTTAAATATTTAGTTTAAATGTTTACGAAAAATACAGGTCGTTACATTCTACCCTCCTTAAAATAATTCCGTCATCGGAATTTAAAAATCTCTGTTGAAAATAATTGGATTTATGAAGAAACTCAATCAAATAAATGATAGAAGGAAAAAAATAGTAATCAAGTAAATCAGGTTGTAAATAACATGAAATAAGAAAATAAGGGATGCGACTAATATATATTATCAAGTAGCCAAAATATGAGATAGTGGCACTACGTGAAAATGAGAGCTATTATGATGATGATGACATCCGTTCGAACTTGGGTCATAAGGTGACAAGTCAGAATCAAGCACACCAAAGAGAAGGACAGAACGTCTATAAATAATGATTACATGGTCTCAATCATGTAAATTATCGCCATAGCATACATAAACGTAAGGGATAAACCTAGTGCATCCTTACGGTTACAACTTAACCAGCCGAACACAAAGGACTTTATCTGCCACGCTACCAGATTGCAAGTCAGTACCCAGATCAACACATACAAGCAAGTATAAGGCCAACTCTCGAGGGTCAAGATTATCGCTACCACTTGTCCCAGCAGTCTCCATAACATCCAACAAAAAACCAACATCCTAGCCGTCTCCCAAATCCGAGCACAAGACTGACATCCAACTTCAACGCCTAAGCCCAAAAGTATGCCAATACCCAATCCTAAGGATACTCCTTCCCAACACCATTGGTCGATATCTACGGTAAACACCATCAGTCCTAAGCAGTTCAACGACCAAAAACTCAGGAACCTACAAGCACTAAGGAGCACCCCTAAGAAGCACTCGAAGCTGGGCAGCTCAAGGGGGAAGAACCAGAAAAAGGATCTCCCAATGATACCAAGGGCGGCGGGTTCCCAATATCCCAACCACACGGCAACAGCGAGGGCGACGGCGAGGACTGTCGCTAAGGCCAAGAATCCCAAAACAGAACGTCGAGGGGCCATCGGCGGCTGCGGGTCCATGGCGGCGACCTCCGGGATGGGGTGGAGCAGAAACTGGCGGATCTTCGGGTGAAGCCAAGGGAGGAGTAGGTGAGATGGGTCGAGTTCGCTTGGGGAAGAGGCCGGGAGGAGGAGTGATAGTCGATACGGCGTAGTAAAACACAGGGTGGCTTGGTGAGGAAGGAGATGAAGGATTTAAAGAGGGGGCACTGAAAGTCGTCGGTAGGTAGGCTAGGTTAGGCGGGACCGGGGCTCGAGGTGAGGAAGAGGACAAAAGGCAATAAAGAGAAGGAGAGATGGTAGGCGGGAAAAAGATACGTCTCATGGGCCCAAGATGAGAGTAGGGGTTAGAATAGAAATACGATCTCAAGAAGACGTAACAACCTACACTTGCACGTCGGATTTGGCTCATCTCAAATTCTCTAGCATCGTTCTCCAATACTTCTGAGCGTCCTTCGATTCGCTTCCGTTGTCGAACTCGAACTTCTGGTGATCGAAAAGTCGAATGCTACCCTCCTTAAAATAGACGTAGCTAGAGTTCAGGCGAACTAAAAATAGAAAGATTCCAAGAAGGTCAATCGAAAGGTCATCAAGCTAAAGGATGAAGATCGATGGCGTTACATATTCATGATTCACGTCCTTGCGGTCCAGCGGACACGGCCAGGGAAGTGACTAAGCCAGGATCACTTATGCCCAGTCTAGCTAGGTTGATCAAACAGACTTTAGCCAAGCACATTGACCGGCATCATGGTCCATTGAAGGAAGATTATCATTTATATGCGTGCCATCATCAACTGATGGAAAGGTGATGAAGTGGGTAGATAGTTCAACCAATAACTATAACGGTTAGCAAAAGTGGTTACGAAGGAGGGTATAATCAAGAATAGAACACGAGTTCCTAAGCAAGGGTTAAGAGTTCAAAGGAAGTGATGAGGATCAAGGAAGACCTAGTGAAGATGGTATTAAGGACACTTCACCCGTATATCCAATACCGGTGAATACTCGAGACATCCAGTACTCGAGAGTTCAATTTGAGTATTTTATATTGTACACCCTGATCTTGCTATATTGTTCACGAGGTAGTTAGCGCGGACCTGCGTGGGCCACCAAACTTGTAACGACCCGCTCCCGGGGGCCCGTTACTTATTTGATATTTGCGCAGGTCCTGCAGGTTACCAGTGAAAACAAAATAGCCACGATGCAGAGATGTACAAAAATACTCAAATAGTGTCCAATTATTACAATCCATACTGTACAAGATGTCCCAAAAGATATACACAAAAAAAGTACACAACTGAAAATATCTCTGGAAGCTGCGGTCGATTTCTGGCGCTATTAGCTCAGGAGCAGCTATCTTCATCTGTACGTCGTCTGCGGTGCCACAGAGATGGAACCGTAGGTAAGTCACAACAATTCTAAATATAGAAAAGAAACAGTGCACAAGTATGACAAATGTAACTACGTACAAGCAGACCAGAGTGAAAAGTAAAGTACTGAGCAACAATGTACACAGCTGAGTAGTAAAAGTAAACAGTACTGAAAGGAAAGAACAGCTGTATTGTGATGGTGCGAGTGTAAGGCAGGCTAAGTAAGTAAAACATTCTACTGCTGTAGCTAAAAGTACGACAGGTAAAGTACTGTGACTGCACAGGTGTAGTAAAGGTGACTGTAGTGCGTAAAGTAAAAGTGACTGTGCAAAAATAACTACACTATGTGACTCAAGTCGGAGAGTACAATATGTGACCATCAAGTCCATCTCTTGCCTGGGCGCGACCCAGACGAATGTCGAAACACAGGCACGGTACATGTATTTTGTCGAAACACAGGCAGCGGGACGGTATGCCGGAACACAGGCAGCGGGACGGGAAGATTGAACTCCAGTCACTCCCGTACTCTCTCAAACTATGAGTTACCCCAAAACCCCAGTGAAGTGTCAAGTGTTCTATGTACATGTCCTTTTCATGATGTTCCACGATATTCCACAAGATACAAGCTGTTCCACATGTTGCTAGTCAAACCAAGTCAACTGGTTGACTTTCTTATTGAAAACCAGAAAGCCAGACATTCTTTTCAAAGCAAGCTAGCCAAGCGAAGTGAGGATAAAGACAAGTCCAACATTTCGGGGTGTCTAGTATTGTTTCAAGATGTTATCAATTTCTTGTTCACGATAATAGTTAAGCAAGACCACTGGTTTTAAAACCAGAAAATAAAGTAGAGCAGATGCTAAGAAATTTGAGGATAAAAACAAGTCCAACAAACATGGAATACAAAACTGTTGGTTTAAGGGTGGTAGTTTCGGTAGTACACAATTTACCCAAGTTGATGTTTGTGTTTAACAACCACCAAGTTGAAAGTTGGCAAAGTAATCTATAGTTGATTACTTTCCTATTAGATTAGGTTTCTAGTTCGGTTCAAGTCAAGTAGCCGTTCGGAGGCTATAGTGGTGTCCTAAGTTCATACGGGTACACTTATCTAATTTTCTAACATTAGAATTAATCGTGACTTACAGATTTCAAGATTGACGTAGCAAGCCGGAACTGGTTCTAGGGCTTCTACGGACGTTGGTGTACAAGAATTTGTACCTGCAACAAAAAATATTTGGTTAAAGAATACACTCATTTCCTATTTAATAATTTGGCCGTTTTTGATTTTTAAAACTGGTTGAAACGTAGTCAAAAAGCGTTCTAAATTTTTCTATAGCCTAGTTATAAGGAAAATAATTTTTCTGCAAGAGGAAATATTTTTCAGATGCTTCTGTTAATTTTTATAATTTTTCAAAGCTCAAAATCAATTTAAAATCTATTTTTCAATTACTAACATATTTATTCAACAATTTATCCCGGATGCAATCTGCATCGAAAAGTTGCAAATGAACTGTCAAAATGGCCGTCTCGGAGAGTACTATAGCACATATTTTTATCACTTAGTAGTGTACGTAAAAATATCAAGATACGGATTTTTAAAAGAAAGTAACGTATTTAAAATTTAGGTTTAAAAATTAATTCCGGAAAATCTAAGCGTCCGATTGAGACGAAACTAGTGTCATTGGGTCCAGAACGTCATTTCTAATTTTCTGGAGCTAACCGCACATTTTTCTGGCCCCTGTATATTTATTTATGGACTTAAAACCATTTAACCCATTCATTAATTAATCAAACTACTGAAAATACGAAATTTACTTTATTATTACGAAAGTGCCATTGCGTTTATACCCCGCTTCTCCGATTCGTTCTTCATGCTGCTGAGCGGAGGCCGCTCGCTCGCCGTAGGCAGGGGCTCGGGGGGAAGTGACGGCGGCGTGGTGGCGGAAGGGAGCGGGCGACGGCGGCTACGCCGGTGGCAAGGGCGGTGGAGGCGACATCGTCGAGCAGAGGCGGCGCTTCGGGCTGGGCTTCGGTGCGGGCTCAAGCAGAGAGCGCGGGGATGTCGGGCGACACCGGCGGTGGGGAGCTGTGGGAGAGGAGCTCGGGAGCGGCGGCGTCGGGGGCTCGAGCTGTCGGAGGGGGCGCTGCGAAGGCCTCGCGGGCTGCTATGGAGGAGGGCGGCGACGTGGGAAGCGGCCGGGCACGGCGAACGGTGGAGGGCGGAGCGAGAGGGTTGGCGTGGGTTCGGAGGCGATGGCGGACGGTGATGCAAGCGGCGGAAGGAAGCTGCTGTGATCGTGGAGGGCGAGCAAGCGGTTCACGGGAGGCGCTTGGCATCGGGGGGCGTCGCCTTGGTGGCGGGGGAGCACACGTCGGAGTTGCTCGGAGCACGGCGGAGCTGTGGGAGTGCGTGGGTTCGCTGGTCGTCGTGGGTGGCTGCAGTCGGAGCGAGGGAGTCGGTGGCGGCGTGGGTAGCAGCTGAAGATGAATGATCGATGGGAGGTCGGCGACGGTGCGTGGGTGCTCGTCGGAGAGGTCTGTGACTCGGGTTTCGGTGGAGAAGGAGGGCAAAGCTACTGGGAGAGGAGGCGAACGGCTTGGGGCGTCGGACACAGTGTGCGGTTGCGGGCGCTCGGCGAGGCTGCGGGTTTCCGACGTCGGAGGGGAGGTTGACGTGAAGGGAAGAGAGAGAGGAATGGGTTACGGCTGAAGCTTGCCCTGGGTGTGTGTTTCTGATGGAGAGAGATTAGCTGAGAGGGAGATTTTAAGAGGGTGGTTTGGGTGTGAGTGCTTTGAGAATGAAGATGGGGGTTAAATAATAAATAAAAATTATTTTTTTATAAGTATGAAATTAATAGTTAGTCAATGTAATTAATTCCTTAGGTAGGCAATTAATGATTCTTTAGACTAAGTATGGAATTCAAGCAAACCCATGAAACACATGGGGCTTACGGGAGAGGTTACGTGAGTGATTAGAATAGGTAATTAGGGGGGTAAATACGTAATTAGTAAAAACAGATATAGTAGCAATATGTGAAAATTACGATTTTGCCCCTGGAGTCAACGTCTCCGAAAAATTACAAAAACATACCCATGGGACCGTATCTTCACGAGGATCGCTAATACGAAGACCGTTTCAGGGTTTGAGCTACGGAAGTACTAGTTTTAGGTCAAAACATTTAGAAAGCGGGTCTGCGGGTTCTAGACTGAAACGATCTCAGAAAATTATGAAATTAATGTGGGAAGCCCTAAATGATCATAGGATGCTACTGTAGAAGTTTGAAATCGATTTGAAGACGTTTGTATAGAAAATAAATTCGTCGAATCAAAACGGTAATTTTGGAAGATGAATTTTAACAGAAATGTTTTGGGTATTTGAGGAAATCGGAAATTGCTGAAATACTTTATATTAAGTCTAGTATCTCAAAATATTTTTATAAGAATTTTTGAAATCAGTTTAAAACTCCTGACAAACCATTACAAAATGTCTTTTAAAATGAAATTACTTTAAATATTTAGTTTAAATGTTTACGAAAAATACAGGTCGTTACAGAGCATCAGCGTACGACAGGGTTGCTACAACCGCTTCTGATTCCGGAGTGGAAGTGGCAACACATCACTATGGATTTCGTGACTGGACTACCTCGGAGTCCGATGCAGAATGACGCGATTTGGGTGATCGTAGACCGATTGACCAAATCTGCGCACTTTATTCCATTTCGAGTAGGACAGTCCACGGAGGCGCTAGCGAGGAGATACATGGAGGTAAATTCTTTTACTCTCCGTTTCTATTTCCTTTTCCTAGTTTAGATAGTGATGTAACGTGAATCGTGCAAGAGATCGTACGACTTCACGGAGTCCTTTTGAGTATCGTGTCGGACAGAGACACGAGGTTCACATCTCAGTTCTGGCAGATTTTACAGAAGAGTTTGGGTACGCGTCTGAGTTTCAGCACGGCGTACCATCCGTAGACGGATGGCCAGTCCGAGAGGACGATTCAGATCTTGGAGGACATGCTGAGGGCGTGCATGTTGGATTTCAAGGGTTCGTGGGAGGACCATCTACATCTGGTGGAGTTTTCCTACAACAACAGCTTCCAGGCGAGTATTGGCATGGCGCCTTTCGCCGCGCTTTATGGGAGGAAATGTCGATCGCCATTGAGTTGGGATGACGTTGGTGATCGGGAGCTGTTGGGACCTGAGATGATTGTGGATGCCGTGGATGTTGTCAGGAACATTCGGGAGAGGTTGAGGATTGCTCAGGACCGTTTTAAGCATTGGGCGGATGCTAAACGGCTTCCTTTGGAGTTTCAGCCAGGCGACCATGTGTTCTTGAAGATTTCCCCGAATCGTGGTGTGATTCGCTTTGGGAAGCGAGGGAAGTTGAGCCCGCGACACATTGGACCGTTTGACATTCTGGAGAAGGTTGACGAGGTAGCCTACCGCTTGGCCTTGCCACCGTCTTTGGAGGGAGTTCACAATGTTTTCCATGTGTCGCAGCTTCGTCGATACATTAGCGATCCATCTCATGCTGTGGATTTCTCGGAGATTACCGTTCGCCCTGATATGACGTATGACCAGCAGCCAGTGCAGATTCTGGACAGGCGTCAGAAGTCGCTCCGGAACAAGGTTGTCAATCTTGTGAGGGTGATGTGGTGACACGGCTCGCCAGGAGAGTCTACTTGGGAGAATGAGGATGAGATGCGAGAGCGTTACTCACTTTTGTTCCCGGACACGTGAGTGTTGGGAAATTCCGAGGACGGAATTTTTCTTAAGTTGGGGAGGATGTAACGACTGGTTTTTCATGTATTTGGATTATCTATATTATATATATATGTTTTGGTGGATTTTCTCCTTATGTGTGGTTTTCGTCTCCGTAGCTTTCGTTTTTGTTCGTTTCGTCGTGATTTTCTAGTCTCTTCCTTATATCGTTGATCTTGGAGTAAGTCACTCATGACGAACTTCAAATCGCTCATATTTTAGAGTTAGAGTGATATTAGAAGCTATAGAGATCTTCCCAAAGCTTCGCGCTTCATTTCGGCACTTTTCGTACACCTTAGTTGGTTCAAGAAGGGGGACCAACCGACTAGATTGAGATCTAGTCGGTCAGGGACTCTTCTCAAACCGACTAGTTCATTGAATCAAAACTCAGAGTTACTGTTTACTCTTAGTCGGTCTAAGATCAACCACCGACCGACTAGATGTGAAACTAGTCGGTCAGAACTTGCTCTCAGACCGACTAGTTCCTTTGATTAATTTTACCTAAGCTACTGTTTATCGTTAGTCGGTCTAAGAACGTCTTTCGACCGACTAGGTTGCAAACTAGTCGGTTAGCCATTGTTCTTTAACCGACTAATTCATTGACCATTTTGTCGACCTGAGTTACTGTTTGGTGTTAGTCGGTCACAGTTAGCCGACCGACCGACTAGTTCTCAAACTAGTCGGTCAGCCAACCTTCTTTGACCGACTAACCGCTGTCGTAAACCTAGGGTTTGCCCAGCCGCCGACTTGTTTCCTATTTAAACCCCCCTTTGTTTCTTTTCTTTCTTTCTCTTCTCTTGGCCGTTTTTCTTTCCCCCTTGACCTCTGATCTCCCCCAACCTTCCTCTAGCCCTTCCTCCTTCCTCAAGAGCCACTCTCCCTCTCCATTTAGGCCGGCCACCTCCTCTAGGCCGTCGGCAAACCCCCAAAACTCCCCAAAATCCCATTTTCTCCAGATTTCTCCACCCATTCCAGATCTGAACCGTGGTTCCCTGGATCGTTTCTTCCGTTGCCGTGCTTGCTCGGCATCGATCTTCCGCTTCCTACGGTAGTGTTCGAACCTTTAATATTTTCATCACCCCCATTTGATATTGTGAAACCCTAATAAAAATGGATGTTGTTTTGATGGTTGTTTCTCCATAACAGCGACTTTCCCCGTAGATTAGCATTTGTGAGACGAACCTTCGTGATCGTCATCCTCGGTGCTAGGCAAGTGAAACTTGCCACTTAGGGTTTTAGGCCATGTCTTAGGCCATTTGCTTGTTGTAGGCGTAAAAGAGACTAGACGACGAAATGATACTCGCCTAGGCGCAATTTCAGGATCTAGCTTGACAATGAAGTTAGATCCGTCATTTATCATGTTGCATAAGAACTATCATGTCATGTTTAATTTCAATTAACGGTACGCGAATTAATTGGCATGTCATTGCATTCTTTAAATGTTCCCGTGATTGCGTAGCACCGCTACACCTAGTGAATTGATTGATGCTAGGCACCTGCTTTTAGCGGGCACAACCCTACGCGAAATTGTGAACTTAAAAACAAGCTCTTGTGCGGGGCAACCCTGGCTCATTTACTGAGCATCGTGTGCAGGGACCCTGGCTTGTTTACGTGTGGGAGGGGTAAGGGTTAAGCGGCCAATCAACTGGGAGTCTGCCTGATCAGCAACTTCAGTGGTAAGGCGTAAACTCTGGGTTCTGGGGTAGTGTTAAGCGGCCAATCAGTGTGAATGTCCAACAGTTCAGCTGTAAGGCGTAAACATCTACAAACAACTTGAAACGTGAGTAGTGAAAAGATTGAGGATGTTAGTAGCTTGGCTACTCCTGTCATGCCATGATAATTGTTCACTTGTACTTGACGTTATACCATGTCTTGCTTGCACACTCATACTAAAACTGCCATGTCATGCCTACTATAACTGCTAGGTTGTTAGTTTACCTTTCTTTCGGTTTCCTTGCCCAAGTCTTTTAGACTTGCTGACATGTGCCCCTTTACTCTTTTGGGTGACACATGTTAGATCCTGAGCCTGAGGTTGCTGCTGAGGACGCGGTGTTCGCTGACGCTGAGTCAGAACCCACGTTCATCGAGGAGTTTGAGGACACCGGAGACCAGTCTTAGTGCCTTGGTTGAGCTTACCTTTTTGTTTGACTGCTTTTGTTGTCGGTGCGTAGCACCAATACCTTGTGCCGTGTGGGCTTTTGTTGGCCATGTTTTGGGCTTAGACTCTTTCTTTTAGCCTGGTGGCTTTTCTGGATGTTGAAATTAATTTTAATGTTTGGACATTGCTGAGATTTAGGATTTCATTTCTGTATCTCCTTGTGTTATTATCTTGTTCTGCTCGTGGTTACAGGGATCTGCATATGTTTTATTGACGCTTATCAGGCATGCAGCTTCACGGCTCCACCTCTGAGCGGACCTTCTCACGTCTTGCCTCCATTTTAGGGAAGCGGGGCGTGACATACGTATTCTTTTGGCGACGATCTCCATAACTGCGCTCACAAACAGTTAGTACACGATATTTATGTTTGCTCATCATCCAAAACCAAATCCGGGGAATCAATACTCAACAAATACCTTTTTTAATTTTCCGTCCAAAAAATTATAAATTTGGACGAAAATACCCATCCCCTCATTCCTGGCATCTCTCTCTACACATCCTCCCTCTACCGATTCTCTCTCCCCCCCCCCGCAATTCTCTCTCTGCAAATTCTCTCTCTCACCCACATTCTCCTCTCTCTCTCTCTCTCTCTCTCTCTCTCTCTCTCTCTCTCTCTGGGGGGGGTGTGTGTGTGCATGGGGTGGGTGGGTGCATGAGGGGTGGGTGTGTGTGCGTGTGCGTGTGCATGAGGTGTGTGCGCGCGCGCGTAGGGTGTATGTGCTTGGAGTGGGTGTGTGTGCATGGGGTTTGCCTGTGCGCATTGTGGTGGGTGGTGCATGGGTGTGTGTGCATTGGGGTGCGTGTGGTGTGGTGTGGGTGGGTGGGTGTGTGCGTGCGCGCGTGCACGTGTGTGGGGGGTGTTTTGTGTGCGCGCGTGCCTGGGGTGGGTGTGTGCATTGGATGGGTCGGTGAATGCATGGTGGGTGGGTGCTTGCATGTGTGGGTGTGGATGGGTGTGTGGGTGGGTGCTTGCATGGGGGTGTGTGTGTGTGCGCGCGCACGCACGCGCGTGGGGTGTGGGTGCTTCAATGCGGGGTGTGCGTGTGCATGTGTAGGGTGAGTTGTGTTCATGGGGGGTGTGTTTGCGCGCATTGGTGCGCGGGTATGTGCATGGGTGTATGGGTGCTAGCATGGGAGTGCGCGTGTGCGTGTGGTGTGTGTGTTAGGGTTAGGGTGTGTGCATGGGTATGTGCATCGATGTGTGCATCGATGTGTGCTTGGTATGGGTATGTGTGTGCATTGGCGTGCGTGCGCGTGTCCATGTGCGTGTGTCACTCACCCCACCCATGCACACAGACCCCCACCCACACACAAACCCATGAAATCACCCACCTCTATGCGCGTGCACACACACACACCCCAATGCACACCCAAACACCCACCCACTCCGTGCACACATCTCCAACCCCCATGCACACACACCCACACCCCATGCCAAACACACACACACACTCTCTCTCTCTCTCTCTCTCTCTCTCTCTCTCTCTCTCTCTCTCTCTCTCTCTCTCCACGCACACACACTCCATGCACGCGCGCACACACAAACCCCCCCCCCCCACACACCACACACCACACACCCCCCCACCCCACGCGCACACACACAACATCCCCCACACACTCCATGTACACACACGCACCCAATGCACACACACACCCCACACGCACAACCCATCCCACACCCACGCACCCACTCACCCACCCCATGTGCCATCCCACCCCAGGGAGGGGGGGGGGGGAGAGAGAGAGAGAGAGAGAGAGAGAGAGAGAGAGAGAGAGAGAGAGAGCTCCATGCACACACACACACAACCCCCCAATGCACACACACCCCACGCTTACAACCCACCCCACGCACACACCAACTCACCCACCCCATGCGAGAGAGGGACTCACCCACCCCATGCGAGGGAGGGAGAGGGAGGGAGGGAGGGAGGGAGGGAGAGTCGTTAGATAGAGAGGAGAGAGAATCGGTAGATAGAGAATCTGTAGCGACATGGATGTGAGGAGTGGTAAAACGGTCCAATTTAACACCGTCAGTCCATAATCCGTCACATGATATCAATTTGTCACAAAATGAACCTTAGGGTTTTTACTTAAAATGGTCCAAACATGAAGTTATTTTTATGCAATTAACCTTTTTTTTCCGATGAATCAAAATAATAATAATGTTGTGAGTTGAGGGAGGCCTTTGGCCTCCCTCCCCTCATCACTCTCCATTACTCCCCACCAAGTTAGTGGTGAGGCCCTTGGACTCCCACCTCAACATGAGAGTTTTATAAATATAGTACCATGGCTATTTGCCATGGTTAATCCTCTTCAACACGTTATCAGCACGAGTTCGCTCTAGAAATTTATTTTTTTTGAGCCAACAAAATTTCCCCACAAAATTTCCCTCTTGCTAAGGAATCTTATAGTTGCGGCAAAGTTTTCGCGACGACGATCAACTGCTTTCTTTCTCGGATTGCGGGAGCGGGGATTTTTATCTACGGATTTTATTTATTCTTCCCTAGATCTTTGATCTAGAGGTAAAATTCTATTCCCGTAGATAAACATTATAGACCATATGTTGATTATTTTATACAAATCAACATATCAAAAAAATAGAATAAATAAAAACCAAAACGGTTTTTCACCCAAATTCCCCTAAATTGGGTTTATAACAGATTTTTTTAATCAAATAAAAAAAATTTATTGTCCCCGAGTCTTCCTGGGCTCGGTCGCCCCACCTCGCCCCCCCTCCCGCGGTCGGGAGGGGGTTTCTCCGGCGACGCCTCCTCCCATACCGGCCCTGAAGCGTCGGTTCGGCTTCGTCGGTGTTGGCCTCCTCCAAATCGCCCGCCTCGATTCACCTCGAATCGCCGCTTCGGCTTAGTCGCCGAGTGAATTATATTGAATGGCTGGCTGATTGCTTAGAATTGAATGGGGCTTGCATGATTAAACTTCATAGCATAACTGTTATCGAAAGAAAAAAAATATACTATTAAAAGCCTAGGTAAATTTTTTGTTCATTTCCATTTAATAAAACAGCATGCATAACTGTTATCTACAGAATTCCTTTGGACGTTCTATAACGATCCATTATCATTCTCCAACTTTCAATTAATATTGATTAATGGATACATATATGAACCAAACAAATACATGCTAGATTAAAATGATGTCGGCTTATATACATGCTAAATTAATACACCTCCAATTTTGCATGTCATAATCGGATATCTCAAGGTTTTTCCTTGGAAATTAGGAACGGTATTACCTTGGAAATGATGTCGGCTTATAACAGCAGCACACTCATCGTTATATGTTTAAGTCCATGTCATAATCCAAGTGAACTCCAATTTTGCCGATTACAACAAAAGATGAAACATTTGGACATATTAGAATAATAATTAATTTTGTGTTTCAATTTGGGCCTGAAGCCCAGCTTATAACAATGAAAATTAGTTTTCTATTTCTTATGGGCCCGAAGCCCCAATCAGATCAATAATTCATTTTATCTTCTAATTTGGGCCTGAAGCCCAGTTAATCCAATTGCAATATCAATTTGTTAATCAAATTTTTGCAAATGGGCCTGCAGCCCAAATATTAATAATATATTAATTTAGCCATTTTTTTCTCTTCCTTATGGGCCAGAAGCCCAGTAATTACAAAATCCTAATAATAAATTGGATAGCCTGTTTTTTTGGGCCTGAAGCCCATTTGTAGCAATGAAAATATGGTATATGGGCCAGTAGCCCCATTCATATTAATAATTAATTTTGACTTCTCAATTGGGCCAGTAGCCTAGTAAATCCAATTACAAAATGAATATGTAAATTAAACTTTTGCAAATGGGCCTGCAGTCCAAAACATTAAATTATTTATTAAATTATTTATGGGCCTGCAGCCCCAATAAAAATAAGAATTCATTTTAAATTCTTGTTTGGGCATGTAGCCCAATTAGTCAAATTGCTAATATTATAACACTCTCGCATTATTATTAATTTATGGAATATTAGGATTTTTTTAAAAATATAATTATCTTAAGGATCCTGCGACTGCTCTGCCGTTAGTCAACTAACCTAACGGTGTATGACGTCTCCCCGTGGTCCTAAAGATTATTATATTTTTTAGTCTCTTTTTCCATATTATATATGCCTGTGTTATATAAACTGTGTGGTTGCTTATTTTGTGCCTGTAGCATATTATAAACTGCGTGGTTGTTAATATAAGCTAAAATGTGATTTTTGGGATCGGCCATTTTGATACCCTTTTAAAATTCCTTGCAATTTTATTTTCTTTTTGAGAGAATTTGTAAGTGAGGATTAAATGTATTAATGCCAAAGACCGGTGTACCGATAAATGAAGACGGAGGCGAAAATTGGAAAATATAGGGACCCTTCTGGGTTTCCAAGTTGTATTTTTCTTTTATTTATGGACTGTATATTCGGACTTTGGACATTGTATGTCTTTGGGTATCTGGCCGATCCCCACATTTTACTTATTTTATTGTTTATGCATGAATTTACACTTTAATTAATTCATGCTTATTTTAAATTGCATAGATAAATGGTAAAATTGGCAAGCGTCGATTTCGAAGTTCTTGATGCTGCAGTAAATAATTACCTGAGTTGGCGAGTGGACCTGAAGTTCCACTTGCGTTCGATGGCCCTCCTTGGCTCAATTTTGGCTCCTTCATCGGTCCCAGCAGCGACCGATGCTTCTGCTAGTAAGGCCCCAGAAGCGGAACAATCATCTAGCAGAACTCCTACCACCATCTCTGACGTGGATAAGGCGAAAGCCATTATCTATATTAGGAGACATATAGATCGGACCTTAAAGGCCAAATAACTAACGGTAGAGGACCTAATGGAGCTGTGGACAGCGCTGGAGGCATGTTATAAACATCAAATTGATGTAATATTACTGCGTGCCAGTTATGAGTGGGAAAACCTCAGACTTCAGGACTATAAGTCCGTCGCTGAGTATAACTCTGCACTTCATAATATCACCTCACGCCTGAAGTTGTGCGGTGAAGAAGTGACAGAACAACGCATGTTGGACAAGACATTTACCTCGTTTCACGAGAAAGATACAATCCTCATGCAGCAGTATCGTGAACGCAACTTCACGAAATTCTCTGATCTGATCTCATGCCTGCTTAGGGCAGAACAGAATCAAGATTTACTGCTAGCCCCTCATAATTTACGTCCAGCTGGCACTGCACCTATCCCTGAAGCCCACTACGTTTCTCCCCAGAAGTGGAAAAATAAGAAGAAGGCTAATAATAACAAAGGAAAAGCTGTGATGAAGAATGGACGAGGAGTAGCACCCCCGTCCAATAACAACAATACAGGAAAGAGTAACTTCGCATGGAAGCAAAAGAACACTGACCAAGTGTCACTTCCTAAGAAGAACTGGGAGGATAAATGCCATAGATGCGGCATGACTGGCCATTGGTCCAGAATTTGCCGCACTCCTCGCCACCTCCAGGCACTATATCAGGCGAGCCAGAAGTCTCTGCCTGATACAAACTTGGCGGCTGTTCAGCCACCAACGATGTTCACTGCAAAAGACTTCGAGAACGACGACCTGCTCGATTAAGCTTCATCTTTTATCTATGCATTTAAAATTCAATGTTGCTTCATCTTTAATTTGCTTAAGTACGAACTTTTTTGTCTTTTTCATTGACTTAAATAAAATTTCGTTTTGCTTATAGATGAAGTATTTAATATTGTGGACAGTGCCTCGTTGCACTGGTGTAGCATTAATATTGCTCCCACATACAACGAGACTATAAGATGCAAACTTCTCCCCTTAAACATATAGGAATTTTCCAAGTTTCAAGGATATTTCGTTTAAACGAATATAACTTGAAAACTGTGGATAATAAATATTGAATATCAATATGTAACTCGTAAAGAGGATGGCCAGAAGCCCAGCTACTTACGATTTCATTGGACCCTCGTCGGGCCCCTATAATTACAGATATTCATCCTATAGAAAGCCAACTTGACTGAGCACCAGAAGTGCCTTCCATTGCCATAGTTTTTAACTCTGGCAAAATGGACTTAGTCATCTAGGATCAGCGATGATGGACGCATCATCAAATGAATCCATTGGAGAACCTGAAGATTCTTCAAAAGGTTGAGTTTCTTTGTCCCCCTTTGCCATAAGGGAAAACTTAGAGAGAGACCTTCCCTCCTGAAAGTGGGTTTAGAGTCTCCTGGCTTCATTGAGAGAATACATGGTGACCTTTTGCGGGCCTATTCACCCCGCAAATGGACCATTTTCGGTACGTCATTATTGTACTGATATATGCATCTACTAGATGGTCTTCTGTGTGCCTTCATATTCACTCGCAACATAGCTTTCTCAAAGCTAATAATGAGGGTGAATTCACTACTCATATCATTCAAGACTTCTGCCAAGCAACTGGCATTGAAATTGAACATCCTGTAACATGTTCATACTCAGAATGGGTTATCAGAGTCTCTGGTAAAGAGACTCCAATGGATTTCACGTCCATTGTTAGATTCCAGTTGCCTGTTGATATTTAGGGACCAACAAGCTGCACTCCGCATCGCTTATCACGATACGGCACGCTTGTGGCCATATCTTATTGCTGATGCCGCTTCCTTATGGTTTACCACCAAGTCTTGATAAATGTGAATTTGATGAGTAAAGTCTCATTGTAATAGGCACGCAGTCTAAAGAAGCCTGAAGCTTCTGAGACCATATCATGGGACACATAAGTCCTCATCTCGTTATGATCCGCATACTTTTTCTGTGTGACGTTGAGATCCAAAAGATCCTTCACATTCAGACTAAAGTACATCAATTGACGGATAAAATTGCGGACTACCAGAAGATTGTTCGTTCACACGTCCCTGCTGCCAACACGCCAGCTAGGATTGACATTCCCAAAGATGGATGCAATCCACCGGCAGCAGAATTGGCTGTACCTCATTTGAAAAGAGGACGCCGGCCAGGTTCAAAATAAAAATTTTCTTATAATAGGAAGATTCCTGGATATATAAAAATGATCCAACCACGGGATGCTGAGCTCAGACCAGCAACCTCTCCCCTCCTAATTTCCCCTGCAGAGGAAACAACATGAGAAACATCATTATATTACGTACGTACTGAAGAGGTACTGGACAGATATAGCACAGTCGTCGACGACAGTTTTACTTTCGCTATTGCCATTCACGACGCTGAATACGACGATGACGTCTACCCACTTTTCTATAGCGTAAACGCATAGAATGGCTAAAGTGGGACGAGGCAATAATAGTAGAGCTGGACTCACTCTTGAAAAGCAAAATCTTTGGACCAGTAGTCCATACACCTGAATGTGTAAAAACCTGTGGAATATAATTCGAATTTCATAAAGAAATTGAAATCAAGGAAATGTGATCATTTTCCTACTAAGCTTACACTTCTATGCAAAAGCCAATACATGCAGCTCATGGACGTTGTGACTGCATATATATACGGCAATATAGATATATAGATCTAAATAAAACTTCTAGAAGGGTATACTCTACCCCCAGAGATGAAAGAGAAACGTAGAAACGTCTTCTCCATAAAGGCTACAAAGATCATTAGTTGATCTTAAGCAATATTCTGCCCTTGTATCTTTTTCGAAAGATCGTTGACAGGATTTGTTATATTTGCCTTACATATGGTCGACTTAAAGCTAATAGGATCTCCAGCAGAGACCATTGAGATTTCAGATAGCTTTAAAGCGTACCTTGGAAATGAAAAACCTAGGTATAACGATCATCCTGACGATGACATTAATCATCCTGAAGATGGCAATAATCAGCCTGAAGATGAACTATCATCCTGAAGATGACATTAATCATCCTGAAGATGAACTATCATCCTGGAGATGAACCATCATCCTGACGATGACATTAATCATCCTGAAGATGAACTATCATCCTGGAGATGAACTATCATCCTGAAGATGACATTAATCATCCTGAAGATGAACTATTATTAATCATGCCGAAGATGTCTCGGCTTACATATTAAACACCTTCGTGGTGGAACCCTTTCATATTCTTCATACACTTGGAGTTTATGAAGAATGATGTCCTTTTGCAACCTATTAAAAATAGATACTTATTTATGACACCTTTCAGTAGCTGAAAGAGGGGGAGGACATCCTAGGTCCCGAAGAGCCTAGCTCTAGTGTATTATTTGGCCAACTGCACGTATCTTTGATGGAACGTCTCCAGTAAAGTTGTTAACCAGATACAGTGTTGTCCTGGAGAGCAACACTAGACCAAGGATAAGCTGCTTTTGCGCAACTTCCAAGGGTCAAGGAATATATATTGCATATGCAGGTTTAAAGATCATCGTGATGACTGAAACACAATAGGCCGGCCACCTCCTAAATATATACACATCATCATCCAATGTCTACATCTTCTGAGAAACTCATCATCCAAGAAGCAAGTATTGAAAACGCTCAGCCAGATCTAGCAGTACCTTGCAGACACACTGAAGACTGATTCAAAGAATACTTTAGTGGAGTCATCTACCAACTTCGAAGAGCATTACACTCCAGAGCGACGCTGCCTTCCAATAGCCGCTAAATGAGTGAAACTTGTGTAGACGAGTGATAATTGTATTTTCTTTCAGAATATAATGGATGTATAGACGAATATGAGATGATTGTATAGATACATAGGAGATCTGCAAGCCTGAAGCTTGTACATATCAGGGGGAGTCCCTCGATAGTTGTACTCTTTTCCCTTAAGCTGCTGGTTTTTCCCACTGGGTTTTCCACAGCTAAGGTTTTAACGAGGCAACCATAGTGGCTCTGGATCCAGAAGTATCCACCTCATTAGCATACTGAATCCTGAAGTATTCATATGCTTAACCCAAGGTAATGGAGAGATGAAGGAGAGTGTTGTGAGTTGAGGGAGGCCTTTGGCCTCCCTCCCCTCATCACTCTCCATTACTCCCCACTAAGTTAGTGGTGAGGCCCTTGGACTCCCACCTCAACATGAGAGTTTTATAAATATAGTACAATGGCTATTTGCTATGGTTAATCCTCTTCAACAAATAACAATAATATATAATAAAAAAGTAGTTCCCTCGCTCGCTTGCCCTCTCTCTCTCATCCCTTCCGAGCTGGAAAAGCCGGAAAGATCCCTCTTTTCTCTCTCAGCCGTGGCAGCAGCAACCACAGAAGGGAGATTGAATTCAACTGCTAGGGCTTCCAAATTTTGTTTATTCTCTTCGGAAAATCGAACAAAGAAGAGAGAGAAAGTGAAGTGAGAGCGAGAAAGAAGAAGATGGATGATTACGCGAGGGAGATGATGGACTTGAAGACACTTGTCACTCGAACCCTCGAGAAGAAGGGTGTCCTTGCTAAAATTAGGGTAAGCTCTTCTCCCCCTCTTTCTAAATACAGAAAATAGGGTTTTGTCGGCAGAATTAGGGTTTCAAGTGCCAATGTCGCGCCGATCACGGCGTTGGAGGGTTTATAGAGGGATTTTTGCTAAGTTTTTTGCTAGAATTGGGGGAAAATTTCCAATCTTTATGATGTGAAGAATTAAGGGGGTTATTTAGCCTGACATGTTGCTGTGCATTCGATGTGGCTGTTGAAATTTTTAGAGAGTTTTTACTGCAGTGGTTCTTGCCAGATCTAGTCATCAGAGGATGTGAAAAAAGTAATAAAAAAAATCGAAGCACCGATAAGCTGCAAAGGCACTGAAGAGTCTCTACATGAGGTTTTTGTATGTTGTTTAGGGCTTGTTTTTTTTGTGTTTAAATTTGTGTGTGTTGAAGTTGTGAATAGTGTTGGTGAAAGTGAGTATTGTGTTTTTTTTGGTGAAAGTGGGTAGTGAATGTGGATGTTGGAATTTTTTGTGGGTCACACATAACTTTACTGTGTGTGTTTTGTGGCCACGTCAGCAATTTTCACAGTCAAAGAAGCTAACACAAAAGAACAGGACGAGTGAAAGTGAGGGTGAGAATGAGTGAATAGTGGGAGGAATAGTGGAATCTCCCACTTTCACAACCAACTAAACGCAAAAGACGTTTCGTTCAATTTGTAGGGGGATCACTATTAGCCCTTTGTACTGTATGCATGCGGCAGAGTCACTGGGTGTTGATTACTTGCTCACAGGATGTGTGTGGATGTATAGAGCAAATGGAAAGCAAGAAAAATATGGGAAGATTTAGTATGAGTCAAACAAGTTGATCTGCTCCACTCTGTCAGTTATTAGCAGGGGTGTAAATTTGCAGGCTTTGTTTAGTTTAGTTACTTCTTTACACATTTTGAGACTTTCTGATTAGCTTAGTACAACTTGTTTTTGTTAGTAATCTTGGATCGAGATACAAATTCAACTTGTTCTAGTGTATAAAAACAACTAATGACAAGCTTGATCCGGGTAGAAGTTTGATATTGCATTTTAACGTTCGAATCATAACAAGTATACCTAATTATGTGACCGGCTTCTTCATGCTCAAATGGCCTGGCCTGGTTAAATATTGAACACATAATCAAACTTGAGGTTGATTTGATGGCATCTATGAATGATATTGAATGCACTCTTGTCAAGCTGCACTATAATAGATGACTTGCTTATAACTACAAGACTACCTATTAGGAGGGCACAGAAGTTAGATTTCCTTTTACATTCCAACCATGGTCTCCATTTGCCCTTGGTGCTGTTTTAATTCCCATACATGTACTGGCTATTCATTTCTTCAAAGTAGCTAACTAGTTCGCTTTATCGGTCTCGGGCATAACCATTCGAGATTAAATTAATTTCTTTTTATGAATTTTGTTTTAGGCCGAACTTAGAGCAAGCGTATTCGAGGCAATTGAAGAAGAGGATCGGGTAATTGAAAACGAAGATGGAGTACCTCCAGCACTACTTGGTAGCTGCAATGATCGTGCTAAACAACTACATGCCTCACCTTCAGGTTTCTCCCATTTCTAAAGATAGGCCTACTCAGTTTTGCATTATCTTATAGGTCCAATTCTGAGAATAAGTGTTTTTAGATTTTAACTTGTCAGCAATATATGTTACTTAATGCTTAACGTTTTGGTTGACAGTTCATATTCTCCCATCATTTTTGGCACTAAAGTAATGTTAAGCGTCTTAAACCCAAAAACTTCTCAAGATAAGCTTCGATCTCCAATGGTTTCGAATTTTGGAAGCTTTGCATGTTATGCTTAGATGGACAATGTGGTAAAACTTTGTAATGAATGGAAAAGAAATCGCAGTATATGACATCTAAGAAGCCAATTGATCCAAAGAAGGTGTTTCTTTTTTGGGTCTGTACGTGGGTTTATCTTATGTGACCAAGGAGCAACATCTAAATTTTTCATACTTTATCAGAGTCTCGATCGAGAATGAAGCTGAAAATTTTTTAGATTCAAAAATTCTCTGTTCTTTTTTTTGTTGTAAACGTGTAATTGTTTACCATGCAATTGTTCTCCATTCCTTTAATCTGACCTTTTGCACTTGAACTTTTGGATAGAAGATCTTATATTTAAAAGTTTTCCTTCAATCTTAACAGACATGATGTCACTGAAATCCCAAGAACAAAATCAAAGTAAAAGTTGGTGAGATGGTCAAGACATTCCTCTCCCAAGTAAGAGGCCTTGAGTTTTATTCACTCTAGTTGTAATGGGGGCACCTTGAGAGGATTTTCCCGATAATTGACCTCTAGGTGGCGGTGGACATCACATGCCCAAAAGGTTAGGAGGATGTTCTAAGCGGCCCAAATATAGTTGTCAAAAGGGGGAGGGGGAGGGGGAGGGGGAGGGGGAGGTTCTGAAAGCAAACATGGGAGATAAATTAGGAGCTATCTTTTGTTAAAGTTGTTGGGGAGGTCCTAAAAGAAAACATTGAAGGCAAATTAGGAGCACTATACTTGTAATAACCATTAAGGTGATGGAGATGAGAATATGAATACCCACTAGGTCTTGCTTGCTTGAATCCAGATTCTAATCTATTTGGGTGTTTTTTCACAAATTTCTCTCTTTTTCACGAGATTTCATCTGCACCAAAATTCATTACGAGAATGTTATTGCTTAATGCTACTGTTTCTTTTGACCTTGGGAGTGCAACCACATGATAATACGGTTGCACATTCTGCTGGTAGTTTCGTACATTCTTTGATATCATAAGTAGTTAGTGTGTTGTTTGTTGGATGTATCTGTTTATTGTTTGGTATGGTGGTATCGAGGTGGTTGCATGGTTGGTTCTTTGATTAATAAAGGATATAAACTGGTTAGTCCTAGTTCCATATGATCTTTTATCACTTTTTCTTTTGTCGCGTCAAGTGCTCTGGCACAAGATCTTGATGTGCTCGCCTGAGTTGATGTATGTCTTACAACAAGAGAGAATATCTCATTGAAATACACTCTTTCTAACCGTAGTCTTTAGCAACCAAACAAGCATTGTATCTTGATTCATATACACGTGTGGTTTCTGACTTCTTCTTGAAGTTCCATTTGTAGCCGACAATCTTCCTCCCCTTTTGCGGCTTCACAGTATGACACTTGGCAATATTATTTTTGAAAATAGGGAATGCATCTAGTTTCCAAAAAAGTGGTAACTAGTCAGTGGCTACTTAGCGGTTTATGGTAAGGAGCTGCTCTTACATGCTTGTGCAAGTGATTTGTTCTCACTCTTCCATTTACTCAACTGCACACCTTACTTTTGAAAGTAACATTTGTCTTCAATGAATGTCCCCAAAAACACTAGAGCCCCCTACTATATGCGAACCGGATCACTCGTTTCGAATTGGGGAACATTAGCAATTAGCAATTGTAAAATCAATATTTCGGATTTCTAACAATCTTTTCAACTAAATAAAAAATCATTGTTACCAAGAAGATGTACACATGTGCTAAATTTTATAATGCATACTAACATACATACGTGTAAATGTGTACAGAAATAGAAATACAAGAACTCTTTGACAATCTCAAAAAATTTATGGCTCATTCCTAATAAATGTATGGTGTTCCTAAGTAGCCAATGAAGCATATCCCAAGTACCGTGTGTTGAACTAGTAGCATTCTACGTATCTGAATTTGTTCCACCTGCCAAAGGGACCCACACTCCTAGTAACCTTGGGTTGAACACTAGAGCCGAGGGAAGGAAATGTGAATTTTTTTAATTGAGGGACCCACATGATGTTTCCATCCATGTGTAGAATTTGGGATAGGAAAGTAGAACCTTCTCTCACAGCAATGACTCAACTTCATATCTTGCTAATTGAATTCTGTTAAGGATGCCTAAAATCAATTTAGGGAGATTTAGAGGATATCTTGGCGCTAAAACCACAAAGTGAACAGCCTAAGGGGAGATCTCTCAAATTCTCAATTATGGTCAAAGCTATGCATGCACATGTGTCTAAATTGCAGAGTCAACATGGCTTAGGAGGAGCATATAAGCTGAATTTCCTATGAATTGATAGCTCCTTTTTTAGCTTTTGGCTTCATATCATTGTGCATCAATGCATTATTGAAGTATTTTGAATATGCTACCTTACTAATTTTAACATCAAAGTGGAAGTCGATTTAGGCAATCTCACAAAGTGTCGATCCTCAAATATTGGTAGGCTGATAGCCTATAATTGAAATTACAACACCGATTAAAGTAATTTGGAAAGATCAGACTAGGAGATATGGAGAAATCTTTCAATTATAGACAAATGCGCGCACAGTTTTTGCAACTTGAAATTTTTAGAAAGGGGGAAACCGATATAGGCTGCATTTTTCATATGAATGGAATATTTTTATTTGGATCTTGACTTCATATCACCTCTCTTAAGGATAAATTTAATATTTGCACCTTTTTCTACGAGTGGGCCTTCTATCCTGAGGTGTAAGCATAGAGAGAAAACCAATAGAAGAGAAGTGCATTATAACATCAATATCCTAATGCATGGATGTCTGAATGATTTAGAGAAGGGAAGAAGGAAACAACTATAATTTAAAAGGGTATTGCTGAATTAGGCTGAGATCATCTTATTAATATCCTAACCTTAACAATGAATTTTTGAAAATGATGAAAGCAGTACAAGTCCTTGATTTTGAGAAAAGGCTATTGATTGACATTCAAGAGTTCTTTATGTGCTTGAAGGAATCCATAAGTCTTCGATGTTATCTCTGTGTGTTCTTCTCCAAATTTTGTTTATACAAAGTTGACGTCCCAGCTATGTAGAACATTATGGGTTTGATTGAGATCAATGACTAATTTCATTACCCTGGATTTATTACCCAATGAAGTTATGGATGGTGGTTAGACAAGTAGCCATTTACTTGGCGAAGTCTGATGTACTGCCTACTTTGGACGTGGAAAATGTTATGAGATTGGTTAAAATCAGTAACAACCAATGTTTTAAAAGGTGCTAGGTTGGTAGGGCAGGGTGCCAGAGCCACAGCGTGCACGTTGAGAGCTGTGTGTGTATTGAAAAGAGAGAAAATTACCTCCCCCATCTGATTTGCTGGTGGTGGCAAAGCTGACAATGGAAGTCTCTCTCTCTCTGTGTGTTTTTTTTGTGGGCGGGAGGGGGTGTGTGGGGGTGGGTGTGTGTGGCATGCGCCACATAATCAACAACGATCAGCCCTAGTTGGGGTGGCCTTGGGGATTGCCTATACCGATTTTCACAATCCTGGTAAATGCCTAACCATTATTATCTAAATTTTATGTTCAACATTCGAACAACTACATGATCACTCTCCTCTATGTTGATGTCCAACCTTTGAACAAATTACAAAAAAGAATCGATGAATAATAACTAATTACTTCATTTGTATCATATGGCAATTAACATAGTTCCCAATCATGTGCCTTAAAATCAATATTTGTGTTTTTAATATTTCTTAATCATCAAACATGTGGCAATTATACTGAAACATGACTTTTGCAACAATTATCTATTTGATAAAAATCTAATCATTGTTCATGATGTAACCTTGCGATTAGCCCAGTTACATAGTGTGCTCATGACACTAAATTTCCTTGAAGAACACAGTTTAGAACATATGAAGATGATGATAAGAACCTTCATGTAGAATGTTATCTCTGGTTATGAGGTTTGTAAAAGGATGATGTTGACTGCAATCAGGATGTTTCTTATGACCGTCTAACTGGAAGATATGGTGAGGATTTGGTCCTGAAGAGGAAGGCCCATTCTCTTAAACCTCTTCACAATACTTTGTCATGATGCAATTATCGAAGCCTATAGCTGGTTTTTAAAATAATCAATTTGCTTTGGCTACCATTCCTGTCATTGTTAGCAAAATGCTTAGCAAATTGAGGATTCAAAGCCCCCAAGTAAGTACTTTTAAACATCTCCATGAAGGCTTGTGAGGATACAGTGAGCAGATCTAGTAGCTAATGTGTCTAACGGGGACTTTCCTTTGGGATATAATGTGTGTTCATAGTGAGAAAAATTGAGGACATACGGTTTCTAACTAGAGTGGCCTGGCTTTATTAAGATCTCCATGAAGGTTTGTAACACATGAACATCTAGAGAGTGTAGTTGATATGTAGAATTACAAATATAACATTTGTCTTTTGCTACATAGTTTAATTGATCTGTGAAATTACAAATTTAACATTTGTCTTTTGCTACATTGCTTGTCATTGTCAAGTGCTCAAGAGAAAATTTGTGAATTGATAGTTTCGACCAGAAAATCTGTCTACTCTAACCTCAAGTAGCATGTATGAAGGTTTGTGGTGTGTTGTCCATATAAATTGTGCTTGCAGTTCACAATCTAATGCATTACACTCCACCTTAACCTTTTCGATGGGCTTTCCCACCGAAATCGTTTCATTTGCAGCCGAGAGAAGGATTTTTAGAGGGCGATAGTACTTCATTTTATCGATATTCCACCATCCATAAATGATGTTGACACCATCTTAGTCCCTTAAATGCTATGGCATGGCTGTTACCTACACACAAAGCAATGGACGAGTACACAAATAGTTTCGTATTCAGATGTTATTATTTGTAGATATATTCCATCGATTTTGAATACTGAGTAGATGATGATTAGTACTTGACATGTTTCTCATAGCATATACCGACGTGTGCAAGTTTTGAAAGTGAGTGATTCCTGTCTTGATTTGTTTATTGTGCTATTATCATCTGTTTATGTTTCTTGTATTTTATGGTTGTCGACTGCTTGTACCCTTTTCTAATATTAGGGATTGTCACTCTTCCTTTTCCAGTAGAGCATTATTCGACTGTCTATGCCTCTTGCGTTTCTAGTTTTTCTGTTTGTGTATTGCTGACCTGCTTCATTCGGTCCTTTTCTCAAAGTCATTTCTTGAAAATTGCTGATATATGGGCTTTCTGGTATTGGTGGATTTTATGTCACAGTTAGGCACGTATTTTCTATGTCAACCATGTATTATATGCCTCCAAATATAGTGCTATTTATCCATCAAAGTTTTGTTTCTCCTCTTTGGTTTTGCTGCTGATAACTTAATGCTTATATATACAGGAAGGCTACTGACTGCACTTATATGTGAATATCTGGACTGGGCTCAGCTTGGACATACCCTCAAAGTTTATTTGCCTGAGTGCAATTTGGTATACCACTCCCCCCACCCCCACCCTCACCCCCACCCCCACCCCCTCTCGTGGGCCTGTTTTCATCTACTGCAATTAATGTTATGCTTTTGTATTATAACAAGGCTAACCTCAATTGCATTTGCTTACAGCAAAAGGACTTCTGGAAAGCTGAATTGAGGGATTTCAGTGGTAAAAATGGGTACGAGATGAATAGAAACAGTGAAAGCGGGCCAATGCTATTAGATGTTCTTGAGGGATATCTAAAATATGAGGTTTGGTTCAAGTTACTTCACTTGATCATTTCATTATTAAATTTAATGAAACAAAGTGATTGGAATTTGACGTCAAAGGAAGTTTTTTCCTTGACCTGTATTTAAGCAAAATCTTGCTGCCAAAATACAGCTAGGTCATACTAGTTCATTGATCCATGGCATCAAGCAAGGGTTCTTAGCAATCAATTTTGATTCCTAACATGTGTAATATCAGTTCCTCATAAATTATTTTTGTTGGATTGATGATAACTGCAATTTTCTTAAGAAAGAAGTAATATACCAAGATTGATGCAATGCTCGGTGAATTATATTCTGTATGGACACGATGAAACTCATTGAAACAAAAGAAATTACTAGTAAAAAACAAATTAATTGGCTTCTACCAATCATAAATCATAATTATTATTAAGCCTCTTTGATGTTCATCAAGCAACAGATGTTCTCTGGTTTATTACTAACTACAACGCCACTCATGCACCACCACCACCAGAACATGCACAATCAAAATTGAAAAGAGAAAGCACAATCTTTATTTTCGATCTTAAATTCCCTTTTCCTTGTGCCATTCGGCCATAATTTCATTTTTTATGTCATTGCCATTAATGCTAGTCTATGTACCCCTTTAACTACTTGAAGTATTTAATATATCGCCCATGCATGATCTGTGTTTCCCTCAATCACTGTGCATTGTTGATATCTCCAGTGTCATCATCCCTCCAGCCATTTCAGTGACTTCATTTTCTGCCCTGTTGTCTTCAACGTGTCATCTTAGCCAACCTGGCCTCCATTTCTGTGCCACATTTATCTGCGCCACATTTATCTGCCATAGATACAGCTGGTGTGGCAGATCACACTGACTTTGTGATTTCAATGAAATGCTCCACCAGAAATGACTCAACTCCTTGTATATCTTCATATCTTCCATGCACCATGATATTCCCTCTGCCCTCTTGACAGCAACGCCCAGTTTCCAAGAGAGGGAAATGTGATGATGGGCAAGTACACATTACCATTAAGCCGGTTCCCTGTTGCTAAGCAGGGGTAAAGAACTGGTTTCTAGAGGACTGTGTTTGGTTTAGAATGTACAAGGTATTGACCTCTTGGTAACAAAAGGCATTCAAGTGCTCAAAGATGTGGGAATTGGAATGTGCTATTCATGGGCTTTTGGTTCAAATGTCAAACGTAGCTGTTATTGGATGAAGGCATAATGATGCCAGAATGCGGAGCAAATATGTTGAAATATACTGGAGGCTTTAACAACGTGGTATAATATGGTTAAGCCCACAAAACCCATGCAACTCTAGACTCTCCAAGTGGAGATTGCGATGGCTTTGTGTGTGTGAAAAGCCTTAAGGACTGTCTGATCTTGTGTTGCTCGAGCGTACATAATATACCGAACATAATACAGAAAAGGGGGTTGGGTTTATTTGTTTTTTTTTTTTTGGGGGGGGGGTGGGGGGGGGGGGGGGGGGGGTGTGGTGAGTAGCATGGATATAGTCTTGTGAATGAGTTCTGCAAGAGTTTGTGTCTTGCCATTTAATGACAAGGAATTTGAATTTTAATGAGCATTTTGTGAAGTTTGATGAAAGATTGATTTTTCTTTTATTTAAAATATAACCTCTAGATCTCTTCAAGATTAAAAAAAATGCAACTATCGCCATTGTATCCTTTTTCTGATGGAATGACTTTGCTATGGAGCACACATCGAAATTGAGGATGCCTCATTGGGAAGATAAACAAAAAAAATAGGACTGATTATCAATTTATCCACTACCCTCCAGAAAGATATCATACTCTTTGCCATGGGAAATATGGACAAGAGCGATGTGTTATACCCACCATTATAATCTTTAAAAAAATTCTAAAATTAATTTTTTTCTGGATATTAGACTTCAAATTAAAAATTTCTTATCGTAAAAGGCAAAACCATGAGTAAAGATGAGATTTTTATACCCTGAAAATTGTAATTTTGTTTGTTGTAATACCATGTATAGTCATTTAAAGCTGTAAGTTGATAGGGCAATTTGGATCTTAGAGTGGAGGAAAAACATTTGGCCATATGGTTAAAATTTGGATTGGATACAGAGGTAGTCAAATTTTCTCATCCTAATTCACACCAACTTATCACTTAAAGAAAAGAGCAAGAGATGAGAAGATCGTTGGGATCAGATGGAAGAAAGGGGGAAACTCAACTAGAGGTATACATCTTACCTTTTGTTTTTTATGTAACTTTTAGATCTTGTTATGAGTAGACAAGATCCCCTCTATGGCCGGTTGTATCAAGATAAAAAGAAATCCAATTTTTGGATTGAGTTGAGAAGAGGAAATAAGAAAAACAAGAGGAAGAGGAAGAAGAAATTAAAAGAGGTGGTGTATTTGGGTTGGGTTCGGTTCAGGTCAGGTCCAAGCATAACTAGTTTAACACATTTAAAAGCTTGTATCTAATATGAATTTTTTCCCATTAGACTATAAAGCATTCACAATCATTTTTTTCGACCCCTGATTTTTAATGAAAGATTGCAGTTTAACCATTAACAACTTGTCAAGTCCCCAGCTTTCCAGCAAAAGCTTGGGTACACAGCAACGACAACATACGCTTTAAGACGAATCTCAAGCAACGACAAGTTTAGAATTTAGTTTCGAGCTTTAAAGGTAAAAATTTAAATTTTTTCAAGAAATTCAGGGTCAGAATAAAAAATAATTGTGAACAGTTCATGGTCTAAATAAATCCATTAATAATTTTTTCATATTAAATTTGAGTTTTTAAATGAGTTAAATGGGGAGTGTTTGGATTCGAACCCATACCCTAGATGGATCCAATGCCTTTTTGATTTCTTCCTCATTTCTTCTCATCTGAACCCAAAGGCTGAGTTTTTCTATCCTCTGATGACTTCGGGTATGGAAGGGGTTTACCTCTTTCTAATAAGATATACACGTTAAATGAATAACAAAGGTATTCACTCCTCTAATTAAACTTTTCCTCTTTTTTCTCCTCCAACCACCTTCTCTCTCTTAAGTGAAAGCTTGGTATGAGTTAGATTGAGAAAGTTTCTTTATTTTCTTTTAACCATACATGCAGAAGTTTTTCTCCTTGTAAGATTTAGCCTCTAGGCAATGAACTTAGGGCTTTAATTCAATCCATACGGTATTTCTTCCGGTCAATCGCTAATTTTGAGGACATAAAAATCACATTTTACTCATCATTTTGACCCTTCCAAAGAGAATTATTATTTAAATATCTTTTTCCAATTATAATGATGGGTATTACAGTTCTTGGTATAAACCCTAGCATGATGGCTTGAGAAGTCTACCTCATCAATTTGCAATTGAAAATCATTCAATATAGGAGTGGCCATTTAAATTCTCATTGGTAAAAAAAAATGCTCCAAAGGTGTGAAATATTATAAAGTTTTATACATGTCAGGTAGTTAATTTCAAACTGGTCCCTGTAGTCTGGTTGTTATGTATGTCTATCTAGGGTACGAGATTTAGGAAGCACATTCAAGACCTTACATAAATTATATATCTATATTACATTTGACAACCTTTTTTGAATTCTAGGACTGACTAGGACAAGATAAAGAGCGGCTGAGATTTGATCTTGGTAAATCTATGGTTGAGATCGGATTTTGTGAAAGTTTTGGTGGGAAAACTTAAATTTTGGCGGGAAAAGTGTCTTGGGAACCAAAATTTTGAAATTAGAAGTGTCTTGGAAAAGATTGTGGAGATTAAATTTGGGGGAGAAAGTGCCTTGTGAACCTAAACTTTGAAATTAGAAGTGACTTGGGGAAGATTGTGGAGATTAAGTTTGGGTGGAAAAGTGCCTAGGGAATCCAAACTTTGAAATTAGAAGTGCCCTTAAGAAAGATTGTGGAGATTAAATTTGGGTGGAAAAGTGCCTAGGGAATCCAAATATTGTGGAGAAGCATGATCCATTAAATTAAACAAAATAAAAAATCTAGTGTAAAACAATTTAGCGGAACAACAAATTAGCATAAAAATACTCTGAGGTTTGTTGTTCCTGCACCCGCGCCGGCGGGCGCCTGCTAATTTTTTTACGCTAATTTGTTGTTTCGCACTGACGGGCACGTGTGTCGAATTTGTTGTTCCGCGCCGAAGGCGCCTGCATCGAATTTGTTGTTCCGCACCGAGGTGCCCGTGCCGCTGAATATTTTTCCGCTAATTTGTTGTTCTGTTAAATTTTGGCTGTGGAAATAATTTTTCGGTGAACAAAGATTTCACGGGGGAATCTTAAATGAACCGTGCCCGCGGGCACGGGTTATGACTAGTATATATATATAGTTTAATGGGAATCAGGTGGCCAAGGAGGATTTTCTTCCTTGGTTCGTCCACGGCCAAGCCCCCGGTTTTTTGAATTTTTTTTCAATATGCTCTACAACTCATGGACGATCACCATACCAAAAATCAAGTGATTCCAACACTTTTTATACATCGATCTAACCGTTGCAAAAAGTCCGACACTTTTTGCACATCAATCCACTCGTTGCAAAAAGTTCTATATTATGCGACCGTTGATTTTGCAATGGGTGGATCAATGGGAAAAAAGTATTGGAATCACTTGATTTTTGGTGTGGTGATCATCCATGATGTGTAGAACATATTGGAAAAAAATATGGTGGGCGGGCTTGGCCGGTGGACCAAGAAGGAAAATCCTCCTTGGCCACCTGATTCCCATTAAACTCTTATATATATATATAGCAAAAAATGTACATGAGGTTGACATCAGGTATTTCTACCTGCGCACACCCCTGCTGTTCGGGTGTTTTAAGTATTTTTTTTGAATTTTTTCCGCAATAGGTAGATATACTTGTTATGTGGCTCCCCACAAAATTTCAGGTCAATCCGACACCGTATGAGCCTCCGTTTATCGATTTCAAAAACGTTGCGCAAAACTGTCCAGAATTCTGGATAGTTTTGCGCAACGTTTTTGAAATCGATGAACGGAGGCTCAAACGGTGTCGGATTGACCTGAAATTTTGTGGGGAGCCACATAACAAGTATATCTACCTACTGCAGAAAAAAATTCAAAAAAAATACTTACAAACCCCGAACAGCGGGGGTGTACACAGGTATTGCTGCCTGAGGTCAACCTCAGGCACATTTCCCTCATACACACACACACATACACACACACACACTAGTCATAACCCGTGCCCTCGGGCACGGTTCATTTAAGATATCCCCTCAAAATCCTTGTTCTCTCCAAAAATTATTTCCCCCTCCAAAATTTAAACGAACAAAAATCTCGTTTCGTCGCGGGCGCCTTCGGCCAGTGGGCACGGTTCATTTAAGATATCCCCTCAAAATCTTTGTTCTCACCAAAATTATTTCTCCCTCCAAAATTTAAACGAACAAAAATTTAGTCTCGGCGCGGGAAATTTTTTTTAACCAGGGCCAAAAGAGATGCATGAAAATGAAGGGGGAAGTGCACAAGTGTTGGTGTGTGAGGGGTAGGGTGTGAGGTTAAAATGTGAAATGGGAGGGTTTTTTTTTAGCAAAAAGGGGGAATGTGCGGTATTCTGTGCAAATGTAGTGATTGTGGGAGGTGAGGTTTGAAAACCAAAGAAAAAACAAAAAAGTTGATCCTTAGATGTTGTGCGTTTTGTGTTGGGTGCTGTGCATTTTTTATTCCCCCCACCCCAAAATTTCAACTTCTCGATTTTCCCAACAAAAGTTTAAGTTCCCCCAGAATTAAATCTTGACCATTGGATGCAAAGGATGTGGATGCATTCTGATCGTTGATGACTTTGACTTGTCCTAGTCAGCCCTAGGATTCAAAAACAATTGTGTTTTATATTAATTTATATATATGGGTGATCCTGTGTGAAATTTTCGCACACGATCACCTTGTGAAAAACTTTTAAAAGAAACTTTTTTCATATTTTTTTGATGTTTAATCCATACAATTATATAACTCAGGAAAAATAATGGGAAAACCTTAGGGGGATTTGTCCATCGATACATCTGTTACAAAATTTAATAGTTTCAGAACAATAAAACTTTCAGCAATGACTTGATCGATGGTCAAATTCCATTATTTTCACACATTATTTTTATGGTGTATATAAATGTACGAAGTGAAACATGAAAAGAATTTGAATTTTTTTTCAAAAATAAAATAACTTCACACTCGATTTCCCATCCGAAATGTTTGCACATGAATACACACAGAGAGAGAGAGAGAGAGAGAGAGAGAGAGAGAGAGAGAGATTCAAGTAATTTCAAACTAATCCCAATGCTTGCAGACTGACCATTATGTATAATGTCTATCTAGGATACGAGATTTAGGAAGCCCATTCAAGACCTTACGTAAAGTGTATATATATAATGAATAATGTAAATGTGCTGTCAACTCAGGAATTTTTCTTCGCTGACAGGTTGGTTTGCATTTAATTTTTTTCAAAATTGTTGTGTTTTGTTGTACACATCATGGATATTCACCACACCAAAACCTAATTGAATTTAATGCTTTTTGACCCTCGATCTACTTGTTACAAATTCAACGGTTTTGAAAGAGTAGAACTTTTACAACGGGTGGATCGATGGTCAAATATCCATATAGTTCATCCATATTTAGTGTCTTGGGATTTTAGAACGTAAACCACCAAGAAAAAATTTTCAAAACTTTTTTAAATCAAGACATGAGCTGTTAGCACAGAAAATTACATATCCATATAACTCATATATATATATATATATATATATAAGTATAATGAGTATTAATGACATATGCTGCCAAGTCTCATATGCGACCTCCAAAACTCCACTCTTCGTATTTTTTCAGAGGATTGGAACTGTTTATTTTGATGTTAATATTTTAAAACCACAAAACACCGAATATCAAGTGAACGCAAGGGGTTTTGCTTGTTCATTCATCAGTCGCAAAATTTTTATTCATGCAAAACCCGTCAAATTTGTGACAGGTAGATGAACGGGTAAAACCTCTTGGGTTCACCCGATATTCAATATTTTGATGTTTTGGAGTATATAGATCAAAATGAATAGTTCCGATCATTCAAAAAAAATAACGGATTGTTGAGGTTTGGAGGCGTATATGAGGCTTATCATCATGTCATATGGTACCAATTATTCCATATATATAATGATGTTATGGTAGATGAGCAACGAGTATAAGAAATATTCTATGCCGTCTCTTAAAAATTCCATTTATTATTTCCGACGATTGGCACCATTTATGTTGATATCCATATACTAAACCTCAAATGTAACATAAATTAAGTGAGCCCCACTCTCTTTTTTGCAGATGTAGGTGTTAAAAAGCTCTATTATCGTAAAATTACTGATGCATTTGCATACATTAACCACATTTTTTTATTTATCTACGTTTTAAGATGTGTAAATCCGCATGAACGGTGTCAATCTCAAAGAAAGAAATATAAAATTTAAGTTTTTAGGATTGGTGTATGAAATTTCATACATTGGCTGATCATGTGTGTGTCATGTAAAAAATGGGTATCATATTTGCTCATATAGCGTTCTTTAAAAGTTCACTCATTACTTTTTAAGGATAAGTTCGGTTCATTTTGATCTTTATATTCAAAATCCGAACACACCAAATATTGTGGGCTTAAAGTTTTTTAGCTTGCTAATCCACTTCTTGAAAAATTAACGGTTTTGGAGCAGAACTTTTGTTGTTCATATAGCGCGAAGCGAAAAGCTTTGGGTTTACTCGATATTTGATTCATTGGGGTTTTATAATATGAACATTAAAATCAGCAGAGCGGATCCTGCAAAAAATAGTGGAGAACAGACGTTTTGAGCGTCATATGATACTTGTGCTCGTATGGTTAACACAAACTCTCTTTAGAGTATAACTATTCTAGCTCGAGCTCTCTAACTTTAGCACGGATTCAAGGCTTTGTGAAATGTCGGGATTGAGTGGAAAACTTGGCGTCAGTCCTGGAAATGCTACTTGAATTATATCTGAATAAGAAAGGTCGAGTCTGGAAAACATTGTTCTATGCTATTAAGGGTCTCTAACTTACACCATAAGCAACACATGTTAAAAAATACAATTGTGGACTCACTAGAACTGATGGCTGATTGCTACATTGGAGCCCGATAGTAAGACACATGGTAAATCTTTTGCTTTTGCTAGGAGAACATGGCTGCATGAACAAACACTTCACCCGCGTAAAGTTTTATGTTCTTGGAGTATGTTGACATTGCCATCAGGGGTACTGCAATATTGTAAACATGCCAAAACCTTTTACATTCAATTCTGATCATACATATCATTAGATATATATGCTTTATTGCTAGTGTGGGAGAGCATATCATTGTCATCATGATGTTGTGATATTGAGGACCATATGGTATATAATGCTCTCTGCATTCAGAATCAAGCCCGTCTCTGTTGGACATATCCATATTTTGTCTGTTATAAGCAATTGTAATCTTGTTGATTTGGCAGACTGGCCAGATCTCCTATTGTGTGCATGGATTATGTCAACACTGTTAAATCTAAATTAATAACCAGGAAAGACCATTTGCTGATGTCAGTCTCTTGTATGGTTATTTGACATCTAAATGTTTTCATGCATCGCCATATAGAGCGTCCCAATTCTACTCGCAAACACTTTCTATTTCCCAGACTAATTCTGGTACATGCTCAACAGAATCTGTCACAAGGAAGACTACCAGGAAGGAAAGTAAGTACTTCAGAGGCTGACTCTGTATTGAGTTCAGATTCGAGGAACACCCGGAGGCCATCATCATCTTCTGCTGCTGGAGGCTTGCCTCCATTGGGAAGGTATTTGAGAAAACCTTGAACAATTCATAAATTTCTTCTTTCAGGAACTTTCAAGTTATTCTGTTTATATGATTTGTCCATTGATATGGCAGGCCAATGTCGGCTTCCCAGTCATCAGGTAACTAACAGCTTGCCTTGTAATATTCTGACAGTTTTATTGCATGCGCACCAATGCGCACGCACTCTCATCCAATTTCATGTCAATATTTTATTTTATTATCGTTATTTTTTCCATCTGACTTCAGAACGAAGAATGGGCTCCTCAGCATCCAATTTCCGAAAGGATGAGTACAATTGGAGATATGATGATGATGTTTCTGAAGACATAATTCGAGCTTCAAGCACCCTAGAGAACATCCATTTAGACAGAAAAGCGCGGAATTTAACATCATCATGGAGGTACATTTGTTTTTGTGTTGTTTGTTTGTTTTCATTTTCCTGATTTACAGCATTCTCTTCGTACAAGGGAATCACAAATGTACATGCACATACAGGGGAAAAACTGAAAAGGCATGCAAGTTCATTGTGTAAATTTGAGCATCCTATGAGCATAGTTCACAATGTAACAATTCATAGCGATATCTTTATACAAGGAAAGCACATGGCACACACAAAAGGGTAAAATAAAATAAAGAAGAAGAAAAAAAGAAAACAAAAAAAAGTTCAAGGTGTAAATTTGAGCATTGTTATGATAAGCTTGAGTTTATTTCATTTATAATAGGTTTAACATAATCCAGTTGATTGAGCTCAGAAATAAACAATAGAAACTCAAGCTTGTTTTGGTGTTTGCTTTGGGGAACTTCTTCGCGTACCCTCCGTTTTACTCTCGTGCACAACCACTTATTCACAATTTTGCCATTCAAAATTTCGCCCTCTTTTACACTCGCCTCCCCCCGACGCCGCTGCCCCCGACGGGTTTTAGGATTTGAAATGGGCGGGGGGAGAGGGAGAGTGGGCGGGGGAGGGGGGGGGGAGAGGGAGAGGGGGAGAGGGAGAGGGAGAGGGAGGGGATGTGTTGTCAGATGAGGGTGCGGTGGGAGGGGGAGGGGCCGGGATTGTCGATGAATGGAGCGGCGGAGGGGGAGGGGCCGGGATTGTCGATGAATGGAGCGGCGGAGGGGGCGTGGGAAGATGAAGATGGTCGCCGAGGCGGTGTTGCTGGGTAGTCTGTGGATGGGGTGGCGGACGGGGAGGGGTTGTCGAAGGATGGGGCGGAGGAGGGGCTGGAGAAGATGAATAATGTCAATAGTGTGGGCGAAGCTGGGGATTGGTGGAGGACGGCGTCGTCGGCCGTTTTACTCACCGCGCACAACGGGTGTAATTTTGGGATTTAGATTTGTTGTACGCAGTGTGAAAATTTGAGTGGCAAACTTGTAAATAATTTGAATTTCGGTTGTGCGCGCGAGTAAAACGGTAGGTGCGCAAAGGAGCTCCAATGCTTTGACGCCTTTGGCATATTGGTAAGGTCCTCGGCCCCGACTACCCATGTCGAGGGTTCGAGGCCCGCTGCCAATGAATTGAGTGGCGTTTGGTGGGCGACCTGTAAGTCCTCTGTAAGCGCTCTAAGAGCCCGGAGGCTTGCCCTGGCCCGTGGTGGAGACCGCTGCCTAAACCACCCGAACCTTTGCTTACCAAAAAAAAAATACACACATTAACACAAACTTGCAATTTTTGTGATTCTATTCAGTACCTATAGCTGCCAAATTCATTTTCTGTGGCTTTATGTTTGAGTTAGCGGTCTGTTTATTTGCTGCATTTCAAATGATTCATGCTTAATCTATTTAAGTTGGGACAATTTTTATCTACTAGCTAAATTTGTTTATGATCCAACAACCTAACTCAAGAGTTTCAAGGCAAATTTTAATATCAAATGATTCATGCTTAATCTATTTAAGTTGGGACAATTTTTATCGGCTAGCTAAATTTGTTTATGATCCAACAACCTAACTCGAGAGTTTCAAGACAAATTTGAATATGCGACCATGGCTCAGCACCCTTTGGTTTGTATGATGTTTGCCTACTCTTTGACCCTTGACTAACCAACAAAATCACACCATATGCAACAAGCATCATCCATTAGCTGGGACCATGCGTG
Organism: Scilla litardierei; assembly: GCA_030789695.1. NCBI lineage: Eukaryota > Viridiplantae > Streptophyta > Magnoliopsida > Asparagales > Asparagaceae > Scilla > Scilla litardierei. The sequence goes on from CM061137.1 coordinate 139,617,358, forward strand.
CTTTAGATCATGGGCTGAGGAATAACATATTCCTGTTCAGCTGACCCTTTATAACTGGCCAACACGTGGATATGTTTGCAGTCCTGTTGTATAGTTCATATTTATCAAAATTTTGTAAATTATGTAGTATATTGAACTAACAAATGCAATGAAAATATAGGCCGAGTATGGTTGCATGCACTTACGGGATACAAAACAATAGAGATAGAATGAAGTTTCGTCGATAGTTTCTTCATCAGCGATTAGAAAACAGATTCATAGAACTGAAGAGAGCCCATAGACATCCCACCCTCGCATTGCCTGTACAAATTTACCGTCAACTGGTAGCGGTTGTTAACTTTGGAAAGCACAAAAGATTGATCTTTCATTTCAATCTGTTTCATCGGTTTTAACTTCGCTCCCTTCGTCCTCGTTTTATGATGTATTTTTACCCCCACATTGTATAGCTAAACATAAACTTTAACGCACATCCTGTTATTCGACACCCGCTTGAAACTGACTCCTGGCTCTGCTGCAGGCATGCTGGTGATGGATCTATGGAAGATGACGGCAATGCAAATCGGCGTTAGTGTTGTTGGCCCATGTCTGTAACCTTCTATCAATATATTGGTTGTGTGAAACTTAAATGTAAAACCCCCTGTTGCATGTTTTAGTTTATCATGGTGTTTATTGTCTCTTAACATCTGTGGTGCCGCTGCTTTGTTTGTTCCATTGAAGTAGATGGTTGATGCTGGGAACAGATAAAGAAGGGTGGGTTCCATGAAGTCTGCTAATTGGTTTAAGATCTTAGTATTGTTATTTTGATGTGTAAATATATTGTTCAAGATTTACGAGCTTTTATGTTGTAGTCAGTGTTAGATGATTTGTTCTTAATCGACTGGCTGGCGATGGGGTATGTTGCTGTGTATAGCATGCTAGGTATCATGAAAACAAAGGGCATGATTTTTTGGATGTTGGCTCCCCAGGTTGTCTTGCGATATTGGTTCCCCAAACCCTAACTAAAACCCAACATGATTAGATGCGGATGTGGAATTAGATTCATCCTTAACCACATGGTTTAACTTAAGTCTACGCTTAAATGAGTGATCAGACTTGAGTTAAAATTTTGGATGAAATTGTTAGAAACCATATTTTCTAGTTGATTTATATTTTTAAAGGATGAAATCATCAATCATATGATTTGAGAAATTAGTATCGAACTAGACATTATTTGATGGACCAATATATATAAAAAAACCAATAAAATTGCCTTTTTTAATGAAATACATTCTTGTTATAAACGGGCTTCTTGGTGGGCCTACCCGTTAGTGGGTATCCACCCATTATGTAACCCTACCACTATAAATATAGGGCTATGGTCTCCATAGCCGCCAAGTTTACAACACGTTATCAGCACGCTCAAAGCTAAGCCGAACCCCTGCCGACGGACGGACGCGACGAACGGACGCGACGCGAACGGGCTTCCTTCACCGAACGTCGCTAGATCCGGCGGGTAGGATCTAGAGGTAACTTTCTCTCTAGATCTAAATTTTGTATATGCGCATATGTGGTGATTTAATTCTTTTTGGCTCAATCGATTAAAAACACCGTTTTTATCGCTAAAAATCACCCTTTTTCAATTAAAAAACGTATTTTTGGAAGAAAAAATTGGGTTTTTTCCACTAAAAATCGGATTTTTACCCGTTGTTTTTCCCCAAAAATCACCCAAACCCGAAATAGGGTTCACCGACCCCCCCCCCGTCGCCGGCAGCGGCGGGGGCCTTCCCGCCGTCGCTGCGGCGGCGGGAACCCCCCCGCCACTACAGGCGGGGATTTCCCCGCCGCCTGCAGCGGCGGGCATCCCCCGCCGCCGCCGGCGGGGGCAACCCCCGCCGCGGCAGGCGGGGGCTCCTCGCCGCCTGCAGCGGCGGGGCACCCCCGCCGCCGCCGGCGGGGGCAACCCCCGCCGCGGCAGGCGGGGGCTCCCCGCCGCCTGCTGCGGCGGGGCAACCCCGCCGCCAACGGCGGGGGCAACCCCGCCGCCTACAGCGGCGGGGCACCCCCGCCGCCATCGGCGGGGGCAACCCCCGCCGCGGCAGGCGGGGGCCCCCCCCCGCCGCCTGCTGCGGCGGGGCAACCCCACCGCGGCAGGCGGGGGCTCCCCGTCGCCTGCTGCGGCGGGGCAACCCCGCCGCCAACGGCGGGGGCAACCCCGCCGCCTGCAGCGGCAGGGCACCCCCGCCGCCAGCGGCGGGGGCAACCCCCGCCGCCGCAGGCGGGGGCAACCCCCGCCGCCTGCAGCGACGGGGGCAACCCCCGCCGCCTGCAGCGACGGGGGCAACCCCCGCCGCCGCAGGCGGGGGCTCCCCGCCGCAGGCGGGGGCTCCCCGCCGCCTGCAGCGGCGGGCAACCCCCGTCGCCTGCCGCGGCGGGCCCCCCCCCCTCCTCCCCGCCGCCTGCAGCGGCGGGCCCCCCCCCCTCCCCGCCGCCTGCTGCGGCAAACGGGCCCGCCCGCCAGTAGCGGGTACGGGCCCGGCGTGAGTACCCCAAAACCCTAACTAGGGTTTCTGACCCAGAAAATTTTTTCGAATTTTCAAAATTTTTTCAGATTTATTGCGATTTTTTTCTCGTTAAAATCTGGACCAAAATGCATGTGATTTTTACTCATCGCAAATTATATTTGGATTTATGATTTTCTTTAAAAAACGTTTAAAAATTAAGAAGATCCTGCGACCGCTCTGCCGTTAGTCAACTAACCTAACGGTGCATGACGTTGCCTAGTGGTCCAATAATTTTTAAACGGTAGATTTCATTTTCCATTATAAACTGCCTGTGATGAATAAATAAAATTGCCTGCGATGTATAAACTGCCTGTGATAATGCCTGCTGCATTATAACTGCCTGCGATGAATGGTTAATATTTGCTGTGGTTTTGGATCGGCTAGTTTATCACCATTTTTATTTTTCATGCATTATTTTCCTTTTGAGAGAAAAATGTAGTGAGGATAATTTTGTAAAATTACAAACGGCGGACGCTTCAAGAAGATGAAGGACTATTCCAGAAGAATAGGGGCCCCACGGGGGTTCCCGAGTTGTACTTTCTTTCTTTTTGGGACTGTAATGGACTGTAATTATTTATGGTGATTAGCCGATCCACGCAGCAAATATTTATGTCTGATGTGCTTGATTATTTATTTTTGCGCAAAATATCTAATTAATGCTATCTTTTTACATGCTAGAGTAATAAATGGCCAAAATTGCGAGCGTCGATTTCGACGTTTTGGATGCTTCAGGAAAGAATTACTTAAGCTGGCAGCTGGATATAAAATTCCATCTGCGAGCACAGGGATTGAGTCACACCATCGCCTTAGGCGATAAGGTTTCTGACATAGATAAAGCGAAAGCAATTATCTATATCAGACGCCATATCGATCGGACCCTGAAGGCCGAGTACCTAACGGTGGAGGACTCGTATGAGTTGTGGACCGCCCTCGAGGACAGGTATAAACATCAAAGGGATGTTATCCTACCTCGAGCGCGATATGAATGGGAGAACCTCCGTCTCCAAGACTTCAAGTCTATTGCCGAGTACAACTCGGCACTCTTTAGCATCACCTCACGCCTGAAGTTGTGTGGTGAAAAGGTGACGGAGGAACGCATGTTAGAGAAGACGTATACATCCTTCCATGAGAAGGATGTCATACTGATGCAACAGTATCGTGAACGAAAGTTCACAAAATACTCTGAGCTTCTCTCATGCCTTCTGATGGCAGAGCAGAATCGTGACCTCCTTCTGGCCACCCACAACTCACGCCCTACCGGCACTGCTCCTGCGCCTGAAGCGCACCACAGCTCCTTCCAGAAGAAAAGGGGCAACTTCAAAGGCAAACCCCAGAAGGGCAAGACCATGAAGAAGCAGGCTCGAGGACCCCCTCCAAGAAACAACCAAGAGGGGAAGAAGAAAAATGTGTGGAAGAGAAAAGACGACGGCCAGACTTCTGCCCCCAGAAAGGACTGGGAAGATAAATGCCACAGGTGTGGCATGACTGGACACTGGTCCAGAAATTGTCGTACTCCACGCCACCTTCAGGAGTTGTACAAAGCAAGCCAGAAGCAAGCTGAGACAAACCTGGCGGTTCAAGAAAACCTGGCACCAATCAGGTTCATCGCCGAGGACTTCTCCAACGATGACCTGCTCGACTGAGGACATTTATCTACTTTATATGCATTGTAGTTTTTCCTTTTGAGAAACAATTTATCTGCTTATCTCTGGCATGTTTTAAGTACTTTTTCAGACATCAATTTAATTTTCGTAGTATATACCTTTGTGTTTTTTCCTTATACTGCGACTTTTCTTTAAAATAGATGGACTTTAAATGCCTAGTGGACAGTGCCTCTACGCACACGATCCTCCAAGACATCTGCTTTTTTCAAAGCATTAATAAATACGATGGCACCGTAAATACGATTTCCGGTCCATCAAGTATCATTGAAGGATCAGGGGAAGCACATTTTATGCTCCCCAATAGTACAAAACTACTCATAAAAGATGCCCTTCTCTCCCCTAGCTCACATAGGAACCTGTTGAGCTTTAAAGATATCCGCTTAAACGGATACCACCTAGAAACGGTGAGCAAAGGAAACAGTGAATACCTTGATGTAACGTTCCATAAAAACGGTGCTAAAAACACCGTCGAACGTTTCGAGGGACTCCCGTCGGGTCTCTACCACACAAGGATCAGAGCAATGGAAGCAAACACTTTGGAGCACCAGAAGTGCCAAAATCAACCAGAATTCAAACTCTGGCACGATAGACTAGGACACCCTGGAAGGAATATGATGCGTCGCATCATATCCCAATCCCGTGGAATTAATCCGAAAAGCCTGACGCTACTTCGGAAGGGTGCAAATCCTTGCCCCCCTTGTTACAAAGGGAAATTGATTACGAGACCATCCACCCTGAAGGTGGACTCTGAGTCTCCAAGCTTCCTAGAGAGAATACATGGTGACATTTGCGGGCCTATTCACCCCGCAAGTGGACCATTCAGGTACTACATGGTACTAATCGACGCATCTTCAAAATGGTCATATGTGTGCCTCTTGTCCACCCGCAACGTAGCCTTTGCAAAGCTACTTGCACAAATTATAAAATTGCGGGCACATTTCCCAGACAACCAGATCAAGAAATTGCGTCTGGACAATGCTGGGGAATTCACCTCACAAGTCTTCCTAGACTACTGCCAAGCAACCGGCATAGAAGTTGAACATCCTGTAGCTCATGTTCACACCCAGAACGGGTTGGCCGAATCTCTCATAAAGAGACTACAATGGATCGCTAGACCATTGTTAATGCAATGCCAGTTGCCGGTATGTGCATGGGGACATGCCATACTGCACGCTGCATCGCTGATAAGATTACGACCGTCAGGTAGTCAATCTTATTCTCCGATGCAACTTGCATATGGGAACCCGCCCGATATCTCTCACTTGAGGATATTCGGATGTGCTGTCTATGTCCCCATAGCACCACCGCAGAGGACCAAGATGGGTCCTCAACGGCGTCTTGGTATCTATATTGGTTTCGACTCACCATCGATCATTAGATACCTCGAACCCCTTACAGGGGACGCCTTTAAAGCGCGTCTAGCAGATTGTGAGTTTGATGAAAGCATTTTTCCAAAACTAGGCATTAACACACAGAAGCCAGAAGCTTCAAAGACCATTACATGGGACACAAAGACCTTATCCCATTTTTGATCCGCGCACAAATCAATGTGAAGAAGAGATCCTGAAGATCCTTCAAATTCAGAACACAGTTCACATTTTACCGGATAAATTCACTGACAACCAGAAGATTGTCAGATCACACGTCCCTGCTGCAAATACGCCAGCTAGGATTGACATACCCAAAGATGGATGCAATCCACCTGCAGCAGAAGCGGTCGTACCTCAACAAAAAAGAGGACGACCCCCAGGCTCCAAAGATAAGAATCCTCGAAAGAGGAAAAATCCTGGAGCAACAATAACGATACCACCACAGGATGCTGAGCTCAGCCCAGCTACCTCTCCACTCCTAACAACCCCTGAAGAGGAAAATATAGGAGAAATTTCATTAAACTATGTACGTACCGGGGAGGTACTGGACAGAAAAAGCACAATCATCGATGATAACTTCGCGCTCATTATTGCCACTCACGTCACTGAATACGACGATGAGACCGATCCACGCTCTCTAGCAGAATGTAAACGCAGAGAGGATTGGCCAAAGTGGAACGATGCAATAGGAGTAGAGCTGGACTCACTCTCGAAGCGCCAAGTCTTTGGACCTGTAGTCCTAACACCAAAAGGTGTTAAACCTGTGGGATATAAATGGGTATTCGTGAGAAAAAGAAATGAGAATAATGAGATCGTGCGCTATAAAGCGCGCCTTGTTGCACAAGGTTTTTCCCAACGACCAGGAATAGACTATGACGATACCTATTCTCCGGTCATGGACGCGATCACCTTCCGTTTCATCATAGGCCTATCCACGAAGGAAGGTCTGGATATGCAGCTCATGGACGTTGTGACTGCATACCTATACGGAAATATAGATAAGGACATCTACATGAAAATCCCAGACGGATACAAACTACCGACAAAAATGACAGAAAGACCTCGGGACGTCTATTCTGTCAAACTCCAGAGATCACTGTATGGTCTCAAACAGTCAGGTAGAATGTGGTACAACAGGCTGAGTGAATTCCTAGTGCAACAAGGATTCACAACAAATGAAGTCTGCCCTTGCATCTTCATACGAGCAAAGGGAACAGGATTCGTAATTATCGCCGTCTACGTAGACGACTTGAACATCATCGGATCTCCTGCAGAGATAGATGAGATATCCAAAAGTCTCACACAGACTTTTGAGATGAAAGACCTCGGCAAAACGAAGTTTTGCCTAGGGCTACAAATTGAACATTTAAGCGGAGGAATCCTGTTACACCAATCGACATATACAAAGAAAGTGCTGAAGAACTTTCTTATGGACAAATGTCATCCGCTTAGCACACCAATGGTTGTCAGATCATTGGATGTTGAAACAGACCCCTTCCGACCGCTGGAAGAGGGGGAGGAAACACTGGGTCCTGAAGTACCCTACTTAAGTGCAATTGGAGCACTCCTATACCTGGCAAACTGCACGCGTCCCGATATAGCGTTCGCAGTAAATCTACTAGCCAGATACAGTTCAGCGCCCTCAAAGCGCCACTGGAACGGAGTGAAACAACTTCTGCGCTACCTCCAAGGGTCTGTAGACATGGGACTATACTTCAAGAAAGGTGTATCCGCCGACCTGGTCGGTTACGCAGATGCGGGATACAGGTCCGACCCACATACCGCAAAGTCCCAGACCAGGTTTCGTATTCACATACGGTGGGACGGCCATCTCATGGAGATCCGTGAAGCAGACATCCACAGCGACCTCGTCCAACCACTCTGAGCTCATCGCGATCCACGAAGCTAGCAGAGAATGCTTCTGGCTTCGATCAGTCATCAACCACATCCTCAAGACCACCGGCCTGAAGACGGGAGATCTTGGGCCTACTACCATGTACGAAGACAATGCTGCATGCATCGCTCAACTACGAGGTGGCTACATCAAAGGTGACAGGACGAAGCACATTTCCCCCAAGCTCTTCTGGACGCATGAACAGCAAGTGGACAACCAGATCGACATCCAGCAGATCCAGTCCTGCAACAACCTGGCTGACCTATTCACTAAAGCTTTGCCTCGCAGTACCTTTAGAAAACTTGTACTAGGAATTGGGATGAGACAGCTGAGAGATGTACAAGCCTGAAGCTTGAACTTATCAGGGGGAGTTAACGTAGTGCTGTACTCTTTTTCCTTGACTGTTGGTTTTTCCCACTGGGTTTTCCACAGTCAAAGGTTTTAACGAGGCAGCCACATTAACTCAGGATCCAGAAGTATCCACCACTGATGTTATCCATCGATCAGGGGAAGTTACAGAGACTTGTACTCTTTTCCCTTAGCCACAGGTTTTTCCCACTGGGTTTTCCTTGGCAAAGGTTTTAATGAGGCAAGCACTCTTAAACTTAGAGATCCAGAAGTATCTCCAAACCCCATGATCAAACAAGCTTCATGAACCCTGAAGTGTTCACCATGGCTTACAACAATGGATGGATAAGGGGAAGTGTTATAAACGGGCTTCTTGGTGGGCCTACCCGTTAGTGGGTATCCACCCATTATGTAACCCTACCACTATAAATATAGGGCTATGGTCTCCATAGCCGCCAAGTTTACAACAATTCTTAAATATATTTTTCTATGTAATCATTGATGAGCAACTTAGCTGTTGCTGGATGTCGTTGCTTGTGACTGTAGAAGGTACGGGCTTTGTTAGAAAGTGATCGATAAAGGATTCACATAAAAAATGTAGAGGATTCTTGGGCTAAACATTTTCTGGCCTCGTAGCAGGGTAATGATGTAATAATCTCATGTAGTTTATTTCATAATTATGATTAATCGTACAGGATTCTTGGGCTAAACATTTTCTGGCCTCGTAGCAGGGTAATAATGTAATAATCTCATGTAGTTTATTTCATAATTATGATTAATCGTAATATCGCCCTATTTCATAACCATGCAGTTTCTGTTAGGCCAGTGCTCTTGTTGTGGGGGGTTTTTTTTTTGGTTTCCGGTTGGGGGGATAGGTTTTGGTTTTGGTTTTGCTTTTCCTAAGGTGGGGGTGAGTTTTATTGAGTTTTTGTTTGTCTTTTACCTTTCTATCCTTGTCTGCCGATGGCAGAAAGAAAGAAAGAGGAGGCGATTGTTGGTTTTGAGCTCTACCTGGATTTTAGTTGATGTTGACTAACTAATGCTTAGTTTTGTTGTTTGTTTTGAGTGTGTTGCTTGAGAAATTATGGGGTCTTGACTGAGGCAGTGATGCCTAGAAGACAATAAAAAGTCTTAGTAGTTGGTTTTTTGGCTTTGTGAGCTGGAAGTGAATTATGTTTGTCATTTATTTGTGCAGTCAACTGGTCAGTTGTGTTAAGATATTAATTATTACAGTTAGTTTATTGTGTATGTCTCTTGGTATAGTGTGCGACTCTTCTAGGTTCATGTATTAGTCTCTTAGGCTCTTGTGAGAGTCTCTTTGTTTCTTGTGTTGTCTTTTGGGATTTTGTACCTGATCATGATTTATGAGTTATATTATGGGGGATATCTCGTGTGACCATCATCACCAAGAAATACACATCATTTTCTTCTTCTCAAGTTGACAAGTTGGTCTACAAGGAAAGTGCATTATCAGCAAAAGTTTATTTGCTGCGAAAGGTATCATTGATATTACTAGTTGCAACATCTACATTTAAGAGAACATTTACAGCAATGAATATCATCAAAAGTCGACTTCGAAATCACATGGGAGATCAGTGGATGAATGACAACTTGATCACATTCATATAAAAAAAGACGTATTTCATACAGTTGGTAATGATGTAATCATCAAGCGATTTCAAAAATATGAAAACACGTCGATATGTGTTGTAAGCTTATTTTTATATCAATCATGAAATAATGAAAACGAAATATTTTATTATTATGTTTTCACTTCTCCAAACAAAGTTTTCTGGCTCCGCCAATATTAATTTTGTTAATACTTTTTACATATGCCACCCTTTGCCGGCTGAAACTTGGATCGAAGTGAGGGGCTCCAACCCTTTATCTTGACAGGGTAATTAAAATGTCCCTTGATGTGAAAATACTGTACAGTCTACCCCAAGCATTTCCATAGTCCACTAGAAAAACTATAAACCCCTGCACTCCAGTTGCCAAAGCAAGCTTGTGGAGGTCACACAGCTAGCAGCACATCAGCAGCAAATATTGGCTGGTCACTGTTGAGGAAAAGTAACAGCTACACCCCAAACAACAAGAATCACATAGAACTGAATGCCCATCATTTTCATCCCTCGTGACTTCTCCTGTTTTTTTTTTTTTTTTTTTTTTTGTCAAGAAAGCAAGCATACCCTATCTACAGTCAAATGCTATGGACAATCTAGCCACAGTGCCATGAATAGGAATTAATTTGTCTTTACCTTACAATTCATTGAGTGGGTATGAGATAGTTTGAGATCTACAGTGCTAGACTCAAATATCAAGATAGTTGCACTCTTGTTGAAGGAAATCTAAAGACATCGGATGTAATCAACTTGTCAACAATACGTCTCTGATCTAGTAGATTCCCGTTGACAACGGAAGGCTAGACATAGGTCTCATCGCATCGGTGAGACTGAACCAGGGTAAATCGTTCGTGTCCTCTGTGTTTGCTTGAATCTATACGTCTCTGATCCATTGTATTTATTGCTTTCGCTGAAAAAATCACACATGTTGGACTTGATTGTGATCCACTTTTATATTGGGCATCAACAAAGGGTTTGTGAGAAATTCCCAACAGTTGGTATCAGAGCGATCAGATTGGGAGAAGATTAGAAAGACAGAATGTCATCAGCTACCGCTGGATACAAGGTAGATAAATTTAGAGAAATAATGACTTCTCTCTTTGGAAGATGAAGATGAGAGCCTTCTCGATGCCAGATGGTTGTTATCAAAGTGTTTTCATAGAGACCGATAACGCAGAGATGAAGCAAAAAAGCATTTGGTGGATTGCAGTTGTTCTTGACAGAAGATGAAAGAAAAACAAAAAAAAAAACAAACTTAGTATAAAAGAACCATTTAAAAAAATTATAAGAGAATATAAAGAATTTGGATTTTGAAACTTTTTTCAAACACGTCTCCATGGAATCGATTGAATAGTTCGGTCTAAAACTCGTGCATAAAATACGTTGGTTTTTGGTGGCAACAAAGCTGTTTGTTGTCGTGATGGGGGCATAAAAATTAATAAAGAAAGAAATTGAGACAAGAAACGTCGGTACGTAAAGTATTATTAGTTGATGGCTGCCAAGTTGTCCAGGTGGACACCAAAATATTCACATAATTATCGCATTAATCATTATTTTAATTAATTATTTGTGTGACTAATTCTTCCCTCGCTCCCCCCATTTGACACGTGTCCCAAAGAAATGTGGCTTTCATCAGCCGAATTAATAATAAGACCACCAATGAATACTATTATCGTCCAAACTTATCTGATAAGAAAATGTTTATTATTTCAGCATTAAATAGCATCATGTAATAAGTTCCAAAAAGCAAAATAATAAGTATTTAAAAGCATAAAATATTTAGCAAATCTCACTATCTCAGGTTCAAAATAAGTGTGCCATGTATCTGTCAGTAATTTGAGACCTGTTTTTTTTTCTCCTCTCGTTTTTGTTGCATTCATTTCCCCCGTTCTCTCTCTCTCGGAGGCAATGGCGTGCTGTCCCTGCGCTGCAAAATCGATCAAGAAGACCAAACAGGAGGAGGATCGGATCATCGCTGGCTCAGGTAATCGAATCCTTCGAAAATTTCTCAGCTTTCTTGTTGCCGTCCTAGCTTTCTTAGAATCAATGGAATCTTCGCTCGTTATGATCTGCTCTCATGAAGCGCTTTTGGGTCTTTAGTTTTGGGTTGGATGTTTTTGATTCGAGCTTAAAGGTGGGATCTTGCCAAGCCTGCTGCTTGATCTCCAGATTGTTTGGTACAGAATATTGGGACTTTTGCATGCTTAATTTGAGACTTTTCATCATATGGGTTTGTCTTTGATTGGCTTGCCCCTCAATTATTTATACGCAATCCTTTAATTAGATTCCTGCCCAGATGGACAAATAGTCCATTTATGAATTATATCGTAGTTTTTGGGTTCTCTGTTGTCTGTTAAGGTAATGGGAAAGATCCAGCTTTGTTCATCTAAAAGATGGCATCAAGAGATGTGTTAGTTTCCAAATTGGAAGCAACCCCAATACTAGAAGGAACTGATTTGATAAGCTTGTAATTCATTGAATATTGCCCCAATAGTTGCAAAACAAAAGAAAAGAGGAGAACTATTCTTAGATTTTTAGCTAAATTGCTAGCAGTTCCTAGTTCACATTCTGCTGATTATTATTATGATTTGTCATACCTTGTAAAGCTCTACAAAAATAGTTACCATTGTGTTAAGCCATGTACAATCCCATTCTCGGACTTCCAATAATCATTGATGTATTGAATCTTAATTTGTATAGATTTTTTATAAACATGTTATTATTTTCGTTTACTACTGACTTGGGATGATTCTGAACAGAGAAACAGAAGGTGGATCAATCATTTGATGTTAAAAGGCGGTATTCACTAGACCGCGAGGAGATGTTAACTAATGGATCCCAAAATGGTGCTGCTCGGACATTTTCACTTCGTGAATTGGCTGCCGCGACCAACAATTTTAGATCCGATTGTCTCCTGGGAGAGGGAGGATTTGGTCGAGTTTATAAAGGATGGTTGGAGAGTATTAAGCAGGTTTGTTTATGTTGCTTCTGTCTTGGTTTCGAAAGGCTTTCAAATTGGTGGGTACCTAGTAATTACCATAGACATGGAGTTTCTATATGTTATAACCTACACAGGATTAACTTAGCTGCTTATTTTTATTGTTTAGATGAATACTGCTTCATTTTTAAGCAATGCCTCTAATTATTGATGTCCAACCTATCTTTTATTTTCTTCATCTTTATGTTTTATGGTTCAAGCAATGCATTTTCCATCGCCGTTCTAGCTTAATCCTTTAGGAGTAGTTTTGCAACACGGCTTCCATAACTGAAGTTTCGTAAACAAAACCTAGATGTGTATCCATACAAACATCATTTTTCTCTCAATTGGTGAATGTCCAATCGTATTGGAATTTCAGACACCTCCCATTTTGGCATACCAAACAAGCCCAAGTATCATAAACCTCAATTTGGGCTTCAAGCTCTTCAAACTCTCAATTGGTGGTCTTCAATGTGTCTATTCTATATGTCCCTCGTGTTATGGCTCGAAGGCTGATGGTGATACACGTGCGTCACATGGCTGTGCCATGAAAATTATGCAATTTGCTTTGGAAAACTTCGCATGCTGTAATTCAGTCACTTGAGGGTTGAGGCGGCGAGCATTAAACATCTGTTTTGTTGATAGGTTGTCGCGATAAAGCAGCTTGATCTTAATGGTTTCCAAGGGAACAGAGAGTTCCTCGTCGAAGTGCTGATGTTGAGTCTGCTTCACCATCCTAACCTTGTCAGCTTACTCGGATACTGCGCCGATGGAGACCAAAGGCTTTTGGTATACGAGTACATGCCCCTAGGATCATTGGAAGACCATCTCTACGGTATGCAATGCATCATCAGTTGGTAGCGATGCAAGCATGTGTCTTATGCCCGTGGTTGCAACAGGTCTTAATCCAGATAGGAAGCGGCTTGACTGGAACACAAGGATGAAGATAGCCGCCAGTGCTGCGAAGGGGTTAGAACACCTGCATGATAAAGCCAGTCCTCCGGTGATCTACCGTGACCTGAAGTGCTCTAACATCTTGCTCGGGGAAGGGTATCATGCGAAGCTGTCTGATTTCGGCTTGGCAAAGCTTGGGCCAGTCGGCGATAACACTCACGTGTCGACTAGGGTGATGGGTACTTACGGATACTGTGCGCCGGAGTATGCAATGACTGGTCAGCTGACGATCAAATCGGATATATATAGCTTTGGTGTTGTGCTTCTGGAGATTATTACTGGAAGGAGGGCTATTGACAGTTCCAGAGCTGCAGGGGATCATAACCTCGTTGCATGGGTAGGAGTTTCGCTCATCACTGATTTCAGGTGTGTTCAATTTGTCAAGCTTGTTAGAGATAGATGTCTCATTGTTTTTCACCGTGTAGGCACGGCCGTTGTTCAAGGACAGGAAGAAGTTCCCGCAGATGGCGGATCCGGCGCTGCAGGGCCAGTACCCGGTGAGGGGCATGTACCAGGCGCTTGCCGTGGCCGCAATGTGTGTCCAGGAGCTGCCCACGATGAGGCCCCGAATAGCCGATGTTGTCACGGCCCTCGCCTACCTCGCTTCCGAAAGCTACAATCCACCCGAACCTCGGCCACCTCGCAACAGTTTCGCCCCGGGCACGCCACGGTCGAGGAAAGGCGATGAGAAGAAACCAGCTGGTGTGCCGAGAACGTCCAGTTCAGGGTCTTCAGACTAGACCGAGATTCTTCGGCTGCTGAAACCTGAGAACGTGTGGTTGTCGTTACTGTCCGGTTCTTGGTGCCTGCTTATCGAATTTTGATTAGTTTTTCGGATAGCAGGTGCATTGTTGGTGATTTGTGAAGGAGTGTTGTTATACGCACCATAGAAATTTATGAATATATCCTTGATTATAAATTTTTCTGTAGTGCGAATAACAACACTCGTCTTGAAGGGAACGTCTTGAAGGGAACGTCGCATTATCTTTTTTTTTAAAACTGTATGTTGTACACGTTTGATTGCGTTGAGCCATTGTGTCGATAGGTATTTTATTGGACAGCAGTTGCTGCAGTTCATTTTGTTTCTATATGAGTATCAAAAGGGGAAATGGTTCCTGTTTTGGTCCATTGTTAAAACCTCGGAAAGATTTATGCAAGCAGCTTTGCATTTTGTTCCATCTTGTTGACTAATATTATTCTACACAAACACCTTGTATATTCTTCACAGCTAGTATGAAGTATATTATTTTTAGAAATATATAGAATGAATAACTGTATTCTTGACCTTTTTTGCTAATAAGATAAAACCTTCTGACGTAATACAGCAGCATTGGAAATGGATAAAACAGGGTCATACCCTACGGCAGATTTCACACCGACAACACATTCTTATTGGCTTTCTTTCTTCTTGCAGCAACTATATTTATTTGAAAAAAACATCCAATCAAACAATGACGCTATCATCGCATATATTGTTTTATACAGGAAACAACAACTACTACCGCGGAAAATGCAGATGCCTCTCTCTTTCGAATTTGGAACCGATGACAGGATCAGGTGAGCTTAGCTGATTCCACCCGGGTCTCTCTCTTGCGCCGGCTATAAAAAGAAGAGATCACGATGGGTATCGTGGTAGCGAGTCTGAAGTGGCTCCCGAGTCGCCATCAAAACTTCTATTTATTGGACGGCTGGTGTCCATTGGCATCTCCGTGTGATTCTTGGCTACTGCCATTGGAGTTCCTCTCTTCAACAGGCTCCTCGGTGTTGCTCTGCTTCCCCTGCAATTTCAGTGAAATGGTACCAGTTATAGCTGAAAGCCCCTAACCAGCATCAGCTGCTGCAGAGAAGGAAAATGTTGGATGTATAAAGCCGTTTATTATTTTGATGATATGACTTAAAGACACATCATAAAATTAATTAGCTTAATCCAATGTCTGGAATGTTTCCTAGTTGATATGATATACTCGACAAAAACCATAATTCTATGGAGCTTTATCGACACGTGACTCCTGTTACATAGATGACACTATGTTAATGGGAAAGGTTAGAACAGTTGCTACATCTGGTATGACGCAATTTTGTTCCTGAAAGGTTCCGTTTCCACCTGAGCCACACTCAACAATGGCCTTCTGAACTAGTGCCAAAATACACGAATTTGTTTGAACAAATGTATTACTGTGTACTTCAAAAAGCAGTTTTGTTGATCATGGTGACATTGTAAAACTAAGGTTCAATGGGAGCGATTATTTACAAATTCTGGTAAAAATGATTTATCTATCATCCAAATTTCGAAAATGATTAACAGATTTAGCTAGTCATAAACTACAGATTGAAGTACTTCAGCAACAAGTCTGCTTATATGGTGTCTTTTAGAGTGTTAAAGGAATGCAGTTAATACAAAATTGATTCTGCTTATTCTATCATTACACACAACCCTGGACCAGTAAACCCCACAAACATTTGGTGTCCTTGTGCCTATTTGGTCCTGCAGTTTAAACAAGAAATATGGAGAACCACTAATCTATATGATGTTCCATAGACCATATCAAAATTTCAGTTGTTCTTTGTTCTGGTGCCTTGCTCTGAAATATATATTCCACTATAAGTTATGTAGAGTTAAACTCAATATGAAACATATTATATCATGCCAACATTCAATAGACTATTCAAGAAACCAGATTATTAGTACATACGAGGCTTACCTTGTTCTTGTCGCGCCAGCCAAGTCCAAATGGCCTAGAAAGCAAGCCTATTTTTCTGGTTGGGAAATCTTGAGATGAATCCGGAATGGGTCGTTGAGGCGGATTATCCACAGTTGGAGTTCTATTAAAATTAATCACAAAGTCATGAGAGCCACGCATGAGTCATCCATTTGCAGGTAAATTGTGTAAGAAAGTTTATCAAATTGACAACAAAATAAGCAGTAAACCAAGATGTTCTTTGCATATGGTGATGTTAAAGGGAATAGGTTTGGCAGAAAAAGGAGTCGTAAGCTTTATTGTTTTCATTTTTCAAATTTGCATAATATTATGCATATTTAGAAATAGTGAAATAGTAAGATGACCTAGCAACAACTGGAACCGAGGCCGATGCCACTACGATCAGTCTAGGTATGTTTCAACATGATTGTTGAGACAAAGTGCTAACATGCTACCTCGGAGATTGTGCCTTCACTTGGCTAGACTGATACTGTAGTGTAGCTTCCAACATAGTTTCTGCCATTATTGCCCTCTTCTCCATTTGTGCAAGCAAAGACATGGCTTCTTCATACTTTTCCTGCACAGATCTGGTACTGTGGGATAAATACATACAGAAATGGACAGAAACAGAAAAAAATTAATTGAGGAATTTTAAATTAGCAGACAGACATGGAGACAGACCAATATTCTACTAGTGCTGGCCAGGTTTTCCCTATACTGATTAAACAAAGTATATTCGTACATATAATTCCAGAGCAGCAGTTGATCCATGGCAGATCACAATGGTGTCACTCGTGCTAACAATATGCCGGTATTTTAAGAGTTGGAATTGTTAATATGGATCCTAATATCATTTCGTTGGTGAAGTTGGTTCTGATCAAAAGACAGTGATGATTCATCACAATCTAAGATAAGAAATTTTCAAGATATTAGGCAATGATTCTTGGCAACGAACCCGTTAAAGAAAGCAAATCGAAGTAAATGTCACATGAGGTACAATTTGGTCCAGCTAACTCTGGCATGTGGAAGCATTGTCCCCACCACCACCACCACCACTCAACACACGGGGGGGGGGGGGGGGGGGGGGGGGGGGGGGGGGGGCATAATGTCATCACTCTCACCATCAGAAACACTTCAGAGAAAAGTAAAAGCTTCCAAGAAAATGGATGCAGCCAGAACAACAAAGTCCTGAATACCGTTCTTAGGGCATTGTACACATCCTCTCTTTCCCATTCAAATAAAACGATCAACCACCTCGCAGGTAGGCATCAAAAATATAATATTTTCACTGACCAATGGATAATTGAATAAAAAGGCTTTTAGTTTCCCATATGCCTATATTCTAGTAAACTTCACAGAAAGCTATAAGCTTGGGTAAAGTGGTAACAGATGCTAAGAGGACTTAAGTGTTGATCTGGCATCTTAGAATGACAGATATAATATTGTCAGCTATGTAGCATGTGCACTCTAATTGTGAAGTCGTGCTGTATTGGAGACGTTTAAGTCATATTTTTAAGAATTTCCGGAGACCCAACGTGTTATGCCCATTTTGGTTTGGTCAAGTGCATGCAACATAGATTGTCAGTTTATAATACTAAAAGCATACCAAATTCAAGGAACTCCATCAGATTAGTGAAAATCCTTGAAATATCATCCTTTTATTCGTAATTGATTAATCAGTCTTCTGTGTTGTAATTACTGTTTGCCAGACAAGCATGGAAATGAAATTTCCCTGGCAATATCCTCAGAAGCAGGTCAAACAGGTTGCATTGCACAGTTCCAACCCAAAAACAATCGTCTATCTTGAATCCAAATATAATCTAATGCGCACAATCTACAAAAAGAAAAGGATACTATACACAAACAATAACAAAGTGTCAGATCAAGGGCGAGAAAGAACCTGTAGCACATGAGCAGCATATTTCTGGGCAACGGCTTCTTGCTCAGCAAATATGCGGGCATCTTCAGTCACTCTCTGTTCTTGTTCCACCCGCATCAATACCTATAATGGTGACAAAATAACTTTATCCATTTATTTGCTTGTATAGAGCATCTATATAGATGAAGACAGTGAAAATCAACCGGCAGAAGGAAACCTGAAGCATTGCATGCTCTTGCTCCTGCTTGTCATTAAGAGCTTGCCGCAATTCTGACACCTCTTGTTCTAATTGCTCCACCTATCAGATGAACAACAAAATTTTTAAAAAAGCGAATGTTGAAGAAATATGAATTGAGATGCATAAATTGAAGCCATAGAATTCTTAAAGGATATTAAAAGATTATCGTCAGATAATTCTCTTTCCTGATCATCGTATGTTTGATGCTAAACTGATGAATTTGTCTAATAGATCAAAGAGTTGACCCGAATCTGGGCCTGTCAACGAACTTGTTACATGAACATGATTTGGGTAACCTGTTTATACACGGATCAGGTTGGTTCGACTTTATATGATGTTCCAAGTCGGGCCACGCTCTAAAATGTTCAGGTTTATTGAAAGTTGTTTTAAGAACAATTTTACCACATGCACCAAAGAGGACTACTTTTTTCTACACCCATGCGTGAGTGCACGCACCCACACATATACATATACAGACTAGCATCTTATTGATCAATCTGTTGCGGGCGCGCACACACACATATATACATATATAGACAAGCATCCTATTGGTCGATCCAAGATGCAGATCATATTAGTCCAAACTTAAAAATTGGCAACCCACGTCAGAAAACCATTCCGTTAGAAACCATATAACACATCTAAACTACCTAAAATTAGAATTTAAATAATTTTGATGTGTTCTATCAATGCATCAGATGACAACAAATTAATCAATTTTATAACAATTCTGAAACTTTGATTTTTTCGCCACATTTTGCATGGATAAAACATATAAAAATCATTTGAATTTTCTTATACATAGTTGAGATGTGTTAGATCATACGGAACCAATTTGGTTTGCCCATTTTAAATTTGTGATGGCACAACATTTATTAAGATAATAATTATAATAAAAGACCAGAAGAAATGTAGTAAGGAACACATCTGTCTGTATATATGGTTGAGATGACATTTATACCTTGGCACTCAAAAGGCGTCTATTATCCTGCTTGACCATCTCCATCAATGCTGTCTCCAGCTCTTCAGCTCTGAAGGTAAAAGAAACACAAACATGGAGTAAAAGAGTATCCTTCTTTAAGCAGAAAGACCATATGAGACTCACTCCTTGTATGACAATAAAGCATAGATGTTTTGGATAGACTTTCCAATCCAAGTAGACTGCAAGCAATTCGGGAATGTCTTATATTTCAATATTTAGATTTACTTCTGCCATGATAGTCGGATATAAATTGATATAGCAAATAGCTTTCCCCCTTTACTCATCCCTGTTTGTATGTGTGTGCGCATGTCAAAGGATCTAATGCAACACAAGATGTGCATGTGAAAGAGCACATGGATTTATTTCCCTCCCTGGACTTACAAAGCAACTACTTGATTCTGTCCTAAGATAATTCAGACAAGTTAACCAACATTAATGAAAAAACAATATCCAACCTGAGAACAGCTGATCGTTTATCCTCCAGCAAACTGCATAACTCAACCTTCAACCATGCTACCTGAATTTTAAACAAAACAGAAGATAGAATGCAAATTACTAATCACATCCAAGCATCCTGATATTTAGCCTTCAAAAGCATTCAACCAATAAAGGAGTTCATTTTTCACTATAGGTGGGAAAATATTAAAAATCCATTATAGGACAGTAAATTAGAAGAAAAAACCATAACAGCAGAACAATGCTCCAATTTGCCTTTTGCTACAGAGTATAGACAGTGCCCTGCCCACTGAACCCACTGTTGGCTTACTTCTGGATAAATTTCTGTTAGCACCTTTGCATGATTTGACACCCAAGAAGTTTCATTTTATTGGCCTTCAAAGTTATTGCAATTTTCATAAGAGTGCGTAGACACAGAATTTTCTGCTACTCACAAGTTGCACAAAAAACAGACTTTGTGGATGCTTGATGGTGTGATCTTTGGCATATGCGTGGTACCTTGTAGGATAATAAAGAACTAGCATCTTATGCAGTGTGATATCATTTAACAGTGTGATGTTGAGCTGCAATTTGAGCGCTAATCCTTCTTGTTTCAGTGTCTCAAATAAAAAGTTTATCTGTAAGCACAATGGATGGCAATGATTACGAGGAAGCATCCATTAGTCTTCTGTTATGTAAGATAGGGTTGTGTTGAACAGCAACTTGAACTCAAATTCTTTTCATTTGGGTGCCAGAGAATATATACCAACTTCTCACACAGTACAGTTAAAATTATGATGAACATAAGAACCATGTTCCTTTCCTAGAGGTAAGTCAGAGGTTCAATTATTATTACTCAGATAAAAACTTGCTGTGTAAGTGAAATATTATTCATTGTGCTACCTGATGCAGGTGATAGCACACCTTGGAATCGTTGTCTCTGTTCCAATATCTGGAATTGTAATTACATCAGTCATACCCTACTGGTTGTTCCCTTAAGGCTCCTATCTTACATCCATTCTGGAGGAAATTGATAGTGCAGCCAGGCTAATATCATAGTTTAAAAAAATTTATTTTTTTTATTTTTTTTTAGTTTTTTAGTTTTTTTTTTGTTTTTGCTTTTTTTTTGTTTTTTTTTTTTGTTTTTTGTTTTTTTTTGTTTTTTTTTTTTTTTTTTTTTTTGGGGGGGGGGGGGCGGTTGCATAAAGTGGATGGTTATATTTGATAATGAAACAAATATAACTACTGTGATGCAACCCAGTGACCTCAGCTTGGATAACCACATTCTTGCTCTGAAACCAGCACTAATGCAGCAACATGTGTAAGTTTGCCTCGTTGCAAAGTATGTGTCATGCTTTGCCACCACTGAATTTCTACTGCCTTTACTGAACAAAAGTAATAAAACAACGACAATGGTAAGTAACAAGAAGATTGCCTGTTCTTTCAAATTAGGTTCCGAATCTGAGTCTGCATCGGTTGTCAGATTACTGAGGAACCCCTCTATATTTGTAGAGTCAGACTCCACGTGATGCAAGTGCCCATTTATGTGGCTGTCAGATGAGCCTTCTGTTCGATTTGATTCTGACAGTAGCGAACCCGGGCCATGTTTGAAACTGTACAACTTTGAAGCAAGACCCTGGGAGTCCCTCCATGCACGAAGTCCTTTGGACCTCTCATCCATGGCAGATAAAACTGCCGGTCTATGCATTTTCCTTAGATTCTGAAGTCTGATTTCATTTACAGATTGATATCCCATGCAAGCTGTCAAAACAAGCTGACTACTGTCAAAAGTTGAACCGGCAAGGGACTGCAGTAAGGTAACTGCATCTCCGGCATCCTTAGTAGTCACTAATGCAGGACCTGCAAATAAAAATGTCCACATGTGGTTGGAACAAAAGCTCAACATATAATAATAGGAAAAAAAGAACATGGCCAAAGAAACAACTAATGCTGGTGTTTATGTAACTAGTACCATATAACTCCATCAAAGCAAGAGCTGTACGGAATAGCATGACCCGGTTTCCATCAAAAAGTAACACATCCCACACGCGAAGAACTAAAACAAGGCAAGCATTATATCGAAGACTTCAGAAAATGTCACACGGGACATCATGAAAATGCAATAACCAAAAAATTGATAAGTTTTCTCGCATAATACACAGAAAGTATGGCATGAACTAATCCAGTAAACATCAGTACAGTACAAGTAAAACTATCCAGTAAACATCAGTACAGTACAAGTAAAACTTTACCACTTTCCCATGGAAGCATATTCACGAATATAGAAAGGAACCAGGGTCCAGTTACCCACGCGACCTGAACTCCTAGGTAATCCAGATGATTCACTGTAACACAAAATATTAAGCATTCAAATAAGAAAGCCCCACTTAGTCAAATGTGTTTATTTAGCTTGGACACACACGCGCGCGCGCGCACAAGCACACGCACACACATGTAATATTACAGACCCAATTTTGGAAATCGCTCACGCACCAACTCCTCCAGAGCGAGTTGGTCCACCTGCACATATAAGTAGCTTAAGAATTTGCACCAGAAATTATCTAATGATATCCCAGATTCTCCGAGAACATTTACCATCATACTAGTTAAAAATATAACTGAAAACTAATTGTGGTTGTTTAATTTACTCCAAACAGCAAAAGAATGGAGCATAAAGTTTACCTGAGATACATTCCGATAAATCAAAAGAAAAGTTTACCTGAGATTCAATCATTTCCTCAGAATAGTATCCGTCAAAATAATCATCAATAATACCTGTTAAAGTCCTGAAAAGGTTGTGCAATGTTAGTGAATAAGTTTGACTTCTACTGACATTCGTAACAAACAGGTGTTTGCCAAAATTAGTAAGAGATGTGATATGTGAAACAGTCAGACAACCATGCTCCTCTGCACTTAAGGATGTGTTTTAGGCTTTGCAAATGATCTAATGAGGAAGACATACCAAAATGCATTTTCCTCCGGCATCAGCAATAGTAATAGTCCTGCAAAAAAATTCATGGCCTGCAAATCCGACAAAATAAAAAAATAAATAAAAGCACACTACAGTGATAGACTGCATATTTTTGGTTAAACAGACTAATAAAACAAAAGCACTGTTATTGCAGAATAAAGATATGTAGAGCCAATTGAGAAGAGTACCAAAGCAATTAAAATTTATCTTATGATTTCAACATATATACATATATATGCTATGCAGTGTCCGACAACCTTCACTGTTGCTAAAGGAAAGGGGGGAAAGAAATAGCAAATGGAAACATATTGATGAGATAGGGAACATATTAAACATTAATTTTGGTTAAATCTGCAATGTTATATAACAAAACCACTTCATTTCTGTAAGGAGAAAGCAGGAGTGACAATAGTGGAAATAAACTAGTCACACAGTTTTCATCAGTGGAAAGTAGTAGCTAACTTGTTCAAACTACCCAATGTTGGAATTTGTATGTTGCATATTATTGCATGTGGGAAAATAACACGAACAGTCAGGCAATTCATGAGTTTCGTTAGAAGGAAGGTGTGACCACATCAAGTAGAAGAGGGTGGACACCTAGTTAAATAAAGATTGGGCTCAATGACACAGGCATCCCCTTTTGCGGTAAATAGGATTCCAATCCTATTAACCGGTCCCTCTTGGTGAACATCTCTGCGGATTCCTAAAAAGATGTTCTTTAGGCCGTTCAATTCGAATATTCCATATGGTAAGCAATGACATACTTGGGTTATCTCCACTTAAGAGATGGGCAAAGTCAATCATGCTATGTGCAAAAGAAGTCACCAAACCACAAAGGAAGCAAACTCATGAAGAACCGAACACATGAAGGAACTGAAATAGACTTGCAGGCACGCAGCCCCCTTGCTAAAGATGAAAAGGTGACTGCATAGACTCGACTGAACACGAGCCAAATTGGGAGTTTGTAGGCATACATGTCATCAAATCTAGTCAAATGTCGGAAAATAGCATGGGTCAAAGGTAAACTGATGGGTTTGGTTAAAATAAATAACGAGTGAGATTTGTTGAAGTTTGTGCTTCAAACTTAATCCCGAACTTTTGGCAATCACCAAATCACCATATGCCTGATAGTACATTACCAAACGCCTGGTCCTGGCAGCTTCGAACGATGACACCAAAGCGTCTGGCTCAAGACCCATATGCCTGAAATCTTGCCTTCAGACGATTGACTGTGAGAGGCAAAAGTTGAAGAGCTCTCCGGAAACTGTAGCATTATTAACCAGATGCCTGACAACCTTCGGTCAGACGCCAGGTCGTTTGAATAGATGGCTCGTCCCGACATGGAGTCAGACGCCTGGCCGATAGTCGCTAGACGTCTGATGACTACGCTTTTCAGCCTGGCGATGTTTTATCATAGCCGTTCGATCGAGCTTGAGCTTAAGTCAGGTTGAACGGCCGTGATTCCTAAACCCTATTTAAGGGCTTTCTAAGCCCTGGTCGCCGCAGATGTAAGTAAGATGCAAGGCAACACATCAAGGAGAAGTGCAGTTCTTCTAGGTTTTTGCACAATGAAGAAGAAGAGGGATCGACATGAGCTCGTCGAGGTGAGCTAGTCTTCTCCTAGGGTTTCTAATTGGGTTTTATTCATTGTTAGTATGCTTGAGATCATGTAATCGCTAGAGTGCTAGGATTATAACATCAAGATAGCTACATTGTGTTTGGAGATGCTTTAGAAGCCGGTGTAATCCTTTCTTGTAATCATATCTGATCTAGTGGAAGCCGTGACAACAGAAAACCAGACGTAGGCCATAGAGTTGGGCCGAACCAGTATAGATATTACGTCTCTGTGTGGATCTGATTGTTCGTGCTGTGGTTGTTGATTCTTGTGCTTTCTACAATTCGTCCCAAGATCCTAACTCTGTTTGTTTGAAGTTAAGTTATCATTAATTTCCGTTGTGCACACTTTGGATGTTGAGATAGCGTGTCGGTTCAATTTATTAACACTGCATTGGATATAAAGGTCACGGTATACAGTAA
Source organism: Scilla litardierei (assembly GCA_030789695.1). Classification (NCBI taxonomy): domain Eukaryota; kingdom Viridiplantae; phylum Streptophyta; class Magnoliopsida; order Asparagales; family Asparagaceae; genus Scilla; species Scilla litardierei. The sequence goes on from CM061137.1 coordinate 139,641,968, forward strand.
AATAAAGATTGGGTTCACGACTCCAACAAGCCGATTAACTGCTTCATTTTGGTAAACATATCCTAATCTGAGCCTTAGAGATTCCTAACACACTGGACACAATCAGTAATACATCATAAAAGATTCTTCTGAGTCAACCTCTTACATAACATCACTAGTAATTGTAGGTTTACAATTATTCAGCCAATTCTCCTTATATCTGAAAAATAGCATAAACATGAGAATCTGCAATTTATCGACAAACTAAAGGTCAAATAAGCTAATGTGACAAGTATCAATCAGGTAGCATGTAAATGATCGCAGTTTAATATCAAATTACTCCAAATTAGACTCAGCTACCTGACAGTACCCAACAGATGGATTATGCCGAGCATATGCAGTAAGCAATCGCCTTAACGCATTTCTCCCATCCTCGTCTAGAGCAGGATGCCCCGGGAATGTTCTAGGCAAATCCTATAAAAGGAAGAAAATACATAATTTTGATAATTTTGGTGAGGATATCTCAATCAGTAATTCCAAGATATTCCAACACAAAATAGACTGACTGTAGACTTGAAAACTTCATGCATATATCAACCTTCTCGATCTGCCCCTTCCATTTCTCTGGTGCGTTCTCATGGGGTTCTTTAGGTCCATCATCGGCCCCATTCAAAGGGGAAGCATCAGAGACCTTGCTGTCACCAATATTGATTTCTGGGTTTAGTAGTTTGTTGTAATACCCTTTTACTCTTCTTGCTCCAACACCTACGAAGGCTTGCCATAGCTGTGGTGGGAGAGGGCATAACTTAGAATAGCCATCACAAAATCATAAAACAATCGGCAATAACTTCAAATATACAGCACAAGAACCACCTCTCCTCTCAGAGCCATCGGCAAGCCACCATGAACCAAACACTCCAACTCTTCTTTCCAAGGGGAGAATGATTCAGAAGCCCTTTGTTGACTAGCCATACTTCCGGCAGAGTCATTTGTACTATCAATAGAAGACGTTTCTTGGTTTGGATCCAATCTTTCTGCATCATAGAACTCGTCATCAGAGTCCTCTGACTGCTTAACTTCTTCAATAGAAGCAAGTTGGTTTACATTCCTTCCTCGACCTTCAGGCTCTTTCGTCATGGCATTCCTGTTCTTGATGCGGGAACTCATCATTTGCTCAATGGCAGTGAGGGAGGGCCTAATATCAGTCCATATCTGAATCTTATGGGGTTTTGCCTCCTTTTCCAATGTTTCCTCATCGGAATTCTTGTTATCCTTTGGATCATCATTTACTTCTCCTGACAGTCCAATTGATCCCTCAACGCTGAATGGTTCTCCAGTCATACCCGCCTCCCTCTCAAGAAAGTCGTTCCAACGATCTGATCTCTCTTCCTCCTCCTCCTGAAGTCACAGAGTACACCCAAAACTGGAGTCATTACAAAACACAGTTTTGTACATTTATGAAAGCAAATAAGATGGTAAACTTGGAGCATTGCCTTGTAGATGTTTGCATACTCTCGGTATCTCTGCAAATGTTGAGGTCTGACCGCAAATCCATATGCATCCCTGCCCAAATCCTCACCAAGAAACACAGATTAACAACCAAAACAACGACTACAATTAAGACTTCCACCAATTTCAAGGACGCAATTGCCATCAAATAACTAAACTAATAAACTCATTATTCTAAAACTGGGTCAGCCGCTCCATAGGAGCAAAAGAAAAAAAACTAACGTGTAGATTGCGATGAATACTAGCTTCAATTGCATCATACATTCTATACATCCTTGCAAAAATTTAAAAACTGAAAGCTAATCAATATCTCACAATAAGAGACACTAATTAAGAAGCAAAAATCATTCCCAACTGGAAAACTCATCCATAGTTACAACAGTAGCTAAAAGTTGCGCCTTTTGCTAATGAACTCCGCTAATCACCAAACTCATTCCCAAATCAATGAACCCAACGCTATCAGCTCCTAGATTCCGAGAAACTTAACCCTAGAATCTCCCCCTAAACTAAATCAAGTAAAATGAAGATTACAATCAAGATTCAAAAACCCTTGAACAAGATATTTCTGCCTCAATTACCCCCACTCAATTTCCATATAAAAAGCTAAATCAATCAAAATCCCCAGACGGAACTCATCCATCACACTAATCTTGCTCAAAACTTCAGAAATTAAATCCAATCAGCGCCGGCGAGCGGAATAAAATCAACTCAGGCCGGCAGCGGCGGCGGCAAAGATCCCGATCCAGACGAACAGGACCAACACCGCAAACCACATTGCCCAAATTCAACAAAAGACTGTAAAAAAGAGGGGGCAAAGTGCAAAAAGGCGTAGAGACGCGTGGCGAGATCGGAGAGTGCGGGGCTTTTGACCGACCTCTTGTGATCGAAGGTGATGAGACCGCGGCTCTTCCCCTTCATTTTCGCTCGCAATCTCTCTCTCTCTCGGTCTCCTCCGAGATTTGAGAATGGACGAGATCTGCGATTTTTAATCTCTTTATTTTGATTTTTTGCAATAGGGAGATTTTTGTGGGCGGAAGTTTAGCGGTGGATTGCGGCGGCGGCTAGCGCACGTGACGAGGAGGCGGCGGTGGCGAGAAGATCGGAGTTAAGGAAGGGGAGCATGCATGGCGGAAGTGAGGGCGAGTAATAGGGGAGGAGACCGTATCGTTGTCTATTATTTGCACGGATGTTTTTCGTCTTAGTACCTAATTACTTCTCTTATTGCACACTGATTAATCTTATCGTATAACATTTGCAATTTTATCCATCGTTTGTCTGAATTGTCTTTTCGTTTTTTCCTCTTTTGGGTGTAACGACTCTCAAACACGGTGGAAGAAAACTTGGTCATATGCTTCGTCAAAGGATATAGTCTGTTTTTTTTTTTTGGGGAAAAACGTTTTGACTGTTGTATGATAATGAACTCAAGAGAGAGAGAGAGAGAATTTCATTGCTAAGAATAAGTCACCATCGCTAAGAGCCATGGTGCTCTATTTATATATCTCATAGTGGGGAGGCCAAAAGCCTCTAGGAGACAAAGGGTCCCCATTACTCTAAGTAATGGGGGCCTAATGAATGGGTAATGAAGGAGGGGAGGCCAAAGGCCTCCCTCATTCATAACACTCCCCCTTACACATTCATCACTTCGGTCTCAGCTACTGAGGCAAGGGGTGGATACTTCTGGATCCAGAGTAAGTGTGTTTGCCTCGTTAAAACCTTAGCTGTGGAAAACCCAGTGGGAAAACCCAACAGCTTAAGGAAAAAGAGTGCAACCCACATGTTACTCCCCCTGATCCGTACAAGCTTCAGGCTTGCAGGTCTTTCAACTGTCGCATACCAATGTTCTTTACAAGCTTTACAAAAGTACATTTAGGTAATGCCTTAGTAAAAAGATCAGCTAAGTTGTTGCATGACTGGATCTGTCGAACTTCAATCTGCTTGTCGTTCTTCTGCTCGTGCGTCCAGAAAAACTTGGGAGAAATGTGTTTTGTCCTGTCGCCTTTGATGTAGCTCTTCTGAAGCTGAGCAATGCATGCGGCGTTGTCTTCGAATAGGGCAGTAGGCTCCAGATCACTGGTCTTCGGGCCAGTGGATTGGAGGATGTGTTGGACGACGGAGCGTAGCCAAAAACATTCTCTGCTCGCCTCATGGATCGCGATGAGCTCGGCATGGTTGGAAGATGTAGCAGTAGTGGTTTGTTTTACCGATCTCCAAGAGATAGCAGTACCTCCGTAGGTAAATACAAAACATGTTTGAGATTTTGCCGTGTGCGGATCAGAGAGATAACCTGCATCAGCATAACCAAACAATTTGGGGGAGGCACCTATCTGGTAGTAAAGTCCAAGATCAATGGAACCCTGAAGGTATCGCAGAAGATGTTTTACTCCGTTCCAGTGGCGCTTTGTGGGCGCAGCATTGTGTCTGGCTAGTAGATTAACTGTAAACGCTATATCGGGACGCGTACAGTTAGCCAGATATAGAAGTGCTCCAATGGCACTGAGGTAGGGTACTTCAGGACCTAGTATCTCCTCCCCCTCTTCCAGTGGCCGGAAGGGGTCCTTATGTACATCTAGTGATCTTACGACCATAGGAGTACCTAAAGGATGACATTTATCCATATGAAACTTGCGTAGAAGTTTCTTTGTATAATTAGATTGGTGTAATAGGATTCCACCTCTTAGGTGTTCTATCTGTAAGCCAAGACAATACTTTGTTTTGCCTAGGTCTTTCATTTCAAAAGTATGTTTAAGGCTTTCAGATATCTCTTTGATCTCTGCAGGAGATCCTATGAGATTTAAGTCATCTACATATACAGCTATGATGACAAATCATGTTCCCGTTCTTTTGATAAAGATACATGGGCAGACTTCGTTATTCGTGAATCCTTGCTGTGCAAGAAAATCACTTAGTCTGTTATACCACATCTTGCCCGATTGTTTTAGACCATATAATGATCTATGTAGCCTTACAGAGAATACGTCCCGAGGTATCTCTTTCATCTCTGGGGGTAGATTAAACCCATCAGGAAGTCTCATATAGATATTTTTATCTATATCGCCATATAGATATGCAGTCACAACGTCCATGAGCTGCATTTCTAGGCTTTCCAGAGAAGTTAGGCTGATTAAAAATCGGAAGGTGATCGAATCCATGACCGGGGAATACGTATCTTCGTAATCAATACCCGGTCTTTGGGAAAATCTCTGGGCTACAAGGCGTGCCTTATAGCGAACGATCACATTATTTTCATCTCTTTTCTTATGAAAACCCACTTATATCCCACAGGTTTTACACCTACTGGTGTTTGCACTACTGGTCCAAAGACTTTGCGTTTCAAGAGTGAGTCCAGCTCTACTCTTATTGCCTCGTCCCACTTTGGCCAATCATCTCTGCGTTTACATTCCGCTAGAGATCGTGGTTCGACGTCATCGTCATATTCAGTGACGTGAACGGCAATATCGAACGCAAAATCGTCGTCGTCGACTATGCTATTTCTGTCCAGTACTTCTCCAGTACGTACAAAATTTAATGATGTTTCTCCTATTGTTTCCTCTACTGGGGAAATCAGGAGGGGAGAAGTAGCTGGTCTGAGCTCAGCATCATGTGGAGGGATAATCTTAGTATCGCCAGGAGTCTTCCTCTTTCGAGGAACTTTATCTTTCGAACCTGGTGGGCGTCCTCTTTTCATTTGAGGTACAACCAATTCTGCTACCGGTGGGCTGCATCCATCTATGGGGATGTCAATCCTAGCTGGCGTATTGGCAGCAGGGACGTGTGAACGGACAATCTTCTGGTTGTCCGTGAATTTATCCGGTAAAAGATGTACTGTATTCTGGATGTGAAGGATCTTCAGGATCTCATCTTCACACAGATTAGTACGCGGATCATATAGGGACAAAGACTTCTGGTCCCAACTAATGGTCTCAGAAGCTTCTGGCTTCTTAGACTGTGTGCCCAGTTTTGGAAAAAATTTCTCATTAAATTCACAGTCTGCAAAACGTGCCTTGAATGTGTCACCCGTCAGGGGTTCAAGGTATCTGATAATAGAGGGCGAATCAAACCCAATATATATACCTAGACGACGCTGAGGACCCATTTTGGTCCTCTGCGGTGGTGCTATTGGGACATATACCGCACAACCAAACACTCTCAAATGAGAGATATCCGGAGGTGCGCCGTATGCTAGTTGCATCGGGGATAAAGTGTGACCTCCAGAGGGTCTTATCCTAATAAGTGATGCGGCATGTAAAATAGCATGCCCCCAAGCATCCACAGGCAACTGGGATTGCATAAGCAATGGACGTGCAATCCATTGGAGTCTCTTTATAAGGGACTCAGCTAATCTGTTTTGGGTGTGAACATGTGCTACAGGATGTTCAACTTCAATACACGTTGCCCGGCAATAGTCTTCGAAGACTTGTGAAGTAAATTCTCCCGCATTATCAAGACGTAGTTTCTTGATTTGGTTATCGGAGAAATGAGCACGCAACCTTATTATTTGTGCCAATAGCTTTGGAAAAGCTAGGTTGCGGGTGGACAAGAGGCACACATAAGACCATTTGGTTGATGCATCAATCAGTACCATGAAGTACCGAAATGGGCCACTTGCGGGGTGAATAGGCCCGCAAATGTCACCATGAATTCTCTCAATGAAGCCAGGAGACTCTAATCCCACTTTCAGGAGGGATGGTCTCGTTATTAGTTTTCCCTTAAAACAAGGGAGACATGGAAATTCACCCTTTTGAAGAATCTTCAGGTTCTTCAATTTGTGTCCACGGGATTCAGTGATGATGCGGCGCATCATTGCTGTTCCAGGGTGACCAAGTCTATTGTGCCAGAGTTGGAATTCTGGTAGTGATTGGCACGTCTGGTGTTCAATCATATTGGCTTCTACTGGTTGAATGTATGTTTGGTATAGACCCGACGGGAGTCCCTTGAATCGCTCGCAGATGATCTTCCGGTCATCTTTTTGACGAGTTACAATTAGATATTCAACCTTATTTTTATCCCTGGTCTCTAAGTGATATCCGTTTAAATGGAAATCCTTGAAACTTACGAGATTTCTGTTTGATATAGGAGAGAATAATGCATTATTAATTTGAAGTCTTGTGTTATTTGGGAGCAATATAATTGCTTCACCAGTTCCTTCGATTATTTGGGACAGTCCTGAAATTGTGATAACAGGACCGTCATATTTGTTTAAGCTATTAAAATAGCAATGATCGCGAAGGATTGTGTGCGTCGAGGCACTGTCCACTAGGCACTCAGACATCATCTATATAAGCCAAAAAAAAGAAATTTTATTTGAGGGAAAATGTAGACAACATTCATAAATAAAAGTCCGCACTAAAGCAAATAACAGATGAAGATACATCGAATTCTAAATGCATAGATAAATGATGATGCTCAATCTAGCAGATCGTCGTTCTCGAAGTCTTTAGCCGTAAAGACTGTTGGCGGCTGTACACCTGCCAAGTTTGTTTCAGGTCGAGACTTCTGGCTCGCCTGGTATAGATCCTGTAGGTGGCGAGGAGTGCGGCAGTTTCTGGACCAATGGCCAGTCATGCCGCATCTATGGCATTTGTCCTCCCAGGTCTTCTTTGGAAGTGACACGTGCTTGGTGTCCTTTCGCTTCCAAGTGAAGTTTCTTTTCCCTTTATTGTTTTTGTTTGTCTGGGGAGCTGCACCTCTTGGTTGCTTCATTACCGCTTTCCCTTTAGTATTTTTAGTCTTCCTCTTGTTTTTCCACTTCTGGGGAGAAACGTGGTGGGCTTCAGGGATAGGTGCAGTGCCAGCTGGACGTAAGTTATGAGTTGCTAGCAGTAAATCTCGATTCTGCTCTGCTCTAAGTAGGCATGAGATCAGATCGGAGAATCTCGTGAAGTTGCGTTCACGATACTGCTGCATGAGGATTGCATCTTTCTCGTGAAACGAGGTAAATGTTTTTTCCAACATGCACTGTTCTGTCACTTCTTCACCACACAACTTCAGGCATGCGGTGATGTTATGAAGTGCAGAATTATACTCAGCGACGGACTTATAGTCCTGAAGTCTGAGGTTTTCCCACTCATAACTGGCACGGGGTAATATAACATCAATTTGATGTTTATACCGTGCTTCCAGTGCTGTCCACAGGTCCTTCGGGTCCTCAACCGTTAAGTATTCGGCCTTTAAGGTCCGATCTATATGCTTCCTAATGTAGATTATGGCTTTCGCCTTATCTACATCGGATACAGTGGTTGTGGGGCTGCTGCTAGCTGTAGCAGAAGCTTCGGCCGCTGCTGGGGCCGAGGAAGGAGCCAAAATGGACCCAAGGGAGGGCCATTGAACGCAAGTGGAACTTCAGGTCCACTCGCCAACTCAGGTAATTTGTCCCTGCAGAATCTAGGACCTCGAAATCGACGCTAGCCAATTTTGCCATTTATCTACGTATTTTAAAATGAGCATGAATTAATTGAAATTCAAAAATTCATGCATAAAGAAATAAACAAGTAAAAATGCGGGGATCGGCCAGATACCCAAAATAGTACACAGTCCAAAGTTCGTTTAAAGTCCATAATAGAAAAAAAATAATACAACTTTGGAAACCCAAACTGAACTGGGTCCCTATATCTCCGTCTTCATATGCTGTTGCATCGAGCTTTGGCTTACACAGTCATGAATCGACTCCTTGCGGTCCAGCGGACGCGGCCAGGGAATTGACTAAGCCAGGACCACTTATTACCCAGTCAAGCTAGGTTGGTCCAGCAAACTTAGCCAAGCACATTGACCGACATCATGATCCATTGAAGGAGTTTTCATCAATTCTATGTGCTGTTGCATCGAGCTTTGGCTTTAAAATACAAATTTCCTCACTTACAAATTCTCTCAAAAGAAAATAAAAGTGCAAGGAAAGTAAATAGGTATACAATGGCCGATCCCGAAAAACACATTTTTACTGATTTAAACATCCACGCAGTTCTAAATATGCTACGGGCATAAAAGTAAACAACCACGCATATATCTCAAGCAAAACATATGGTAAGGTAAACTAAAAAATATAAATATCTTGTAGACCACGTGGAAACGTCATACACCGTTAGGTTAGTTGACTAACGGCAGAGCGGTCTCAGGATCTTTAAGACAATTATATTTTGAAAAATAGAGTCCTAGTAAACCATAGATTATAATTTGCAAAAGCGATGTTTAAATAAAGTTGTCAACATGGGCTATAGAAATTATTTGTGATTTAACATAGAGGATAGTCCCTTTAAGTAATTGGCTTCAGGCCATTATTTAGTGGGAAAAAATAATAACCGTTAAGGAATTGGGGCTGCAGGCCCAATTAATTTATTTAGTTATTGATAGGCACAAGTGGGCTGCAGGCCCAACAACAAAATAATCAATTTTATTGAATTTAAACAAAATCAGCCATTAAGCCCATTTTTGGGTTGTGGAATGTAAACAATCCCAAAAACACTAAGTCTGTCACCTCAAATTCCACCCAATCTGTTACTGTTGTCGGCCAGCGTCAACGCCCAGAAACCCCGTATTATAATTTTCTTTTTATTTTCCATTTGGTTTAATCTTTATGTCTACTTTCATTGACATCCTGATGAATGCATGAAAACCAAGTTTTTGTGCTGTTTTCATTGAATATGTAAACTTGATATGTAAACTTGTAAACATATTGACAGTAACTTGTAAACATATTTACAAGTTTACAAGTTACTTGTAAATATTTAAATATGTAAATATGTAAATAAGTTTACATATGTAAATATGTTAAATGTAAATATGTAAATATGTAAATAAGTTTACATATTTACAAGATTCAATGAAAACATATTTACAAGTTTACAAGTTACTGTAAATATGTAAATATGTAAATAGGAATGCTTGAAAACCATATTTACATCCTGATGCTGTTTTCATTGACATATTTACAAGTTACAGTAACTGTTTTCAAAAGAATCAAGTTACTGTCAAAAGAATCAAGTCTACTATCATATACATCATCTTGTTTTCTGATTTTATGGAAAAATCATAGCCAAATCAAATTTTATTCGTATTTATCTACGGGGTTTACGGAAATTACCTCTAGATTATAAATCTAGGGACGATCGAAAAATGAGAAGATCCGTAGATATAAAATCCCACGCTCCGAGTACGCACAATAGGAACGCCGATACGTAGAGCCGCAACAAGAGATTCCTTCGCGCGTCACAAGTAAGAATAGCGTAACAAATTTTTGGGATGGATTGAGGGTAGAAAGGCTCAAGAAAAGGGGAGCAAACGTGCCGATAACGTGTTGTATGATAATGAACTCAAGAGAGAGAGAGAGAGAGAGAATTTCATTGCTAAGAATAAGTCAACATAGCTAAGAGCCATGGTGCTCTATTTATATATCTCATAGTGGGGAGGCCAAAAGCCTCTAGGAGACCAAGGGTCCCCATTACTCTAAGTAATGGGGGCCTAATGAATGGGTAATGAAGGAGGGGAGGCCAAAGGCCTCCCTCATTCATAACATTGACCACGATTTAGTGTATTACCCATATAATTTTTTTATTTAAAAAATCTTATTTCCTCGTAATATATGAATGTTTACTAGAAATACCCCACTAACATTACGTATGGAAAATTACACATAAACAGGCTGCGGTGCACGTAATCGAGAAGTAGTGGTAAGTGAGTGTAGCGTCGGTGATAAAAGGGTGAAAAACATGGGTTAAATTGCAAAAAAATGTTGGGGGTAAAGTGCATAGCTACTAGTGGCATACACATAAAATAGGTGGGTGAGTGATGTTTATTTGACAATAGCAAGCTTGTATTTCATGAGAAAGTGTGGCTTTTCTTTGGGTGCTCCACAACATCCCCAAACAAACCCAGCTCCTCACCCACACACAAGTGGGCCCCACTGTGATGAGGTGGCCAACTCATTGCCACCCCTCCATCCACACTTTTGTCCTAGCAGTACAAAGATTGTGTTTTGTATAAAGGTCTAGAAATAACAAGTGCACAAAGTGCACATGGACCGAAGAAAAAACCACAAATAGTGGGAAAAAACCCCCAACGAAAAGGATGCAGTTCACGCGCGCAACCGGAAAAAAGTGAGAAATGGGGGTTGTATGTGGATATCGTCGGATGTAAAAAGTGGAAAATCAGGGGTTAAATTGTATTTAAAAACTTTGTGGGGCAAAGTGAAAAAATCCCAATGACAAGCTTGAGATTCAAATGGAAAGTGGTGGCATTTGACCCAACTCACCACGACAACCCAACTCACCACGACAACACCACAAAGTTGACCCAAAATCCCTCCCACCCCCAGGTGAGCCCCACCATGATAAGATGGCACACATATGCACTTGCCACACGGGACACGGGTGCCACATGGGACAAAAATGTATGATTTCTTTCCTTTTCTTAATGGCGAGGAGCAAAAAGGTGAAGTCAATAGCCCGTAACACCTCTAAGATCACCCACAACTTTGAATACATCTTCATCATCTTTTTCTAGTGAAAGCTATAGTCAAAGGCAATCCCAAATAAGAAGTCTTCAAGATCTTTAAGAGGTGATGGAGAATTCAAGTGATGATCTAACTCTTTTTTATCACTTGTTGTAAATATATAGTGTTTAAGTAAGCAATGAAAAATGAAAAGTGGAGGAAAGCCATGGATGAGGAGATCAAGTCAATTGAGAAAAATGAGACCTGGGAGTTAGATGTTGGGAAATAAACACCTCGAGATCCCCGCGGAAATAACCACTCCTAAAAGCAGATTAGGAATCTATGACTAGCAAAAATCGGATACTCAAAATACCCAACAAAATTCCTTGCAAGCTTACAAAGTAAAGCAGCAAACGAAATAGCAACAAATAAATCAAACAACAGACACAAAAGGTTTACCCTGGTTTGGTTGCGAACAACCTACATCCAGCAACTTTCGAGATAATCCACTATCAGAAAGCTCTTCAAAGAACTACAATCTTGCTTCTACTCACGTGAGTAATAACTTAGCTAGATGCACAAGCCCTCACAAACTCACTCAAGGAAGAAGATAAAACAAGGAGACAATGAGAGAATCACTCAACTCCAAGAACAAAACTCCTAGCCCTAATCTCTCGACAAAACTTCAATGGCGGTGGATTAACCTCTTCTATTCTCCAGATCTAAAATCTTCATTAACTTTAATCATCAAAACCATTAGATTAAATAGGGTTTCCAAAAAAAGTCAAACAGATTATCAAAGCCGTCCAAAACAAGACCTGGGCCCCGCACCGCTAGCTCGCCCGAGCGGCCGCTTTACCACTGGCAAAAATGATGAGGCGCTCGGTCGAGCGAGGTCTTTGCTCGACTCAAGTGCTTGCACTGAAATAGCCATGAAATCTCTGTCTTCTTAGCATGGCCGAGTGACGTCCTTGCTCGGCCCGAGCGACTATCCACCAAAAGGCATGATCTGTCTGTTAACATAGCTCGATCGAGTGCACTAGCCGCTCGCCGAAGCTAACAGTGCTTGGTCGGGCGAAATCCCATGCTACTTGAACTCTCATCTTGTGGCACCAACTCGGCCGAGCATCTGGCATTGCTCGGCCGAGCGATCTGAGTGTGTGATGTATGTGACTTGAATCACAAAATTTAACACTCTAACTTGATTTAAATCTCCTTACACTACTCCTACACATCCACGCTGCTCGTCATGACCATATCTCAGGGTTTCATCATCACCTCGGAATTCGTACCCTCTGGTGCCACCTAAACCAATAAAGAGATCAACTCCAGGCACACCTGGAGCTTGACGGCGGGAACTGGCTTAGTAAACATGTCTGCAGGGTTCTTCTCAGTCGGTATCTTCTGAAGCTCCACTTCATTGCTGTCACGCCCCGCTTCCCAAAAATGTGGAGGCGAGACGTGAGAAGGTCCGCACAAACTTGAAGCTGTGAAGCTCCAAGTCTGATAAGCGTATAAAAACACTTATTATGGCAAGTCCTTGCAAAGCGAAACGAAACAACAATGATAATAAGGAAATGAGACGACATTTTATTGAATCTCCGAAAGTCCATAAATAAATTACAATATCGCAGAAAAGCCACCAGGCTCAAAAGGAAAAGCTAAGGCCCAAACATGGCCAACAAGGTATAACATACATACAAAGGTGCCACGCACCAACAACTAACAGCAAACCTAAACAAAGAAGTGAACACGAGCGGTCTTCAAGACAGGCCCCTGGTGTTCACTCACCTCCACAGTAAACATCAGCATCAACAACACTATATCCCCTGCAACAAAGCTCTGGCTCTAGGTCTAACATGTGACACCCAAAAGAGAAAGGGGCACATGTCAGCAAGTCTGGAAAGACTTGTGCAAGGAAACGAAAAGAAAGGTACACTAGCAACCTAGCAGTTATAGTATGATGCATGACATGGCAAATATAGCATGGAAGTGACAAGTAAAGGGAAGTAGCAAGTAACAAGTATGTCATGGATAACAAGTTTTACAAGTAAAACACGGACAAGTACAAGTGGTAAGTGTGACAAGCATTGTCAAGTAACAAGTACAAGGGATCACCCACACATGGATGCCCTATTGCCCGCAGGCTGTATTCAAGTACAAGAGATCACTCAACGAGTGCCCTATTGCCCGCATGCTGTGTTCACGCATCAAGTACAAGGGATCACTCAACGAGTGCCCTATTGCCCGCAGGCTGTGTTGAGCTCGTCTTCTGGAACACGAGCCAGAAAGTGTATTTAACAAGTATGGTGTAGGGGTGCACCTAGCCGGAACAAGTAGCACTAGTATGTAGCGATGCTACGCAATCACGATGAGTATTCAAGTATGCAATGACATGAGCAGATATTCGCGTACCGTTAATAGAAATTAAACATGACATGCAAAATGCAATGACATGAACAGATATTCGCGTACCGTTTATTGGAATTAGACATGACAGGCAAAATGCAATGACATGAACAATATTCGCGTACCGTTAATTGTAATTAAACATGACAGTTTAAAGATGCATGGATGACATGCACAGATAATACGCGTACCGTTATTTGTAATTAAACGTGACATACAAGCATGATGAGGGTGACGGACCAAGCTTCGTTGTCAAGCTAGGTCAATGGCGTCTAGACGGCTATCCTTTCACCGTCTAGTCTCTTTTACGCTAAAGCAAGGGAAATGGCCTAAGACATGGCACAAACCAAGAAATGCAAGTTTCACTTTCCTGGCACCGAGGAGAACGATCAACGAAGGCACATCACACAAATTTGTTATCTACTGGAATGGATCACTGTCATGGAAAAACAACATTAGAATGGTAACTAATCCGTATTCACAATCGAACCCTACGATTTCTAATGATCCATTTTATTAGGGTTTCACAAATATCAAGTGTGGGTTATGAGATTATTAAAGGAAGAATACTACCCGTGAAGAAGCGGAGGAACGACGCCGAGAACTACGGCAACGGAAGAACGATCCGGCTCAGATCTGGAAATGGGGAAAATCTGGAGAAATGGGTTTGGATGAGGCTTTTGGGGATTTGATGAGGGTTTGGGGAAGAGGAGAGGTAGGATATGTGAAATGAGGGTTTGGATGATGATGGATGAGCTTGGGATGAAGGATCAATGGTTTGGGGAAGAAGGGGCTCAACGGGGGAGAAATTAGGGTTTGGGGTGATGAGGAAGAAGAAGAATACGTTTGGGGCGTATTTATAGAAAAGTGTGGCGGCTAGGACAAAACTAGGGTTTCATGGGCTGATTAGTCGGTCAAAGAAGGATGGCTGACTGACTAGTTTGGGAACTAGTCGGTCGGTCGAATAACTGTGACCAACTAAGAGCAAACAGTAACTCGGCTGGGAAAATGATCAATGAACTAGTCGGTTGAAGAACAATGGATGACCGACTAGTTTGTAATCTAGTCGGTCGAAAGTTGTTCTTAGACCGACTAACGATAAACAGTAACTCCTGAATAATTGATTGAATGAACTAGTCGGTTTGAGTAGAGTTGCCGACCGACTAGATCTCAATCTAGTCGGTTGGTTCCCCTTCTCGAACCAACTAAGATGCACTAAAAGTGCCGATTCGAATCGCAGAGCTTTGGGAAGATTCCTATGGCTTCTAAGATCACTCTAACTCTAAGATATGAGCGATTTGAAGCTCGTCACGAATGACTTACTCCGAAATCGACGATTGAAGGAAGAAGCTAGAAAATCACGACGAAACGATCGAAAGTGAAAGCTATGGCGACGAAACCACACATCCAAGGAGAAAATCCACCAAGCATATATTTTAATATTGATAATCCAATTACACGAAAACCAGTCGTTACATCCTACCCACCTTAGAATAAAGTCCTTCCTCGGACTTTCTAACATATCTAGTCGCCCTAGTAACCACCCTCAATCAATATCACATCAAAATTTCAACCAAGTACATTCATTTCAAGTGCTTATATATACATGCACTAGAAATCAAATATTACTACCACTACACACATATTTTCACGCACATAGTACACTCATACTTATTATAGTCAATCAATTTCATACACGTATTTCAATCATATATATATAGTCAATATATTTATACAACAATAAACACTTATTACTTACTATAAGAAAATACCCAAGCCTCTCTTATTTGAAAATAATTTTCACATTTATTTAGTCATTCAAATACATGCAAATATTTCACCATATTTTCACCCCACATATAGTCCTATAACTATATATTGGCATAGCCACCCACAAGCGTGTGCGTAACACAACCAAGCACAAACAACTCAAACACCATACATACATCATCCGTCACTATTCACCACCACATACAATTATACCAAAATACATAGAGTATACCCACTCAAGCTTGAGTGAGACTTAAATCATAGCAGGACATTTATATGCGTAACACAGTATCCATACACATACCAATACCACTCCAAGGCATACACATCCACGTATCATATATTTTCACACCATATCCATCCATTTATAATTACCATATCAACACATCAACTACATACAAGTTTAAGAGATGCAATAGTCGGGCATACCTCCTGATATACACGCATACGACATCTCATAAAACAAGTAGTACCAATCAAAATTATCATTCTGTTATCATACGTATATCACATCATACTCAAGCAGAAAATTACCTACACACAACATACAATTGCCAACACCCATACCACTATATACACACCACGAAACCAAGACTACGACGACATAATCACTTAACTAATGGGCCCACCAAACTATAACAAGGTTGACACAGGCAACGACAAGCTCTATGGGCTAGACAATAGGAAGGAACCGAACCTAGATCATGACGAATAGAAAGATCGAAAAACATGGGTTCAGCTAGGACGAAGATAAGGAGCCAAATTTGGTTAGGGGAATCAGGGTAAGACTTTGAATGTTTAGGTGGAAAGATGATGCAATGATACCCTTAAGGAGTACGTAAAGAAGGTAGTGTAAACAACATAAGTTAAAATACGTGAATTCAAAGACCATTGTACTTCAAAAAGTCGGAGTCCTCGTTTGTATAAAATTATTTAGAGGTCGATAAACAAGTTGTTTGAAAGCGAGTTTGAGACGAATATACGTAATAAGAGGAAAAGTGGTTTATTGGCTTATATAAAATCATCATGAGGAAAAAGGAAATCATTTACTCGAACATTAAAACATAGGTCAGAAATGTTATGCGGCAGCAATCTAAAAATTTTGGAAAAGTTTTGAGATTCGAAGATTGAAATCAGATCAAGTATAGTGTGGAGAATTTAAGCGCATGCTAAAGGTTTTCCGAATCTTAAAACTGAAGAGAAATCCCAAATAAACCATATCGAAAATACTTTTAGAGAAATCCGGATTTGCCAACAAAATTGCTTTATACAAGATCTTAATGTACTAGCAGAACGAACGTGGTACCGATATATAAAAATAATTGAAGTCATATTTCAGAAATTATCTTAAAAGTGTGTATGGTGAATGGAAAGATAATATCTTAGTAGTATGGAAAGAGAAAATGATATTTAACTCATCAAGTTAGTATTAAAACTTTTAAACCGTTTTATGAAGGGTCTAAGTCAGGAATGATTTCGAAATAGTAAAAAAAAAATTTTTTTATACAAAAATCTGAAATATGGAAAATGTTGAGCATAAAATCTACTTGCTAAAAGCCGAAGTCCAAAGGGACTTGAAAAGTTTATTAAGAGTAAGCACGAGGTGTTTTCGAATAAAATTTTAATGGCACAAGTAAGAAAAGAAATTATGAATCGAGTTAGGAAAATAGAAATACGGTTCAGAATGAAATTGGTATATGAAAAGGGACAAGACATTATATCGATACGAAAGTATATGCTGAAAATATTATAAACTTCTAATCTAAAAATCTCAACACAAGTTTCGATATGTAAAAACATAAATAATTTAAGTCGGCGAAGGAGCATGAAACCTTACATATATCATAAGTGTTTCGAACAAATTTAAACTTAACGAAAGAAGAAGATCGAAGATACTTTTAGGGAAATAAGGATTCGCCAAAAGAACGTGTTGGTATAAAAACTTTTGAAGTACGAGTACGACGAACCTATAATTGATATATACAAAAATTAGTTGAAGTCCATTCAGTTTGGAAAAATACTCCGAAATGTATGTAAGATAAGTGGTTAAAATAAATTTTTGTAGTTAGGAAAAGGACGGTATATCAAACCATCAGGATAGTAATAAAGTTTAAAAAAAAATCGAAATGCGAAAGATACATTGTTAGAAAAATAGTACAAGATAGTAATTTTAAAATTTCGACCAAAAGTCTTCAAAATTCAAGAGCGACTTTTAACTCCATCGAAATTTAGGGAGACATATTTAAAGAAGTTTAGAACAAAATTTAAATTGAGTGAAACATTCAAATAAGGAAAGCATTCGAAAATAACTTTGGAAGAATCAAGATTTACAACGGAAAACATTTGAAAGATCAAGGATAATTGTAATGAGGTGGTCATGTGAATTGAGGACAAGGGAAGTGGTTGCGGAAACGTAATTTTCCAAAAATCTGTAGTCGGGAAAATGTTTTAACATAACTTTGATTTGTTGAAATCTGAAATCATCTGTGACTTGAAAAGTATATTAAGGGAGCGCGACGAGTCATTTGAATAGCATAAATAAGAAAGGAAAATTCATAAATCGAATTTGGAAAATAGAATTGCGGCTCAGAATTAAATCGATTTATGAAAAAGGGACAAGATATTCAAATAGGTATGAAAGGTATAGGCTGTAAAACATTATAAAACAGTAATCAAAATCTCGTCAAAACTTTCGAATTTCAAAAATTAATTTAAGTCAACGAAAGAGTACGAGATATAAGTATACATATAACAATTGAAATTCCATTTAGCTTGGAAAAGATTTTAAAGTATGTATGTTATGCGATTAAAATGGATCTCATAGTTAGAAAATGGTATATCGAATTTTCCAAATAGTATTGGAGTCTTTAAACCGAAATGCGAAAATATAGACAAGAAAATGGTTACGAGTTAGCAATTATAATTACAACCATTAGACTCCGAAATCTACAAGGAATTTGACTCAATCGAAAAGTGAGAAATTTTAAGTATATACGTAGCGGGTTTAAACAAAATTTGAACTTAACGAAAACTTTAATAAGAGAAATCGAAAAATAACTTTAAAAGAAATTAAGCCTTGCGAATGGGGACCTTCGAAGGATCAACGATTATCGAAACGTGGTGGTCATGGGAATCGAGGCAAGGGATTTGGTGGGATGATCAAAACATAAATACGCCTAGGTTATGACTTAAGAAAATCTACGGAAACTCATACGGTCAACCAACTAAAGATTATGGAACCAAGCGCTAAGACTCCCTAAGGGCTAGACAGCGATGAAATGAGTGCAGCTTGGTCCGAAATCGATGAACCCAAGCGAGAGACCAAAGGATTCTACAAGTCTATCCTAGTCAAAGCTAGACAGGAACCACTAAGGTAACTCCTACGACGACCAAATCAACTCCTAGCGGGGAGTCTAACTAACAATCAGGGGCCTCTAACTAGCAAGCACGGACGTCTAACTAAATCTTCCTACCACCTAGTGACATAGGAAAACTACTAGACTCAAGGCTTATAAATTGGATGTTCTAATTTATTTAATGGACATTCCATAATTAGTATCACTGTTCCGATAGTTCACATTTGCAAATGGACCTGCATGGGCCACCAATAAAACCTGTCACGCCCCGCTTCCCAAAAATGTGGAGGCGAGACGTGAGAAGGTCCGCACAAACTTGAAGCTGTGAAGCTCCAAGTCTGATAAGCGTATAAAAACACTTATTATGGCAAGTCCTTGCAAAGCGAAACGAAACAACAATGATAATAAGGAAATGAGACGACATTTTATTGAATCTCCGAAAGTCCATAAATAAATTACAATATCACAGAAAAGCCACCAGGCTCAAAAGGAAAAGCTAAGGCCCAAACATGGCCAACAAGGTATAACATACATACAAAGGTGCCACGCACCAACAACTAACAGCAAACCTAAACAAAGAAGTGAACACGAGCGGTCTTCAAGACAGGCCCCTGGTGTTCACTCACCTCCACAGTAAACATCAGCATCAGCAACACTATATCCCCTGCAACAAAACTCTGGCTCTAGGTCTAACATGTGACACCCAAAAGAGAAAGGGGCACATGTCAGCAAGTCTGGAAAGACTTGTGCAAGGAAACGGAAAGAAAGGTACACTAGCAACCTAGCAGTTATAGTATGATGCATGACATGGCAAATATAGCATGGAAGTGACAAGTAAAGGGAAGTAGCAAGTAACAAGTATGTCATGGATAACAAGTTTTACAAGTAAAACACGGACAAGTACAAGTGGTAAGTGTGACAAGCATTGTCAAGTAACAAGTACAAGGGATCACCCACACATGGATGCCCTATTGCCCGCAGGCTGTATTCAAGTACAAGAGATCACTCAACGAGTGCCCTATTGCCCGCAGGCTGTGTTCACGCATCAAGTACAAGGGATCACTCAACGAGTGCCCTATTGCCCGCAGGCTGTGTTGAGCTCGTCTTCTGGAACACGAGCCAGAAAGTGTATTTAACAAGTATGGCGTAGGGGTGCACCTAGCCGGAACAAGTAGCACTAGTATGTAGCGATGCTACGCAATCACGATGAGTATTCAAGTATGCAATGACATGAGCAGATATTCGCGTACCGTTAATAGAAATTAAACGTGACATGCAAAATGCAATGACATGAACAGATATTCGCGTACCGTTTATTGGAATTAGACATGACAGGCAAAATGCAATGACATGAACAATATTCGCGTACCGTTAATTGTAATTAAACATGACAGTTTAAAGATGCATGGATGACATGCACAGATAATACGCGTACCGTTATTTGTAATTAAACGTGACATACAAGCATGATGAGGGTGACGGACCAAGCTTCGTTGTCAAGCTAGGTCAATGGCGTCTAGACGGCTATCCTTTCACCGTCTAGTCTCTTTTACGCTAAAGCAAGGGAAATGGCCTAAGACATGGCACAAACCAAGAAATGCAAGTTTCACTTGCCTGGCACCGAGGAGAACGATCAACGAAGGCACATCACACAAATTTGTTATCTATTGGAATGGGTCACTGTCATGGAAAAACAACATTAGAATGGTAACTAATCCGTATTCACAATCGAACCCTACGATTTCTAATGATCCATTTTATTAGGGTTTCACAAATATCAAGTGTGGGTTATGAGATTATTAAAGGAAGAATACTACCCGTGAAGAAGCGGAGGAACGACGCCGAGAACTACGGCAACGGAAGAACGATCCGGCTCAGATCTGGAAATGGGGAAAATCTGGAGAAATGGGTTTGGATGAGGCTTTTGGGGATTTGATGAGGGTTTGGGGAAGAGGAGAGGTAGGATATGTGAAATGAGGGTTTGGATGATGATGGATGAGCTTGGGATGAAGGATCAATGGTTTGAGGAAGAAGGGGGCTCAACGGGGGAGAAATTAGGGTTTGGGGTGATGAGGAAGAAGAAGAAAACGTTTGGGGCGTATTTATAGAAAAGTGTGGCGGCTAGGGCAAAACTAGGGTTTCCTGGGCTGATTAGTCGGTCAAAGAAGGATGGCTGACCGACTAGTTTGGGAACTAGTCGGTCGGTCGAATAACTGTGACCGACTAAGAGCAAACAGTAACTCGGCTGAGAAAATGATCAATGAACTAGTCGGTTGAAGAACAATGGATGACCGACTAGTTTGTAATCTAGTCGGTCGAAAGTTGTTCTTAGACCGACTAACGATAAACAGTAACTCCTGAATAATTGATTGAATGAACTAGTCGGTTTGAGTAGAGTTGCCGACCGACTAGATCTCAATCTAGTCGGTTGGTTCCCCTTCTCGAACCAACTAAGATGCACTAAAAGTGCCGATTCGAATCGCAGAGCTTCGGGAAGATTCCTATGGCTTCTAAGATCACTCTAACTCTAAGATATGAGCGATTTGAAGCTCGTCACGAATGACTTACTCCGAAATCGACGATTGAAGGAAGAAGCTAGAAAATCACGACGAAACGATCGAAAGTGAAAGCTATGGCGACGAAACCACACATCCAAGGAGAAAATCCACCAAGCATATATTTTAATATTGATAATCCAATTACACGAAAACCAGTCGTTACAATTGCTCTCCAACTCTATGAAGGAATTCCGCACATCAATATGCTTCGTCCTCGAACTGTATACATAATGCTTTGCCAGATAAATGGCACTCTGGCCGTGACTGTATACTTGTGACGAACTCTACGGCATCCCCAAATATCTCAGCAGACTCTTCAAATATTTGGCCCCCTTCACAGCTTCCACCGCTTCAATCAATTTGGCCTCTGTGGTCGTTAACGCTACCACCAACTGTAGGACTGACATCCATGATACCGTGGCAGTGCCCAATGTGAACACGTACGTCGTGGTAGATCGTCGCATGTCCATGTCTCGTGCGTAGTCACTGTCGCAATATCCCGCCAACACTTTTTTGTCTCCTTTTCCGTAGAGAATCTCGACACTAGATGTGCCTCGCAGATACCTTAGAATCCACTTGACGGCCTACCAATGCTCCTTGCCTGGGTTCGCTATATACATGTGATATGCTCCTTTTTTGCATGTTTTATCGCATGTTTTCATGACATATTTCACCGTCCAAACCCTCATTTTATACGCTTTTACGCTATTATTTGAAACAATATAACTTTCGGAGCGTTTATGCTCATTTCAGGGATTTGGAGCGATATTGGAGCCATTTGGAGTCAATATGATGATCGAAGACGTGAGAGCACCAAGGAGACTCATGATGACATGCTTGAGGTGCCAAAGAAGAAGACTAGAGGAAGAAAGGAGGAAGAGAAAGAGAAAAAAGAAGCCAAGAAGAAACTAGGCCACTTTCCCAAGCGACTCGACCGAGCAGCACAAGCTGCTCGGTCGAGCTGCATACACGGGCCCAGCAGAAAAGAGAAAGCACATCCTACTCGACCGAGCAGAGTGTCGACTTGGCCCAGGTCGTTCCTATTTTCGAGCTCCATCCCACCAACATCCTGATCGACCGAGCAGGACCTACTCGACTGAGCCAGTAAATGACTCGATCGAGCAAGGCCTACTCGGGCCGAGTAGGCAGAGTGACAATTTGGAGGGGAGTTCCGACCTACTGACAACTCAACCGAGCAGGGAGGCGACTCGACCGAGCAGGGAGGCGACTCAACCAAGCAAGGCCTACTCGGACCGAGTAGGTAGAGCAACAATTTGGAGGGGAGTTCCGACCTACTGACAACTCGACCGAGCATGGGGGCGACTCGACCGATCACGAAGGCTACTCGGTCGAGTAAGGCGAATGCCCAGATTTTCAGATAGTCATGCACTCTTTTCAAATCTTCTATCACCTGGGATTTTTCAGTATTTTTCTGATATTTTTTATAGATAGTAGACTTCAAGACGGTTCCAACGCCACCAAGAACGCATCAATCGGAGGTCAGATGAGCTCTGGAAAATTTTCCAAGATGGTGCTGCAGTGCTGAAATCTGCACTCGACCGAGTGCTGTTTCTACTCGGTCCGAGTGCTGCCAGGGTCCACCAATAAGTTGCGGCCAGAAACAGATTTGGGCCGAATTTGAGAGGGTTTTTTGGTTTATTTGCTAGGGTTTGGAGGGGACTATTTATATGTATTGTATCCGTCATTAGGGGGGACTTTTTGGAAGAGCTTTTTAAAGAGTTCTTAGAGAAGTTTTGGAGACGATCTTTTGGGAGTTAGGCTACGCCATATGTCACTCCTCTTGTATCAAGCTAAGTATTTTACCTCTTTAATTTTATTTTAGTTCTTATTGTTGTTTTTCTATGATGCTAGCAACGATCCCTATTGTTTTCATAATGTTTGCTATGCTTGAATAATCTTTTCTAAGGCTAATAGATTAGCCCTAGGATTTTAGGATCTAGATGCAAAGATAGGATTTTTATGATTCGTTGGATATAAATGGGGTTGTATTTCGGTCGATCCATCCAAATCCCTAGGAGAACTCGTACTGAGGTCGTGCTCACGGTCGGTGGAATCGATGAGCTTAAGGAGTATACTTGGGATTTAAATAGGGAATTAGTGGATCCAACCCAGGCTCGTGATCATGCCCGGCTCGTGCCTTGAGGGGATCCACCGACGAACTATATCACTACATTGACGGCTGCCGCCATTGCGTCAATGAGAGCCACCGAAGTATCTCGAAGCTCTAACCCACAAGAGTGGTATGAGCTGAGAGACCATCCCCATAAACCCAATGCAACGTAAGAGTCCTAGCCTAGCCTCGAGATCCGACGGTCATAGTGGTGAGTCCTAAAGCCCTAACCTTTTATATTTTATTTCTTTCTTTCTTTGTGTGGAATCTCTTGTTTGTGACGTTGAGTGACACAACCTTCGCATCCATTACCATTACGACCCTCCATACTCCACATCCACCAATAAACCTGCAATTCTAACTCAACCTATGAGTAGATATGTAGTATAGCACCGCTTCCATGTGTTCGATACCCGCTTGCCACTATACCGTGCACTTGCGGTAAACGACATCATTTCGGAGTTGATTCCGGGTCGATCAACATGCTAACCACTCCTACGACATATGCAATATCTGGACGCGTACCATCGTGTACATCAAACTCCCTACTGCACTTGCATATGGTACATGAGACACATACTTCTTCATCCTCAGTGCTCGGTGACTGTGTTGCAGACAGCTGAAAATGAGCACCTAGCGGTGTTGTCACGGGCTTCGTGCTCTTCTTCCCAAAACGGATCAGCACCTTCTGAATGTACGCCTGCCGTGACAACCTTAGGCCATGTCGCTTCCTATCTCGAAAAATCTCCATTCCAAGAATCTTCTTTTCTGGCACCAAGTCCTTCATATCCTTGCCCCAGCTTTGTCTTCAGCTTCTTTACCTCAGAAATGCGATTGGAAGCAATAAGCATGTCGTCTACATAGAGCAGTAAATAAATCTTCATGTCAGTCTCCAATGTGCGCACATACACACATTGATCATTGATACTCATCTCAAAGCATATTCCCATTATGAAGTTTTCGAATCGCTTGTACCAATGCCTACGTGACTACTTCAACCCGTACAATGATTTCTTCAATCTGCAGACCAAATTTTCTTTCTCCTCAACTCTAAACCCCTCTGGCTGATGCATGTATATCTCTTCATCATGATCTCCGTGCAGAAAGGCGGTCTTCACATCAAGTTGCTCCAACTCCATGTCCATGCTTGCCATTAGTGTCAACAACACTCGAATGGAAGTGTGTCGCACAACAAGTGAGAATATCTCATTGTAGTCATCTCCTTTCCTTTGAGCGAATCCATTAGCCACCAGTCTTGTCTTGTACCTGACATCATTATTGTCTTGGGTTGAGCTTTCTTTTACCTTATATATCCAACAGCATCCAATGGCATGCTTCTCGCTAAGTAACGGCACCAACTCCCAAGTGTCATTGCGGTGAAGGGACTCCATCTCATCCTCCATAGCTCCTTGCCACTGAGCGACATCTCCTGAGTCTATGGATCCACCATATGTTACTAGCTCCCCATGCTCCAAGTTGAGTGCATATGACGCCATGTCATCGAAAGAAAATTCCGCATAGTCCCATGCTCCAAATCTATCGGGCACTTTCTTCACCCTCTTTGATTTCCGCGTTCCTTCATCTCCCGTATAAGTGTCAACGCATACCTGAGATGGACCGGGTGCCTGCTCATGGTCCTCAACATGGACCTCATCATGTCATTCAACTGGGACATCAACCATCAACTCTTTCCCTGGTCGCTGAGTGGGCTAGACAGGAAGATTGACCATATCTGTCAACATCTTCTCTTGCGATGTGTCCCCCTTTGAGTGAGAATACTCCGCCCTGAGCATTGCATCACCATCAAAAGTGACATGTCAGCTCAAAATCGCTTTTTGTCCCTATGGGTCCCATAAGCGATATCCCTTGATGTTGTGGACATATACAAGAAAGATACACTTCTTCACTCTTGGACCCAACTTGTCGCCCCTCTCGTGTACATATGCCAAACTACACGTAAGTATAAATAGTATCCAGCTTCTCCACTCTACTTTTCTTCAGGAATTTTGTAACCAATGGCCACTGACGGGACTCTGTTCATGATGTGCACTGCAGTGGTATGAGAATCTCTCCCCAAAATTCCTTCCCAAAACTGGCTGAGTGTCTCATGCATCTCACTCACTCCAACAACGTCTGATTCATCCGCTTCACCATACCATTTGGCTGCGGATCTCCGAGTGTGCTAAAATGACGGCGAATTCCATGGAAGTTGCAGAAATTCCTAATTCCCCTTGAGGTGTACTCTCCTCCATTAACGGACCTCATCACCTTTACGTGACATCTGGTTTGCTTTTCATCAATGGCCTTCCACTCCCTGAAAATCTCAATTGTCTGGTCATTCGACTTCATTAAGTGCATCAAGACTTTTCGGGAGTAATCAGCTATGAAAAGAACAAAGTATCTAGCTCCTCCCCTTGACGACTACGGGCACGGTCTCCACACATATGTATGTACATAGTCAAGTGGTCACTGCTAGTGTGCTTTCCCGTGTTGAACTACACCTTTGTCTTTTTCCCAGACACATAGGACTCGCAGAACTTTACGCTCTCATTCATAGCAGCAATCAGCTTCTCCTCCAAAGTATATCGAGGGTCTTGTCACACGGATGACTCAAACGATAATGCCACAACTTGGTAGAATCGCCGGTACCTGAGCTAGTAGCAAAAACGTATGCATCTCCTTCCACTGTTGTACCTTGAAGGGCATATAAGTTTTCCACTTTCCTTTCCTTCATCACTATCATGGCTCCTTTTAACACTCTCAATTTGGTCTTTATCAAAAACCGACTTGCATCCGGCATTATCCAAAACGCCAATGGAGATTAGGCTCTTCCACAGATCTAGGACATCCCTCACATTGGCTAGTATACGTACTATGCCATCATGCATCTTGATCCGGACAGTTCCAATACTTGCAGTCTTGCACACTACATTGTTTCCCATGAGGATTACACCTCTGTCTTCCTTGAAACGGTACGTCGTAAACCCACTCCGATATGGAGTCATGTGGTATGAGCACACACTTCCATAAGCCATGCAATGTTTGCGTCACATGCAATCCCTACTGCAAACATCTCCGGATCTCTACCTTCATCATGGATATGCATGCAATCTATTCCCAATGATGCCGAACCGGACTCTGTATCTACATCCTTGCCTTTCTTTCTATTCTTATTAGGACACCGGTTAGCACAATGACCCTTCTGCTGACAGTTGTAGCATGTGATCTTCGCGAATCTATCCTGCGAATGTCTCGACTTAGAGCGATCATTGTTATGCCTGTGCTGGCCTTGACCTCCTCTCCTTTCCCGTCGACCTCTCACATGTATGGCCTCATCACGGTTACTCCCTTTATCTCTACCTTGAACATTGCCACATAGCTGCTCGGTATGAAGCGTCGCCTTCACATCCTCCATAGTGAAGTTGTTAGATTGTATATTACTGACTGAACAAACTAATTATACTCCTCAAGCAATGAGCACAACAATATAACTGCCTGTTTATCATCTTCAATCTTCACATCCATAACCCGCAGCTCTAGCACTATCTGGTTCAATTCATACATGTGATCCTTCACCGCGGATCCAGACTTCATCTTGAGCGTATACATCTGCTGACCAAATAGAGACGACTCGTGAATGATTTCTTCATGTACAGTCCCTCAAGCTTCTTCCAGATAACAGACACCATTGCTTCATCCAAGTCCTCTCTCAGAACATCATCTGCCAACGACAACTGTATCGCACTATATGCCTTTCTCTCCATCTCGGCTCTTGCGGATTCCTTCACTTCCTTATCGATATTCGCCTCATTGAATACTATTTGATAACAACCCGTCTGCATTAGAACATTTTTCACCTTTGTCTGCTAGATCCGAAAATCATTCCGACCAGTGAACTCAATGTTCAAAGTTGCTAACGACGCCATTTTCGACACTAACTTTCTTCACAAACGAACACAAGCTCTGATACCATTTGTTGGGAAATAAACACATTGAGATCCCCTCGGAAACAACCACTCCTAAAAGCTGATCAGGAATCTAGGACTAACAAAATCGGATACTCAAAATACCCAACAAAAATCCCTACGACCTTGCAAAGTAAAGCAGCAAACGAAATAACAACAAATAAATCAAACAGCAGACACAAAAGGTTTAACCTGGTTCGGCTGCAAACAAACTACATCCAACAACTTTCGAGATGATTTCACTATCAGAGAGATCGTCAAAGAACTGCAATTTTGCTTCCATTCACGCGAGTAATAACTTGGCTAGATACACAAGTGATGTGTCTCTAAATTTCACATATTATCTATATGTTTACACATCAAAATGATTGATCAAAGTCCTAGTTATTTCATTATTTCGTATATTTCCTGAACTATTTTACTTTCAGAGTGTTTATCGTAATTTCAGGGGATTTCAAGATATTCAGAGCAATTCTTAGAGAAAGACATAATCAGCAATGCCGGAGTTTCAAGTGCATCACATTTGAGGAGTTATAATTGTTGGATAAGAAGCTAAGAGAAGAAAAAAGAAGAGAAGAGATAAAGAAGAAGCGGATAGTGAGAAGCTGCTAACAAACCAGACAGCTCGGCCGAGTTGGTGCAACGAGGAGAAGGCCAAAAGCTTGGTCAAACCGGAGCTTAACCGCTCGACCGAGCACCCGAGCGCTTGGATCAAGCGGCACCCCCAATTCACAAAGGAAAATCGATATCTCCGTAGCTCGATCGAGCGCTAGGGCGTGCTCGGCTGGGAAAGCGACAATAGGAGTGGAGTTGGACTCACTTACAACACGCAAGGTCTTCGGACCAATTGTCCAGACAACAAAAGGTATAAATCCTGTGGGTTATAAATGGGTATTTGTTAGAAAAAAATGAACAGAACGAGATCGTTCGCTACAAAGCAAGGTTTGTAGCATAGGGTTTTACCCAACGTCCAGGTGTGGATTTTGACGCTACATACTCCCGGTTGTAACGACTAGTTTTCATGTATCTGGATTAATTATATTATATATATATGCTTTGGTGGATTTGATGGAAATTGAATTCCACCCCCAAGTGATTTTGATGATGAGCACACCAAATGAAAAGCTTAGTGTACTAACAACACTACACTCAAGTGTGCAGAATTTGCAAAGCTCTACTTATACTCAAAGAAGCACACTTCAAAGACAAAGACGAACATGCCTAAACTCAAGTGATGAAGCTCAAACTCAAACAGAACAAAAAGCTCAAAGAGAAGCTCGCCTTCACTTCATCAAGTTGACCAAAACTTCCGAAGACATGTTCAGAGTCTAGTGTGAGTGTGTCGTGTCTTTTAGGGTATTTGTTAAAGCCATATCAAATAGACAATACACACACACAAATGATTTCGAAAATAATTTTAACTATCTTCAAAATAGTTTTCAAGAGCTTTTCTAGTCACTTAATAATTTTCGTAGTGAAACTCCACGCACCCTGGAGCTAACTACTTGTCTGACTAGAAGAAAAGCAGGAAAAACTCCTCTGGGAGTCGACTACCACTAGTAGGGAGTCGACTACCTGTCAGGGATCAAAATCTCCTAGATCCCTCTGGGAGTCGACTACCTATATGAGGGAGTCGACTACCAGCTGTAAATTTCAGACGTTTTGAAATTCAAATTTTGAAATCCTTTGAGCAATTTACTCCGAAATTTTTGGGACAAAAGTCAAACGAAATTTGAAATTCAAATCTCAGTTTTTCCCTATAAATAGAGCTGAAATATTTTGTAAAAAATACAACATTGAAAATCAAATTTGTGAAAGCTCTCTTGAATTAAAGCTCTCTAATTTTCTCTCTAGCCAATTTAATTTCTGTTTTGATCTTGCAATATTTTCTCATTCTTTTTGGAGATCATACTATTATTTTTTTATTGGCTAAATTGTTTTTCAAAATCCTTACTATTATTCTCTCTAATTTTATTTGAAGGATTTTTAAAAAAGCTCTAGATCACAAAGAACTTATCTCGTATCTTTGTGTGATCTAGACTATCATTCTATTAAGCCACTACACAAATTGTCTATCTTTTGATTGGCTATAGAATCGGGTGTATAAACCAATCTCTATCACTTATTGTAGAGTATTGGACAAATCTCTTATTGTGTTGATTGTTGGAACACTAGACAAGTCTAGTTGTTGCCAGTTGGAAAGTCCTCGGGTTGTGAGGCAAGGGTTGGAAATCCTAGACAAGTCTAGGCGGTTGGAAATCCTAACGAGTGAAGTTAGGTACTTGTATTTGCCAAGGCAGATAGTGGAAATCTCGTACCAGATTGGTCGGGGACTGGACGTACCCGAGTTGCGGGGAACCAGGATAAAAATCCTCTTGTCTGCGTTTGTTTTCTGTGACTTGTAATTTCTTTTGTATAAGCATTCTTTATTGTTAATCTCTGTAACTCATTGTTAATTTATTGTAAAGATTGTCTCTTTAAATTCCGCTGTATACAAATCTACTTGTAAAGATATCTTTGTTAAAGTTATACTTTTCTGATCTTAACTCAATCTCTTTAATACTTTATTTAAGATTGTTTTGTTGATTAAGAACCAAGCGTAGATCACTCTACTTGGTTTCTTAGGCAACATTAGAAGGACTTTATTTGTGTTAAACATCAACGACCGAAAAAGTTTATTATATACACAACACTATTCAACCCCCCCTTCTAGTGTTGTTTGCCATCCACAGGATCCAACAGGATTTTCTCCTCATGTGTGGTTTTCGTCTCTGTAGATTTCGTTTTCGATCGTTTCGTCGTGATTTTCTAGATTCTTCCTTGGAATCGTCGATTTTGGAGTAATTCATTCGTGACGGGCTTCATATCGGTCATATCTTATTGTTAGATCAAGCCTAGGAGTCTTAGGAATCGATCCTGGAGCTTCGCGCTCCATTTCGAAACTTTTGTGCACGTTAGCCGGTACAAGAAGGGGAACCGACCGACTAGATGACGATTTAGTCGGTCGGCAAACCTTCATGGACCGACTAGTTGGCTTTGTTAATTATTCAGGAGTTACTGTTTACTTTTAGTCGGTCTAAGAACAACCACCGACCGACTAGATGCTCAACTAGTCGGTCAGAACTTGCTCTCAGACCGACTAGTTTCTGTCAGTAGATTTCACCTAAGTTACTGTTTATCGTTAGTCGGTCCATGAACACTCACCGACCGACTAGGTTGCAAACTAGTCGGTCGACGGGCCTTCACAGACCGACTAATTCATTACCCGGATTTTTCCCTACTTCCGCTGTTTGGTGTTAGTCGGTCACAGTTAATCGACCGACCGACTAGTTGTTAAACTAGTCGGTCAGCCACTCTTCTTTGACCGACTAATGACCCCAGAAACCCTAATTTTTGGGCAGCCGCCGGCTGTGCCTATTTAAACCCCTCAAACGTTTTCTTTTCTTCTTTCATTTCTCCTGAGCCTCCTTCTTCCCCAAATCATCCTCCATCAAACCCTAGCCCTCCTCCTTCATCAAGAGACTCTCCCCCTCGCCATTTTGGCCGGCCACCATGCCCTAGGCCATCTCCAACCCCCAAAATCCCCCAAAACCCCATTTCTCCAGATTTTCCCCATCCATTCCAGATCTGAACCCTAGGTTCCCCGGATCGTTTCTTCCGTTGCCGTGCTTGCTCGGCATTGTTCTTCCGCTTCCGATACGGTAATAACTCGATCTCTTAATGTTTTCATAACCCATTGTGTTTTTGTGAAACCCTAATAAAACTAGGTTGGATGTTGTTCTAATGTTGTTTTGCCATGGCAGCGATCTCATCGCCGTAGTTAGCATTTGTGTGACGGCCTCGTTGATCGTCATCCTCGGTGCTAGGCAAGTGAAACTTGTTACTTAGGGTTTTGGGCCATGTCTTAGGCCATTTGCTTGTTGTAGGCGTAAAAGAGACTAGGCGATGAAATGATACTCGCGAGGAGTACGTGGACACTGGGGACCAGTCCTAGTGTCTTCGTTGAGCTTTCCCCTTTTGTTTTAGACTGTTTTGTTGTCGGTGCGTAGCACCTATACTTTGTTACGTTGTCCCTTTTGTTGGCCTTGTTCTGGGCCTTTAGACTCTTTCTTTTAGCCTGGTGGCTTTTCTGGATGTTGAACTTATATTTAATGTTGGACAAATTCTGAGATTTGAGATTTTATTTCTGTCTCTCCTTGTGTTATTATTGTTGTTCCGTTTGCGGTTACAGGGACCTGCTTATGTTTTACTGACGCTTATTGGGTTTGGGGCTTCACAGCTCCACTCTCGTGCGGACCTTTTCACGTCTCGCCTCCATTTTAGGGAAGCGGGGCGTGACACCAGTCATGGATGCGATTGTTGGATCTGGATCCTAGCCTAGAGGGGGGTGAATAGGCTAATAAAATAATTCGTGCAACACATGAACAAACACACGCAGTTATAGCAACACAACCAGAGTAAAAGATAGACAATCACAGAGTACGCATAGATATACCCTGGTTCGGTCGTCCCAGCGACCTAGTCCAGCCCCCCAAAGCAGATACTAGTATTGAATAGTGCAATAGGTACAAAACCACAAGTTAGAGCACGCTCAGAGCACCCTTTACGTCTCTACACTCGCCAGGCTCTCAGTACCCCACTCACTGTGTTTTCTCTCACTATCAATCCTAGTAATGCTTTCTACCAGCTAGTCCCAAACTAGCTGGGTCCTACTTGTCTAGCTCCAACTAGACAAGTCCCAAAATAGTCCCCAAAAATGTAGGTAAAGTTTCCCCTACAGAGAACGTTACACTAAGACACGAATAAAAAGAGTAAAGGGTTTAGAAATGATTAGTTCGTGTCTGTGTAGGCGTCTCTGTCAATCGGCACGTCGTCAGCTCCAATCTGACGCAAACGGTGTCTCGATCCGACTCCTAGATGTCAAATGGCACACTGGTCTGTGTGCATAGCAATTGCAGTTCAATCCTTTAATATAAGCGGTCGGTGTGCACAGTAATTCCTTTAATAAATCCTCAGCCACGTCAGCAACCCAATCTTGATTGTCTTCGCACGGATCAAGTCCACGTCAGCGAGAATAGCTCTTCGACCGCTTCTTCAACCTCAGCCGTTGAATTCGTTTCCTTGCAATCCTCTCCGTTCGTACATTAGGGCATGCATGCGCTGTCTTCGACTTCCAACTTCAAGCGACGACGTCCTCGCAACGGTAGCAGCGACTCGAGAACAGCGGTGCTCCTTCATCGTCCGACCTCTCCGAGCGGTGATCTCCGAACGTGGAGGCGATGGCAGCAAGAAACTCCGGCAGCTTGGTACACGACGATGACGATACGGCGGCGGTATGTTCGACTTCGGCAATGGCAACGTAAGGCTTTGACGCTGACTTCGTGAGCTCTTCGATGGTGGCAGATGGCGTGCTGCTCTCTACGGCGACTACAACCCAGGCGACGGCGGCGTTAGGACGACGGCTGTCTCCTCGACGACTACCCACGGCAACGGCGGCTTCGTTTCAAAACAGGGCAGCGACGGAGATGATTGCTTCTTCTGGGAACGAAGACAGCTGCTTCCTTTCAACGACGAGATCCTTCACAGATGGCGACGGCGGTGATACAGCGGCACACGACTTCTCGATGACAGCAGCGACGCTTCTCTGACGTGCGGGATTCAACGACTGCTTCGGCGATCAGCTTCGGTCGGTAGATCTTTGGTGCGGGCTGCTGGCATCTTCGTTGGCACAGGGAGGAGTTGTTTGGCTTTGGTAGAGAGAGGTGATGATAAAAGGAAGAAGATGAAGTTCTCTCCTCTGTTTTTGATTACGTACTCTCCTCTGTTTTTTTTTATTTTATACTCTCCTCTTGACGGTGTTGATTACGGCAGCACGGCGTGAAGTCTGGCGATTGGAGTCTTCTCCAATCGCTAGGTCAACGGCGATGACGGTGATGGCTCGCGTGGCTTGAAGAAACGAAGAGATGGCGGGGGGGGTGTGTGTGTGTAATGCCATAGGAGGCCACTGCACATGTACTAGAGGGGGGGTGAATAGTACTTTTAAATAATAAGGAGTGTTATTCCTAATTATCGTGCAATTAACAAACAACGATGCGGAATAACTACAACCAAGAAATAATGCAAACGCAAACACAATGGTTTAATGGGTTCGGATCCACCCAAGTCTCCCCGACTTGTTCCCGGTGATCCTACGTCCCAACCACCCGGATCCCTTCCGGATACTTGAGTTAGAAAACCTCTAACCCAAGATTTCCAATATAACCACTTGCGAAAACCTCACAAGTGCAATCGACCTACAATCGATGACCGTGACTCCCACAACCCGGGATCACGCAAAACCTCTCACAACCGAGAGTATACAATTCAAATATAACTGAAATGAAATGCTTACCAACAAAATACCTATGCCTTGAGATTTCTTACCAAATTAGGGCAAAGAGGATTTTGATGGAGGAAGAGTCACCAAACCCTAGCTTCAAGAAGATGACCAGCAATGGAAGCCTATGGATGAGATGGATGACCTAGAATCAAGCCCTTGGCTTGGAAGGCTCACAATCAATGAATCTCTCTTGAAGAATTAGAGTGAGGGAGAGATTCTTGAGAATGGGAGAGGTTGAAGATGAGAGTTGAAAACTTCTCTTTGAATCAATAGAGCTCTGGAAATAGCAGCCTTGGATCCTATGAAATAACCCCTCCAGGCATTTAAAGGATCAAGGGAAGAGAGAGAGAGAGAGAGAGAGAGAGAGAGAGAGAGAGAGAGAGAGAGAGAGAGAAACGTCGCTTTCAAATCTCCAACGGAACTAAATCTGAAGCAGACTAGTCGGTCAAAGAACAACCACTGACCGACTAGTTCATCAACTAGTCGGTCGGTGAGACAACATGAACCGACTAAGAGGTGAACAGTGAACAGATTGAATTTCAGACCTAGAAATCTAGTCGGTCCAAGAAGACTGTCTGACCGACTAGTTTCACAACTAGTCGGTCGGTCAGTGAACTTAGACCGACTAAGAGTCAAAAACTAATAGTCTGAATACAAATTGATTTAGTCGGTCCAAGAACAAATGTTGACCGACTAGATCAACAACTAGTCGGTCGCCAAACGTTCTTAAACCGACTAACGATAAACAGTAGCTCAGGAGAAAATTGGCATGTACAATAAAGTCCAACTAGTCGGTCCAAGAAGGATCACTGACCGACTAGTTCACCAACTAGTCGGTCGGTGAGTCAACGTAGACCGACTAACTGTAAACAGTACAGAGCAAGAAAAGACTGACTGAAACTAGTCGGTCCAAGAAGCTTTACCGACCGACTAGATCACCATCTAGTCGGTCAGTTATTCTTCTTGAATCAACTAACATGCACAAGAAGTCCGAATCGAAGCGCGATGCTTCGGGGAAGTTAAAATGGACTTCTACTAAGATACTAGAGCTAAGATATGAGCGTTATGAAGATAGAATTGTAAGAATTACTCAAGGCTTAACATTCTATAGATCGAAGCTAAAAGACTATAAAATAAACCTTAGCGATCCGTCTTCAAAGCTTCGATCAAATCTTCATGACGTCCAAAAAGGTCCAAAAGCTTCAACGAAGCTTTAGGCATTGATTACGAGCTTTGAGAAGCCTTAAGATGTCGCTTTGAGTGTTCTCGTGAATTTGGCGACGATCTCCATAACTGCGCTCACAAATTGTTAGTTCATGATATATTTATGTTTGCTCATCATCCAAAACCAAATCCGGGGAGTCCAATACTCAACAGTGTGTTCTCCTTTGATGCAGCTAGCAAGTTGAATGGGTAAAGGCCAAGGCTTGGTCTTCTACCTTGATGTTGTGGCAACTTGGTAGGCAGAGGCTTTGCGGCTTGGAGATCTATGTGCAAACGACAAAGGGAAGAAAATTGGCTTTTAGGTTTTTTTCTTGCGTGGGTTGCCCGTTTTTTTGGTTGTTTTGTCGCAAATTAGCACCCTCACGTAGAGGGGTATATAAAGAGATTGGGTAGGGTTTTTCTTTTGGAAGAGATATGAATAGGAGATATCTTGATGAGGATATTGTGGGATTTTTGATTTGATTTTAATAAGGATATGAATATAATTAGGTGTTCAAGTAAGATTTGAATAGGATATGGAATAAACAAATAATTGCACATCTAGCCAAGAGATTTGATCAAATCCCTTTTGAATTCAAATTTGGCTCCATCCCTTTTCCTCTTTGGACCAAGTCTACCATGCTATATGAATAGATTTTTGACCAAGTCAAGAAATCATTTCTGTTACGACCTAAAGATCGTGGGAGTCTGACTCCCGTCCAGAACCACTGATATACGTCATTGACTCACCCCTTTGCAAAGGGACTACCGGCCCGGAGGTCCGAGGCTACATGGGAATGGGCGCACCTCGCAGCGCCCCCCTCCCGGCCGAGGCGTATGACCGCTATCGCTCGGCCCGCCAGGGGCAGTGTGCTTGGGGAACACCCGGACAGCGCGGCCTTGGACGCTGACAGAGGCACGTGCATATCCCTCCCCGCCAGCGGTCCATGATCCGCAACCGAAAAGGTGCGCGACCGGGCCGAACAACCCACGAACAGGTCGACCCGGCGGTCCCCCGCGGACCCCACCGCGTGGGGCAGCATCGACTACCCTTGATTCATCACGCATGATAAACAACCTAGTATAAGGACACGACTGACACTAGCGCCGCCCGACCATCTGACAAAGCACCCCTGGCCGCTGCGCCCCCTGACACTTAATGCTTTCAGCCCTGACACCCTGACAAAAGTGCCCCTGGCCATTGCGCCGTCTGACAAAAGCGAGACAGACACTCCTGTTCCTGACGCCCTCGTCCGAAGCTTCCGCTGACAGCCGGGCCAGCTCAGCATGTCGAGTCAGCGTGCCAGGTCAGCCCCACCTAATCATCTCCCATCAGGTATAAATACCCCCTCACTTCTTACGGTGAGGGGGTTGGCAAATTCCCTCTGAATCCCATTATTCACACACGAGAGCAAAGGTCGTCCATATCTTTGTTCTCCCACTTATAGCTCGTCACGTACGGTCGACACACCCTGAGTCCTACCTGCGTGGCCCGCCCCCGCTTTAAGTCCAGTTACTGACTTAGGCATCGGAGAGGCTAAGGGTTGGACCCCAACCCGGCCTTTCTGACGAGTTGCTCGTTATGCAGGGTAGCTCGCCCCTTGGTAGACATCCGCCTTCGGCTCCCGCCGCCCGATCCTCCTCCGCCGCATCCGACGGGATTTGACTCCGTGGCCTGCCTCGGCGACAAGTGTAGCCTCTTCACCCCACTAATCACCTGTCAAAAGGCCTACCTAAACCCTCTTATCAATATAACCACCGTGCCCTTGGTTCCCCATAATACAAATTCATTGTACGCGAGTTCCACCCCGCAACAATTGGCGCCGTCTGTGGGAACGAAGGGTCACACCCATGTTAGACTCCATGCCGATCACTCGGAACCCTGACCATGGCAAGGATCTAGTGTGTTAGGAGTCACTCTCTCTACCAATCACTCCGGTGACTGACCCCCCTCCGGGGGATAGGCGCCGAGACAGTCCAAACCTCGGCCCGCGCAATCCAGAAGAGCTTTGAGGCCATTACTCAGGCGATGGAAGGCTGCGCAGCGACAGGAACGGAGGCACCGCCCGGCCCCTCGGAGCCCCTGAACGTGAGACGGAATCTCCACCCTCAGTTCGAGGAGGAGGAGGGGAGACCGGGGGCTCGCCAAGGAGATTGCGGCCCATCAGAAGATCTTGGAAGCGGAAATGGAGGTCGCGTGGCTGCGGAGGCGCCGGGAGGAGGCGGCCGCCGTGCAAAGGCATTTGGACGAAGCGGCCGAGACCGCCCGGCGGGCCTACTTAGATGAAGAAACCGCCCGCCACCAGCTCCGCTTCATCATCGCGGAACGCGAAAGGCTACAGAGGGAGAACGAAGACAACCGGGAAATCCCAGAGGTGTCGACGATGGGCCGACTGCCCTGGGACGGGCGTGGCCCGCCGTTGGCCAGATCCCCACTGGGAGGGGGAATCTGCCTCATCAGCGCCACTCCCCCGATCGTCTGCACGAGGAAGCCATTTGTCGACAACTACGCTTCCTCACCGTCGAGCGCGAAAGGCTCCTGCGGGAGAACCAAGAGTGGATGGAAATCTGGGAGGAGATGGCCGGAGGGCGATGGTACTGGGAGAACCGTAGCCCGCAACCTGTTGAGTCCTCAACCCGGGGAAGGAGTCCACCCAGGCAACCATCACGCTATTCCCTGGGGCGGGAAGACCGTCGGCAGCCGAGACGCGACCGGAGCCAGACCCCCGAATGGCGAAGGGGGGACGCGCCCGAGTGCCCTACCTACCCGGAGGAGGCCACGCCACTGGCACGATGGATCACGTCCGCCCCGAGGCCAGTAAGGTTCAAACCCCCCCCCCCACATGGCCACCTACAACGGAAGAGGCGACCCCCTCACGCACGTGTAACAATACCGGGGGGCAATGGAGGCGCAGGATGTGGATGAGGCGTTCCTGTGCCGGCATTTCTTGCAAAGTCTGAGGGACACAGCATTGGATTGGTACTTCGGCCTACCCGCGAGATCCATTGGGAGCTTTGGCGAACTGTCCCACAAGTTCTGCCAAGAGTTCTGGGCTGGGCGGACGAAGAAGAAGCCCTTGGACTATCTCAGCACGATAGTCCAAAGAGAAGGGGAGACGACGGGTAGATACCTGCGCCGCTTTCAGGAGGAGAGACGGGCGGTGGTGACATGTGGCGACGAGGTACTCATGCTGGCCTTCAAGACGGGATTGCGGACTCGGATCCTCCACAAATCCATGCTCCGGGATCCGCCGGCCGACTATGAGGCACTGGTTGCTATGGCGGAGAGGCATGCGTTGGCCGAAGAGACTCTCGGCACAAAGGCCCTATTTCCCCCGGCGAAGCCGCTCCAAGGCGAGCTCAGATCACACCCTCGGCCAAGGAAAGAGGAGGGGCATCGGGGGCGTGACCAGCTGGCCCAACCAAGGCGCGACCCGATGGGGCGTCGCTCATAAGATCGCCCTGGCCCGGCCCGAGAGTTTGCCCCGGCCCAAGGGCCCACCTGAGCCATCCCGAGACAAGAAGGCCCCCTACGGGCACATTACACGCAGCTCAATGCCCCCCAGATTGTAACGGTCCGTATTTTTTCAATACAACTATTCACGTAATTTCAATTTTTAAACTATTTTATAATGGTTTGTCAGGAGTTTTACGATTTCAAAAATTTCTTATAAAAATATTTTGAAGTACTAGACTAGTTATGGAGTATTTTAGTAAGATCGAGTTTCATCAAATACCTCTAAAAGATCTGATAAAAATTCATTTTCAGTTATTACCGATTTGGCTTAATGAATTAATTTTCTATACAAACATCATCAAAACGTTTTCAAACTTCTACGGTAACATTCTATGATCATTTAGGGCTTCCCACATTAATTTCGTAATTTTCTGAAGACAAATCAATAAAGAACCCGCAAACCCGCTTCCTAAATGTTTTGGCCTAAAACTAGTATCTCCGTAGCTCAAAACCCAAAACGGACCTCGTATTTCGCGATCCACGCGACGAAACGAACTCGTGGGTATGTTTTCGTAATTTTTCGGACACGTTTGCTAATAGGGGCAAAATCGTAATTTCGTTTTTGTATTTTACTAATTACTTTCACTAATAGAGTTTTACTTATTACTAATTAACTTTATCATTTACTAATTACATTTAACCCCTAATTACTTTAACCCTTAAACGATTAACACGTTTTGATCTTTTCCACTGTTAGTCAAAAAGTTTAAACCTAACACTACCTAATCCCTACCTAATACCATTAATAATCTTGACTAAAACTAGTCCTTAAACACATATAAATACACATCTAACCCCATTCAAATCAAATTAACCCGTTAATTATACGCTCAGCTCTCTCTCTCTTCGTTCGATTTATTCCCAAGCCCCCACACACACTGTTCTCTCATCTCTCCCCTCTCAGCTCACAAACCCACTCCGTACTCAAACCCATCTCCTCCGAACCCATGCCCCTCAACACACACGGGCCCTCTCTCTCTCTCTCTCTCTTCCTTCTCAAACCCAAAGCACCCAAGTCCTCCCCTCGACCAGCCACTCCCGTCGGAGCCTTGGGCACGCCCCCACTTCAAGCCCTCCGGTGAAGAGCCCAGCTCGACGTCGACTTCACCGCTCGAAGCGCTGCTCGCCTCCCCAAACGTCAAGACCGCCTCCTCCGTCTGCCTGCGAGAGCCCCTCAGCGTCACCCTGAGAGCCCGAGCTCTGCCTCAGCCACCGTGACCGCTGCTCCTCCCCGAGCTTCGCCGTCGACGTCGCCACGAAAACCCAGCAGCTCCCTCCTCCATCGCTCCACAAAGCTCCACCGCCTGCTGCACCCGCCCGCCGAACAACACCGCTGCCACGACCCCCACAAAGCTCCGACGAGGAGCTCCGAGTCCCGACTGCTGCAGACCCCACCCTGCTCCGCCCGCTCCTCGCCGTTGGCCTCCGCCGCCACATTGCCGCCACAGCGACCCACCGATGCCGCTGCGACCTCGATCTCCGCCCCAACGCCACCAGCACCGCATGCCACCGTCGTCGGAGGAGCTGCCCGCCGTCGCCATCTCCACGGTCACCGCCGTCCACCGGAATCTCGCCGCCGCTCTCGCTCACGACACCGCCACAAGACCCCTGCCGCTGCAGCCTCCGCCTCTCCAAGCCCGCTCAGACTCACGCTCCACCGCCGTCAGCCGCCTGCGCCGCTCCACGAGTCGTCGTCGCCCCGCCACGATCCTCGCACCCCCTCAGGCGACGTCGCCGCCGCGAGAAAGCCCCCCCGGCGATCGAAGCGTCGGATGCGTAAGTTGCATTCGATGGCATTTCCGTAATTTCAAAGATTTTTCGTATTTTCC
>CM061137.1:139682493-139779111 GCA_030789695.1 Scilla litardierei
GGATGTTTATGATTCGAGCTTAAAGGTAGGATCTTGCCAAGCCAGCTGCTTGATCCCCAGATTGTTTGGTACAGAATATTGGGACTTTTGCATGCTTAATTTGAGACTTTTTCATCATATGGGTTTGTTTTTGATTGGCTTGCCCCTCAATTATTTATACGCAATCCTTTAATTAGATTCCTGCCCAGATGGACAAATAGTCCATTTATGAATTATATCGTAGT
The DNA here is from genome assembly GCA_030789695.1 of Scilla litardierei. NCBI lineage: Eukaryota > Viridiplantae > Streptophyta > Magnoliopsida > Asparagales > Asparagaceae > Scilla > Scilla litardierei. Next base: position 139,682,718 of record CM061137.1, read on the forward strand.
TTTGGGTTCTCTGTTGTCTGTTAAGGTAATGAGAAAGATCCAGCTTTGTTCATCTAAAAGATGGCATCAAGAGAGGTGTTAGTTTCCAATTTGGAAGCAAGCCCAGCACTAGAAGGAACTGATTTGATAAGCTTGTAATTCATTGAATATTGCCCCAACAGTTGCAAAAAACAAAAGAAAAGAGGAGAACTATTCTTAGATTTTTAGCTATTCATCTCGTTTCGCTAAATTGCTAGCAGTTCCTAGTTCACATTCTGCTGATTATTATTATGATTTGGCATACCTTGTAAAGCTCTACAAAAATAGTTACCATTGTGTTAAGCCATGTACAATCCCATTCTCGGACTTCCAATAATCATTAATGTATTGAATCGTAATTTGTATAGATTTTTTATAAACATTTTATTCTTTTCGTTTACCACTGACTTGGGATGATTCTGAACAGAGAAACAGAAGTTGGATCAATCATTTGATGTTAAAAAGAGGTATTCACTAGACCGCAATGAGATGTTAACTAATGGATCCCAACATGGTGCTGCTCGGACATTTTCACTTCGTGAATTGGCTGCCGCGACCAACAATTTTAGATCCGATTGTCTTCTGGGAGAGGGAGGATTTGGTCGAGTTTATAAAGGATGGTTGGAGAGTATTAAGCAGGTTTGTTTATGTTGCTTCTGTCTTGGTTTCGAAAGGCTTTCAAATTGGTGGGTACCTAGTAATTACCATAGACATTGAGTTTCTATATGTTATAACCTACACAGGATTAACTTAGCTGCTTATTTTTATTGTTTAGATGAATACTGCTTCATTTTTAAGCAATGCCTCTAATTATCGATGTGCAACCTGTCCTTTATTTTCTTCATCTTTATGTTCTATGGTTCAAGTAATGCATTTTCCATCGTCGTTCTAGCCTAATCCTTTAGGCCTAGTTTTGCAACACGGCTTCCATAACTGAAGTTTCGTAAACAAAACCTAGATGTGTATTCATACAAACATCATTTTTCTCTCAATTGGTGAATGTCCAATCGTATTGGAATTTCAGACACCTCCCATTTTGGCATACCAAACAAGCCCAAGTATCATAAACCTCAATTTGGGCTTCAAGCTCTTCAAACTCTCAATTGGTGGTCTTCAATGCGTCTATTCTATATGTCCCTCGTGTGATGGCTCGAATGCTGATGGTGATACACATGCGTCACATGGATGTGCCATGAAAATTATGCAATTTGCTTTGGAAAACTTCGCATGCTGTAATTCAGTCACTTGAGGGTTGAGGCGGCGAGCATTAAACATCTGTTCTGTTGATAGGTTGTCGCGATAAAGCAGCTTGATCTTAATGGTTTCCAAGGGAACAGAGAGTTCCTCGTCGAAGTGCTGATGTTGAGTCTGCTTCACCATCCTAACCTTGTCAGCTTACTCGGATACTGCGCCGATGGAGACCAAAGGCTTTTGGTATACGAGTACATGCCCCTAGGATCATTGGAAGACCATCTCTACGGTATGCAATGCATCATCAGTTGGCAGCGATGCAAGCATGTGTCTTATGCCCGTGGTTGCAACAGGTCTTAATCCAGATAGGAAGCGGCTTGACTGGAACACAAGGATGAAGATAGCCGCCAGTGCTGCGAAGGGGTTGGAACACCTGCACGATAAAGCCAGTCCTCCGGTGATCTACCGTGACCTGAAGTGCTCTAACATCTTGCTCGGGGAAGGGTATCATGCGAAGCTGTCTGATTTCGGCTTGGCAAAGCTTGGGCCAGTCGGCGATAACACTCACGTGTCGACTAGGGTGATGGGTACTTACGGATACTGTGCGCCGGAGTATGCAATGACTGGTCAGCTGACGATCAAATCGGATATATATAGCTTTGGTGTTGTGCTTCTGGAGATTATTACTGGAAGGAGGGCTATTGACAGTTCCAGAGCTGCAGGGGATCATAACCTCGTTGCATGGGTAGGAGTTTCTCATCATTGATTTCAGGTGTGTTCAATTTGTCAAGCTTGTTAGAGATAGCTGTCTCATTGTTTTTCACCGTGTAGGCACGGCCGTTGTTCAAGGACAGGAAGAAGTTCCCGCAGATGGCGGATCCGGCGCTGCAGGGCCAGTACCCGGTGAGGGGCATGTACCAGGCGCTTGCCGTGGCCGCAATGTGTGTCCAGGAGCTGCCCACGATGAGGCCCCGAATAGCCGATGTTGTCACGGCCCTCGCCTACCTCGCTTCCGAAGGCTACAATCCACCCGAACCTCGGCCACCTCGCAACAGTTTCGCCCCGGGCACGCCACGGTCGAGGAAAGGCGATGAGAAGAAACCAGCTGGTGTGCCGAGAACGTCCAGTTCAGGGTCTTCAGACTAGACCGAGATTCTTCGGCTGCTGAAACCTGAGAACGTGTGGTTGTCGTTACTGTCCAGTTCTTGCTGCCTGCTTATCGAATTTTGATTAGTTTTTCGGATAGCAGGTGCATTGTTGGTGATTTGTGAAGGAGTGTTGTTATACGCACCATAGAAATTTATGAATATATCCTTGATTATAAATTTTTCTGTAGTGCGAATAACAACACTCGTCTTGAAGGGAACGTCGCATTATCTTTTTTTTTTAAAACTGTATGTTGTACACGTTTGATTGCGTTGAGCCATTGTGTCGATAGGTATTTTATTGGACAGCAGTTGCTGCAGTTCATTTTGTTTCTATATGAGTATCAAAAGGGGAAATGGTTCCTGTTTTTGGTCCATTGTTAAAACCTCGGAAAGATTTATGCAAGCAGCTTTGCATTTTGTTCCATCTTGTTGACTAATATTATTCTACACAAACACCTTGTATATTCTTCACAGCTAGTATGAAGTATATTATTTTTAGAAATATATAGAATGAATAACTGTATTCTTGACCTTTTTTGCTAATAAGATAAAACCTTCTGACGTAATACAGCAGCATTGGAAATGGATAAAACAGGGTCATACCCTACGGCAGATTTCACACCGACAACACATTCTTATTGGCTTTCTTTCTTCTTGCAGCAACTATATTTATTTGAAAAAAACATCCAATCAAACAATGACGCTATCATCGCATATATTGTTTTATACAGGAAACAACAACTACTACCGCGGAAAATGCAGATGCCTCTCTCTTTCGAATTTGGAACCGATGACAGGATCAGGTGAGCTTAGCTGATTCCACCCGGGTCTCTCTCTTGCGCCGGCTATAAAAAAGAAGATATCGCGATGGGTATCGTGAATCGTGATAGCGAGTCTGAAGTGGCTCCCGTGTCACCATCAAAACCTCTATTTATTGGACTGCTGGTGTCCATTGGCATCTCCGTGTGATTCTTGACTACTGCCATTGGAGTTCCTCTCTTCAACAGGCTCCTCGGTGTTGCTCTGCTTCCCCTGCAATTTCAGTGAAATGGTACCAGTTATACCTGAAAGCCCGTAACCAGCATCAGCTGCTGCAGAGAAGGCAAATGTTGGATGTACAAAGCCATTCATTATTTTGATGATATGACTTAAAGACGCGTCATAAAATTAATTAGCTTAATCCAATGTCTGGAATGTTTCCTGGTTGATATGATATACTCGACAAAAACCATAATTCTATATACCCGCGTCTCTACCCGCCTGCAATCTTTGGGCACCAAAACCCTAGATGTTAACATCCAGTCGCTAGAACCGAATCAATGTGTCCATGGAGCGTTATGGACACGTGACTCCTGTTACATAGATGACACTATGTTAATGGGAAAGGTTAGAACAGTGTTGCTACATCTGGTATGACACAATTTTGTTCCTGAAAGGTTCGGTTTCCACCTTAGCCACACTCAACAATGGCCTTCTGAACTAGCGCCAAAATACACGAATTTGGTTGAACGAATGTATTACTGTGTACTTCAAAAAGCAGTTTTGTTGATCATGGTGACATTGTAAAACTAAGGTTCAATGGGAGCGATTATCTACAAATTATGGCTAAATATGATTTATCTATCATCCAAATTTTGAAAATGTTTAACAGATTTTGCTAGTCATAAACTACAGATTGAAGTACTTCAGCAACAAGTCTGCTTATATGGAGTTGTTAAAGGAATGCAGTTATACAAAATTGATTCTGCTTATTCTATCAGTGCACACAACACTGGACCAGTAAACCCCACAAACATTTGGTGTCCTTGTGCATATTTGGTCCAGCAGTTTAAACAAGAAATATGGAGAACCACTAATCTATATGATGTTCCATAGACCATATCAAAATTTCAGTTGTTCTTTGTTCTGATGCCTTGCTCTGAAATATATATTCCACTATAAGTTATGAAGAGTTAAACTCAATATGAAACATATTATATCATGCCAACATTCAATAGACTATTCAAGAAACCAGATTATTAGTACATACGAGGCTTACCTTGTTCTTGTCGCGCCAGCCAAGTCCAAATGGCCTAGAAAGCAAGCCTATTTTTCTGGTTGGGAAATCTTGAGATGAATCCGGAATGGGTCGTTGAGGCGGATTATCCACAGTTGGAGTTCTATTAAAATTAATCACAAAGTCATGAGAGCCACGCATGAGTCATCCATTTGCAGGTAAATTGTGTAAGAAAGTTTATCAAATTGACAACAAAATAAGCAGTAAACCAAGATGTTCTTTGCATATGGTGATGTTAAAGGGAATAGGTTTGGCAGAAAAAGGAGTCGTAAGCTTTATTGTTTTCATTTTTCAAATTTGCATAATATTATGCATATTTAGAAATAGTGAAATAGTAAGATGACCTAGCAACAACTGGAACCGAGGCCGATGCCACTACGATCAGTCTAGGTATGTTTCAACATGATTGTTGAGACAAAGTGCTAACATGCTACCTCGGAGATTGTGCCTTCACTTGGCTAGACTGATACTGTAGTGTAGCTTCCAACATAGTTTCTGCCATTATTGCCCTCTTCTCCATTTGTGCAAGCAAAGACATGGCTTCTTCATACTTTTCCTGCACAGATCTGGTACTGTGGGATAAATACATACAGAAATGGACAGAAACAGAAAAAAAATTAGCAGACAGACATGGAGACAGACCAATATTCTACTAGTGCTGGCCAGGTTTTCCCTATACTGATTAAACAAAGTATATTCGTACATATAATTCCAGAGCAGCAGTTGATCCATGGCAGATCACAATGGTGTCACTCGTGCTAACAATATGCCGGTATTTTAAGAGTTGGAATTGTTAATATGGATCCTAATATCATTTCGTTGGTGAAGTTGGTTCTGATCAAAAGACAGTGATGATTCATCACAATCTAAGATAAGAAATTTTCAAGATATTAGGCAATGATTCTTGGCAACGAACCCGTTAAAGAAAGCAAATCGAAGTAAATGTGACATGAGGTACAATTTGGTCCAGCTAACTCTGGCATGTGGAAGCATTGTCCCCACCACCACCACCACTCAACACACACACCGGGGGGGGGGGGGGGGGGGGGGGGGGGGGGGTCATAATGTCATCACTCTCACCATCAGAAACACTTCAGAGAAAAGTAAAAGCTTCCAAGAAAATGGATGCAGCCAGAACAACAAAGTCCTGAATACCGTTCTTAGGGCATTGTACACATCCTCTCTTTCCCATTCAAATAAAATGATCAACCACCTCGTAGGTAGGCATCAAAAATATAATATTTTCACTGACCAATGGATAATTGAATAAAAAGGCTTTTAGTTTCCCATATGCCTATATTCTAGTAAACTTCACAGAAAGCTATAAGCTTGGGTAAAGTGGTAACAGATGCTAAGAGGACTTAAGTGATGATCTGGCATCTTAGAATGACAGATATAATATTGTCAGCTATGTAGCATGTGCACTCTAATTGTGAAGTCGTGTTGTATTGGAGACGTTTAAGTTATATTTTTAAGAATTTCCGGAGACCCAACGTGTTATGCCCATTTTGGTTTGGTCAAGTGCGTGCAACATAGATTGTCAGTTTATAATACTAAAAGCATACCAAATTCAAGGAACTCCATCAGATTAGTGAAAATCCTTGAAATATCATCCTTTTATTCGTAATTGATTAATCAGTCTTCTGTGTTGTAATTACTGTTTGCCAGACAAGCATGGAAATGAAATTTCCCTGGCAATATCCTCAGAATCAGGTCAAACAGGTTGCATTGCACAGTTCCAACCCAAAAACAATCGTCTATCTTGAATCCAAGTATAATCTAATGCGCACAATCTACAAAAAGAAAAGGATACTATACACAAACAATAACAAAGTGTCAGATCAAGGGCGAGAACGAACCTGTAGCACATGAGCAGCATATTTCTGGGCAACGGCTTCTTGCTCAGCAAATATGCGGGCATCTTCAGTCACTCTCTGTTCTTGTTCAACCCGCATCAATACCTATAATAGTTACAAAATAACTTTATCCATTTATTTGCTTGTATAGAGCATCTATATAGATGAAGACAGTGAAAATCAACCGGCATAAGGAAACCTGAAGCATTGCATGCTCTTGCTCCTGCTTGTCATTAAGAGCTTGCCGCAATTCTAACACCTCTTGTTCTAATTGCTCCACCTATCAGATGAACAACAAAATTTTTAAAAATGACAATGTTGAAGAAATATGAACTGAGATGCATAAATTGAAGCCATAGAATTCTTAAAGGATATTAAAAGATTATCGTCAGATAATTCTCTTTCCTGATCATCGTATGTTTGATGCTAAACTGATGAATTTGTCTAATAGATCAAAGAGTTGACCCGAATCTGGGCCTGTCAACGAACTTGTTACATGAACATGATTTGGGTAAACTGTTTATACACGGATCAGGTTGGTTCGACTTTATATGATGTTCCAAGTCGGGCCACGCTCTAAAATGTTCAGGTTTATTGAAAGTTGTTTTAAGAACAATTTTACCACATGCACCAAAGAGGACTACTTTTTTCTACACCCATGCGTGAGTGCACGCACCCACGCATATACATATACAGACTAGCATCTTATTGATCAATCTGTTGCGGGCGCACACACACACATATATACATATATAGACAAGCATCCTATTGATCGATCCAAGATGCAGATCATATTAGTCCAAACTTAAAAATTGGCAACCCACGTCAGAAAACCATTCCGTTAGAAACCATATAACACATCTAAACTACCTAAAATTAGAATTTAAATAATTTTGATGTGTTCTATCAATGCATCAGGTGACAACAAATTAATCAATTTTATAACAATTCTGAAACTTTGATTTTTTCGCCACATTTTGCATGGATAAAACATATAAAAATCATTTGAATTTTCTTATACATAGTTGAGATGTGTTAGATCATACGGAACCAATTTGGTTTGCCCATTTTAAATTTGTGATGGCACAACATTTATTAAGATAATAATTATAATACAAGACCAGAAGAAATGTAATAAGGAACACATCTGTCTGTATATATGGTTGAGATGACATTTATACCTTGGCACTCAAAAGGCGTCTATTATCCTGCTTGACCATCTCCATCAATGCTGTCTCCAGCTCTTCAGCTCTGAAGGTAAAAGAAACACAAACATGGAGTAAAAGAGTATCCTTCTTTAAGCAGAAAGACCATATGAGACTCACTCCTTGTATGAAAATAAAGCATAGATGTTTTGGATAGACTTTCCAATCCAAGTAGAATGCAAGCAATTCGGGAATGTCTTATATTTCAATATTTAGATTTACTTCTGCCATGATAGTCGGATATAAATTGATATAGCAAATAGCTTTCCCCCTTTACTCATCCCTTGATTGTATGTGTGTGCGCATGTCAAAGGATCTAATGCAACACAAGATGTGCATGTGAAAGAGCACATGTATTTATTTCCCTCCCTGGACTTACAAAGCAACTACTTGATTCTGTCCTAAGATAATTCAGACAAGTTAACCAACATTAATGAAAAAACAATATCCAACCTGAGAACAGCTGATCGTTTATCCTCCAGCAAACTGCATAACTCAACCTTCAACCATGCTACCTGAATTTTAAAGAAAACAGAAGATAGAATGCAAATTACTAATCACATCCAAGCATCCTGATATTTAGCCTTCGAAAGCATTCAACCAATAAAGGAGTTCATTTTTCACTATAGGTGGGAAAATATTAAAAATCCATTATAGGACAGTAAATTAGAAGAAAAAACCATAACAGCAGAACAATGCTCCAATTTGCCTTTTGCTACAGAGTATAGACAGTGCCCTGCCCACTGAACCCACTGTTGGCTTACTTCTGGATAAATTTCTGTTAGCACCTTTGCATGATTTGACACCCAAGAAGTTTCATTTTATTGGCCTTCAAAGTTATTGCAATTTTCATAAGAGTGCGTAGACACAGAATTTTCTGCTACTCACAAGTTGCACGAAAAACAGACTTTGTGGATGCTTGATGGTGTGATCTTTGGCATATGCGTGGTACCTTGTAGGATAATAAAGAACTAGCATCTTATGCAGTGTGATATCATTTAACAGTGTGATGTTGAGCTGCAATTTGAGCGCTAATCCTTCTTGTTTCAGTGTCTCAAATAAAAAGTTTATCTGTAAGCACAATGGATGGCAATGATTACGAGGAAGCATCCATTAGTCTTCTGTTATGTAAGATAGGGTTGTGTTGAACAGCAACTTGAACTCAAATTCTTTTCATTTGGGTGCCAGAGAATATATACCGACTTCTCACACAGTACAGTTAAAATTATGATGAACATAAGAACCATGTTCCTTTCCTAGAGGTAAGTCAGAGGTTCAATTATTATTACTCAGATAAAAACTTGCTGTGTAAGTGAAATATTATTCATTGTGCTACCTGATGCAGGTGATAGCACACATTGGAATCGTTGTCTATGTTCCAATATCTGGAATTGTAATTACATCAGTCATACCCTGCTGGTTGTTCCCTTAAGGCTCCTATCTTACATCCATTCTGAAGGAAATTGATAGTGCAGCCAGGCTAATATCATAGTTTAAAAAAATTATTTTTTTTATTTTTATTTTTTAGTTTTTTAGTTTTTTTTTTTTTTAGTTTTTGCTTTTTTTTTGCTTTTTTTTGGTTTTTTTTTGTTTTTTTTTCGTTTTTTTTTGTTTTTTTTTTGTTTTTTTTTTTTTTGGGGGGGGGGTTGCATAAAGTGGATGGTTATATTTGATAATGAAACAAATATAACTACTGTGATGCAACCCAGTGACCTCAGCTTGGATAACCACATTCTTGCTCTGAAACCAGCACTAATGCAGTAACATGTGTAAGTTTGCCTCGTTGCAAAGTATGTGTCATGCTTTGCCACCACTGAATTTCTACTGCCTTTACTGAACAAAAGTAATAAAACTACGACAATGGTAAGTAACAAGAAGATTGCCTGTTCTTTCAAATTAGGTTCCGAATCGGAGTCTGCATCGGTTGTCAGATTACTGAGGAACCCCTCTATATTTGTAGAGTCAGACTCCACGTGATGCAAGTGCCCATTTATGTGGCTGTCAGATGAGCCTTCTGTTCGATTTGATTCTGACAGTAGCGAACCCGGGCCATGTTTGAAACTGTACAACTTTGAAGCAAGACCCTGGGAGTCCCTCCATGCACGAAGTCCTTTGGACCTCTCATCCATGGCAGATAAAACTGCCGGTCTATGCATTTTCCTTAGATTCTGAAGTCTGATTTCATTTACAGATTGATATCCCATGCAAGCTGTCAAAACAAGCTGACTACTGTCAAAAGTTGAACCGGCAAGGGACTGCAGTAAGGTAACTGCATCTCCGGCATCCTTAGTAGTCACTAATGCAGGACCTGCAAATAAAAATGTCCACGTGTGGTTGGAACAAAAGCTCAACATATAATAATATGAAAAAAAGAACATGGCCAAAGAAACAACTAATGCTGGTGTTTATGTAACTAGTACCATATAACTCCATCAAAGCAAGAGCTGTACGGAATAGCATGACCCGGTTTCCATCAAAAAGTAACACATCCCACACGCGAAGAACTAAAACAAGGCAAGCATTATATCGAAGACTTCAGAAAATGTCACACGGGACATCGTGAAAATGCAATAACCAAAAAATTGATAAGTTTTCTCGCATAATACACAGAAAGTATGGCATGAACTAATCCAGTAAACATCAGTACAGTACAAGTAAAACTATCCAGTAAACATCAGTACAGTACAAGTAAAACTTTACCACTTTCCCATGGAAGCATATTCACGAATATAGAAAGGAACCAGGGTCCAGTTACCCACGCGACCTGAACTCCTAGGTAATCCAGATGATTCACTGTAACACAAAATATTAAGCATTCAAATAAGAAAGCCCCACTTAGTCAAATGTGTTTATTTAGCTTGGACACGCGCGCGCGCGCACGCACACGCACACACATGTAATATTACAGACCCAATTTTGGAAATCGCTCACGCACCAACTCCTCCAGAGCGAGTTGGTCCACCTGCACATATAAGTAGCTTAAGAATTTGCACCAGAAATTATCTAATGATATCCCAGATTCTCCGAGAACATTTACCATCATACTAGTTAAAAATATAACTGAAAACTAATTGTGGTTGTTTAATTTACTCCAAACAGCAAAAGAATGGAGCATAAAGTTTACCTGAGATACATTCCGATAAATCAAAAGAAAAGTTTACCTGAGATTCAATCATTTCCTCAGAATAGTATCCGTCAAAATAATCATCAATAATACCTGTTAAAGTCCTGAAAAGGTTGTGCAATGTTAGTGAATAAGTTTGACTTCTACTGACATTCGTAACAAACAGATGTTTGCCAAAATTAGTAAGAGATGTGATATATGAAACAGTCAGACAACCATGCTCCTCTGCACTTAAGGATGTGTTTTAGGCTTTGCAAATGATCTAATGAGGAAGACATACCAAAATGCATTTTCCTCCGGCATCAGCAATAGTAATAGTCCTGCAAAAAAATTCATGGCCTGCAAATCCGACAAAATAAAAAAATAAATAAAAGCACACTACAGTGATAGACTGCATATTTTTGGTTAAACAGACTAATAAAACAAAAGCGTTGTTATTGCAGAATAAAGATATGTAGAGCCAATTGAGAAGAGTACCAAAGCAATTAAAATTTATCTTATGATTTCAACATATATACCTATATATGCTATGCAGTGTCCGACAACCTTCACTGTTGCTAAAGGAAAGGGGGGAAAGACATAGCAAATGGAAACATATTGATGAGATAGGGAACATATTAAACATTAATTTTGGTTAAATCTGCAATGTTATATAACAAAACCACTTCATTTCTGTAAGGAGAAAGCAGGAGTGACAATAGTGGAAATAAACTAGTCACGCAGTTTTCATCAGTGGAAACTAGTAGCTAACTTGTTCAAACTACCCAATGTTGGAATTTGTATGTTGCATATTATTGCATGTGGGAAAATAACACGAACAGTCAGGCAATTCATGAGTTTCGTTAGAAGGAAGGTGTGACCACATCAAGTAGAAGAGGGTGGACACCTAGTTAAATAAAGATTGGGCTCAATGACACAGGCATCCCCTTTTGCGGTAAATAGGATTCCAATCCTATTAACCGGTCCCTCTTGGTGAACATCTCTGCGGATTCCTAAAAAGATGTTCTTTAGGCCGTTCAATTCGAATATTCCATATGGTAAGCAATGCCATACTTGGGTTATCTCCACTTAAGAGATGGGCAAAGTCAATCATGATATGTGCAAAAGAAGTCACCAAACCACAAAGGAAGCAAACTCATGAAGAACCGAACACATGAAGGAACTGAAATAGACTTGCAGGCACGCAGCCCCCTTGCTAAAGATGAAAAGGTGACTGCATAGACTCGACTGAACACGAACCAAATTGGGAGTTTGTAGGCATACATGTCATCAAATCTAGTCAAATGTCGGAAAATAGCATGGGTCAAAGGTAAATTGATGGGTTTGGTTAAAATAAATAACGAGTGAGATTTGTTGAAGTTTGTGCTTCAAACTTAATCCCGAACTTTTGGCAATCACCAAATCACCATATGCCTGATAGTACATTACCAAACGCCTGGTCCTGGCAGCTTCGAACGATGACACCAAAGCGTCTGGCTCAAGACCCATATGCCTGAAATCTTGCCTTCAGACGATTGACTGTGAGAGGCAAAAGTTGAAGAGCTCTCCGGAAACTGTAGCATTATTAACCAGATGCCTGACAACCTTCGGTCAGACGTCAGGTCGTTTGAATAGATGGCTCGTCCCGACATGGAGTCAGACGCCTGACCGATAGGCGCTAGACGTCTGATGACTACGATTTTCAGCCTGGCGAGGTTTTATCATAGCCGTTCGATCGAGCTTGAGCTTAAGTCAGGTTGAACGGTCGTGATTCCTAAACCCTATTTAAGGGCTTTCTAAGCCCTGGTCACCGCAGATGTAAGTAAGATGCAAGGCAACACATCAAGGAGAAGTGCAGTTCTAGGTTTTTGCACAATGAAGAAGAAGAGGGATCGACATGAGCTCGTCGAGGTGAGCTAGTCTTCACCTAGGGTTTCTGATTGGGTTTTATTCATTGTTAGTATGCTTGAGATCATGTAATCGCTAGAGTGCTAGGATTATAACATCAAGATAGCTACATTGTGTTTGGAGATGCTTTAGAAGCCGGTGTAATCCTTTCTTGTAATCATATCTGATCTAGTGGAAACCGTGACAACGGAAAACCAGACGTAGGCCATAGAGTTGGGCCGAACCAGTATAGATATTACGTCTCTGTGTGGATCTGATTGTTCGTGCTGTGGTTGTTGATTCTTGTGCTTTCTACGATTCGTCCCAAGATCCTAACTCTGTTTGTTTGAAGTTACGTTATCATTAATTTCCGTTGTGCACACTTTAGATGTTGAGATAGCATGTCGGTTCAATTTATTAACACTGCATTGGATATAAAGGTCACAGTATACAGTAAAATAAAGATTGGTTTCACGACCCCAACAAGCCAATTAACTGCTTCATTTTGGTAAACATATCCTAATCTGAGCCTTAGAGATTTCTAACACACTGGACACAATCAGTAATACAGCATAAAAGATTCTTCTGAGTCAACCTCTTACATAACATCACTAGTAATTGTAGGTTTACAATTATTCAGCCAATTCTCCTGATATCTGAAAAATAGCATAAACATGAGAATCTGCAATTTATCGACAAACTAAAGGTCAAATAAGCTAATGTGACAAGTATCAATCAGGTAGCATGTAAATGATCGCAGTTTAATATCAAATTACTCCAAATTAGACTCAGCTACCTGACAGTACCCAACAGATGGATTATGCCGAGCATATGCAGTAAGCAATCGCCTTAACGCATTTCTCCCATCCTCGTCTAGAGCAGGATGCCCCGGGAATGTTCTAGGCAAATCCTATAAAAGGAAGAAAATACATAATTTTGATAATTTTGGTGAGGATATCTCAATCAGTAATTCCAAGATATTCCAACACAAAATAGACTGACTGTAGACTTGAAAACTTCATGCATATATCAACCTTCTCGATCTGCCCCTTCCATTTCTCTGGTGTGTTCTCATGGGGTTCTTTAGGTCCATCATCGGTACCATTCAAAGGGGAAGCATCAGAGACCTTGCTGTCACCAATATTGATTTCTGGGTTTAGTAGTTTGTTGTAATACCCTTTTACTCTTCTTGCTCCAACACCTACGAAGGCTTGCCATAGCTGTGGTGGGAGAGGGCATAACTTAGAACAGCCATCACAAAATCATAAAACAATCAGCAATAACTTCAAATATACAGCACAAGAACCACCTCTCCTCTCAGAGCCATCGGCAAGCCACCATGAACCAAACACTCCAACTCTTCTTTCCAAGGGGAGAATGATTCAGAAGCCCTTTGTTGACTAGCCATACTTCCGGCAGAGTCATTTGTACTATCAATAGAAGACGTTTCTTGGTTTGGATCCAATCTTTCTGCATCATAGAACTCGTCATCAGAGTCCTCTGACTGCTTAACTTCTTCAATAGAAGCAAGTTGGTTTGCATTCCTTCCTCGATCTTCAGGCTCTTTCGTCATGGCATTCCTGTTCTTGATGCGGGAACTCATCATTTGCTCAATGGCAGTGAGGGAGGGCCTAATATCAGTCCATATCTGAATCTTATGGGGTTTTGCCTCCTTTTCCAATGTTTCCTCATTGGAATCCTTGTTATCCTTTGGATCATCATTTACTTCTCCTGACAGTCCAATTGAACCCTCAACGCTGAATGGTTCTCCAGTCATACCCGCCTCCCTCTCAAGAAAGTCGTTCCAACGATCTGATCTCTCTTCCTCCTCCTCCTGAAGTCACAGAGTACACCCAAAACTGGAGTCATTACAAAACACAGTTTTGTACATTTATGAAAGCAAATAAGATGGTAAACTTGGAGCATTGCCTTGTAGATGTTTGCATACTCTCGGTATCTCTGCAAATGTTGAGGTCTGACCGCAAATCCATATGCATCCCTGCCCAAATCCTCACCAAGAGACACAGATTAACAACCAAAACTACAATTAAGACTTCCACCAATTTCAAGGACGCAATTGCCATCAAATAACTAAACTAATTAACTCATTATTCTAAAACTGGGTCAGCCGCTCCATAGGAGCAAAAGAAAAAAAAACTACCGTGTAGATTGCGATGAATACTAGCTTCAATTGCATCATACATTCTATACATCCTTGCAAAAATTTAAAAACTGAAAGCTAATCGATATCTCACAATAAGGGACGCTAATTAAGAAGCAAAAAATCATTCCCAACTGGAAAACTCATCCATAGTTACAACAGTAGCTAAAAGTTGCGCCTTTTGCTAATGAACTCCGCTAATCACCAAACTCATTCCCAAATCAATGAACCCAACTCTATCAGCTCCTAGATTCCGAGAAACTTAACCCTAGAATCTCCCCCTAAACTAAATCAAGTAAAATGAAGATTACAATCAAGATTCAAAAACCCTTGAACAAGATATTTCTGCCTCAATTACCCCCACTCAATTTCCATATAAAAAGCTAAATCAGTCAAAATCCCCAAACGGAACTCATCCATCACACTAAATCTTGCTCAAAACTTCAGAAATTAAATCCAATCAGCGCCGGCGAGCGGAATAAAATCAACTCAGGCCGGCAGCGGGGGCGGCAAAGATCCCGATCCAGACGAACAGGACCAAAACCGCAAACCACATTGCCCAAATTCAACAAAAGACTGTAAAAAAGAGGGGGCAAAGTGCAAAAAGGAGTAGAGACGCGTGGCGAGATCGGAGAGTGCGGGGCTTTTGACCGACCTCTTGTGATCGAAGGTGATGAGACCGCGGCTCTTCCCCTTCATTTTCGCTCGCAATCTCTCTCTCTCTCTCGGTCTCCTCCGAGATTTGAGAATGGACGAGATCTGCGATTTTTAATCTCTTTATTTTGATTTTTTGTAATAGGGAGATTTTTGTGGGCGGAAGTTTAGCGGTGGATTGCGGGGGCGGCTAGCGCACGCGACGAGGAGGCGGCGGTGGCGACAAGATCGGAGTTAAGGAAGAGGAGCATGCATGGCGGAAGTGAGGGCGAGTAATAGGGGAGGAGACCGTATCGTTGTCTATTATTTGCACGGATGTTTTTCGTCTTAGTACCTAAATACTTCTCTTATTGCACAATGATTAATCTTATCGTATAACATTTGCAATTTTATCCATCGTTTGTCTGAATTGTCTTTTCGTTTTTTTCCTCTTTTGGGTGTAACGACTCTCAAACACGGTGCAAGAAAACGTGGTCATATGCTTCGTCAAAGGAGATAGTCTGTTTTTTTGGGGGGAAAAACGTTTTGACCACGATTTAGTGTATTACCCATATAATTTTTTTATTTAAAAAATCTTTTTTCCTCGTAATATATGAATGTTTACTAGAAATACCCCACTAACATTATGCATGGAAAATTACACATAAACAGGCTGCGGTGTATGTAATCGAGAAGTAGTGGTAAGTGAGTGTAGCGTCGGTGATAAAAGGGTGAAAAACATGGGTTAAATTGCAAAAAAATGTTGGGGGGGTAAAGTGCATAGCTACTAGTGGCATACACATAAAATAGGTGGGTGAGTGATGTTTATTTGACAATGGCAAGCTTGTATTTCATGAGAAAGTGTGGCTTTTCTTTGGGTGCTCCACAACTTCCCCAAACAAACCCAGCTCCTCACCCACACACAAGTGGGCCCCACTGTGATGAGGTGGCCAACTCATTGCCACCCCTCCATCCACACTTTTGTCCTATCAGTACAAAGATTGTGTTTTGTATAAAGGTCTAGAAATAACAAGTGCACAAAGTGCACATGGACCGAAGAAAAAACCACAAATAGTGGAAAAAAACCCCAACGAAAAGGATGCAGTTCACGCGCGCAACCGGAAAAAAGTGAGAAATGGGGGTTGTGTGTGGGTATCGTCAGATGTAAAAAGTGGAAAATCAGGAGTTAAATTGTATTTAAAAACTTTGTGGGGCAAAGTGAAAAAATCCCAATGGCAAGCTTGTGATTCAAATGGAAAGTGGTGGCATTTGACCCAACTCACCACGACAACCCAACTCACCACGACAACACCACAAAGTTGACCCAAAATCCCTCCCACCCCCAGGTGAGCCCCACCATGATAAGATGGCACACATATGCACTTGCCACATGGGACAAGGGTGCCACATGGGACAAAAATGTATGATTTCTTTCCTTTTCTTAATGGCGAGGAGCAAAAAGGTGAAGTCTGTAACGACCCGCTCTCGGGGGCCAGTTACTTATTTGATAATTGCGCAGGTCCTGCAGTTAACCAGTGAAACCAAAATAGCCACGATGCAGAGATGTACAAAAATACCCAAATAGTGTCCAATTATTACAATCCATATGGTACAAATGTTCCAACAATGATGCATGAAAGAAAGAAAGTACACAACTGAAAATAGCTCTGGAAGCTGCAGTCTCATGGTCGAAGTCTGGCGCTATTAACTCTAGAGCATCTGCCTACATATGTATGTCGTCTGCAGTGCCACGGAAATGGAACCGTAGGTAAGTCACAACAATTCTAAATAAAGAAAAAGAGGTAATGTACAAGTATGAAAAAGCATACCAAAGTGAAAGTAAAGTACGGTGCAGTGTCTGTACAAGTGTAGAAAGTAAAAGTACGGCAAGTAAAGTGCGGTGACTGTACTGGCAAGGAAAGTAAAGTGCATGTACTGTAAAGAAAGTAACTGTGCAAGTTACACTAGAATTACGTGACTCAAGTAGGAGAGTATGATATGCAACCATAAAGTTCATCTATTGCCAAGGACCGTTTTGCCGACGCAGGCAGACCTTGTAGTTTTGCCGACACAGGCAGACCTTGTAGACACAGACGTGCAAGTAGATGAACCCCCGGTCATAGCTCCCACACTCTCTCTACAATGGTTACCCCAAACCCCAGTGATGTGTATCTATTACGAGATGTTCCACAAGATGTTCCACGAGATGTTCCACCAGATATTCCACACATGATATTCCACACGATGTTCCACACGATATTCCACATGTTGCTTAGTCAACCAAGTCAACTGGTTGACTTTCTTATAGGAAACCCGAAAGTAGAAAAGAGGATAAAAACAAGTCCAACACAAAAGATTGTTTCTTCCGTGCTTTGAGCACGTGGTAGTGTGGCTAGCACACAATTTACCCAAGTTGGTAGTTGCGTGCTACAACCACCAAAGTTGAAAGTTGGCAAAGTAATCTTTAGTTGATTACTTTCATTTTAGTTTAGGTCTCTTATTCGGTTCAAGTCAAATAACCGTTCGAGGCTATAGGAGTGTCAACGGGTTCATATAAGCACAGTAGACTAGTTTTCTAAACTTAGAATCTGTCGTGACTTACTTTATCGAGCTCGTCGTGGCAAGACGAGATTGGAGCTAGAAGAGCTGGTGCACGAGGATTGGTACCTGCAATCACAAAAATACTTGGTTAAAGAACGCTACATTTCTATTTAAATAATTTGATCGTTTTGATTTTTAAACCTGGTTGAAACATTGTCGAAAAGCATTCTAAGTTTTTCTATAGGCTATATATGATGAAAATAATTTTACTGCAAGAGGGAATATTTTTCAGAAGTCTCTGTTAATTTTTATAATTTTTAAAAGCTCAAAAACAATTTAAAAACTAATTTTAATTAAGTAACGTATTTATTCAGGAATTTATTCTGGGTGCAATCTACATCGAAAAGTTGCAAATGAGGTGTCAAAATGACCGTCTCGAAGAGTTCTTTAACATATATTTTTATCATATATTAGTGTATGTGAAAATAAAGAGCTACGGATTTTTAAAAGAAAGTAACGCATTTAAAATTTAGGCTTAAAAATTAATTCTGGAAAAACTAAGCGTCCGATTGAGATGAAACTAGTACCATTGGGTCCAGAATATTATTTCTGATTTTCTGGAGCTAGCCTCACATTTTTCTGGGGTCTATATTTCAAGTTATGGATTTTTAACCATAAACCATATTTAATAATTAATAAAATACGAAAATACGAAAGTAAACCTCGTAATTACGATAATGCCATCGACATTATACCGTTGCTCCTTCGTCTTCGAGCGTGCATGGCGGAGCTTTGCTTCCTCGATGGCGACGGCGAGGGCACGTCGACGGCGGGGTCGGGGGCAGCGGCGGGAGAGGCGGTCTCCGGCGAGCTCGATGGTGGCGGTGGCGGAGGCAGGGTCTGCAGCGGTCGACGTCGAGCTGGGGGTGGCTGTCGGAGGTGACGGGGGGCGCTGGGTGGCTTCGAAGCGGCGTCAGGCGGTCGAAGCGGCGGAGCTAGGCGGCGAGGGTTGCTCCGAAGGTGAGGGACGAGAAGAGAGGGAGGGTGGCGGTGTACGGCGATGAAGGCGATGCGGTCGGTGCTCCGGTGGCCTGCAGCGGTGCAGTCGGAGGGTGCGGGCTTCGCTGGCGGGCTCCGGTGGCGGAGGGAGGCGGCAGTCGTGGGTCAGAGGGCGGAGGGCGGCGGCGACCTCCGAGAGAGAGGGAGAGAGTGAATCGGAGAGAGGGAGAGAGTGAAAGTCAGAGAGCGGGAGAGAGGAGCATGGGTTTGTTTAGTTGTTGGCCTAGGTTCAAAAATAGAGAGGGAGAGACAGAGTGTCTGTGTGAGTTTCGTTTGAAAGAAAACGAGAGAGGGGAGAAGTACTTATAGGGCATAGAAAAAGGTAGTTGGGAGGATGCGTGGGTTAGCTGAGGAAAAGAGTGGGTGGGGTAGCCGACGGGTGGTTAGGTGGGATAATTAGGGGGTAATGGTAATTAGTAATTGGTAAACCCCTTTTAATGAAGGTTATTAGCAAAATACAAAAACGAAATTATGATTTTGTCCCTACTAGTAAACGTGTCCCAAAAATCACGAAAACATACCCACGTGATCGTATCGTCGCGAGGATCGCGAATACGAAGTCCGTTTCAAGGTTTGAGTTATGGAAATACTAGTTTTTTGGCCAAAACGTTTAGAAAGCGGGTTTGCGGGGTTTAGGTTGAAATGATATCAGAAAATTACGAAATTAATGTGAAGAGCCCTAAATGATCATAGGATGCTACTGCAGAAGTTTGAAAACGTTTTGAAGAAGTTTGTATAGAAAATAAATTCATTGAGCCAAAACAGCAATATCTGAAACTGAATTTTTTTAACAGATCTTTTAGAGGTATTTGATGGAATCCAATTTTACTAAAATACTCCATAACTAGTCTGGTACCTCAAAATATTTATAAGAAATTTTGAAATCAGTTTAAGACTCCTGATCAACCATTACAAAATATAATTAAAAAAGAAATTACTTTAAATACTTAATTTAAATGTATTGGAAAAATACAGGCCGTTACAAAGTCAATAGCCCGTAACACCTCTAAGATCACCCACAACTTTGAATACATCTTCATCATCTTTTTCTAGTGAAAGCTCTAGTCAAAGGCAATCCCAAATAAGAAGTCTTCAAGATCTTTAAGAGGTAATGGAGAATTCAAGAGATGATCTAACTCTTTTTTATCACTTGTTGTAAATATATAGTGTTTAAGTAAGCAATGAAAAATGAAAAGTGGAGGAAAGCCATGGATGAGAAGATCAAGTCAATTGAGAAAAATGAGACCTAGGAGTTAGATGTTGGGAAATAAACACCTTGAGATCCCCGCGGAAATAACCACTCCTAAAAGCTGATTAGGAATCTATGACTAGCAAAAATCGGATACTCAAAATACCCAACAAAATTCCTTACGACCTTGCAAAGTAAAGCAGCAAACGAAATAGCAACAAATAAATCAAACAACGGACACAAAAGGTTTACCCTGGTTTGGTTGCAAACAACCTACATCCAGCAACTTTCGAGATGATTCCACTATCAGAAAGATCTTCAAAGAACTACAATCTTGCTTCTACTCATGTGAGTAATAACTTAGCTAGATGCACAAGCCCTCACAAACTCACTCAAGGAAGAAGAAAAAACAAGGAGACAAGGAGAGAATCACTCAACTCCAAGAACAAAACTCCTAGCCCTAATCTCTCGACAAAACTTCAATGGCGGCGGATTAACCACTTCTATTCTCCAGATCTAAAATCTTCATTAACTTTAATCATCTAAACCATTAGATTAAATAGGGTTTCCAAACAAAGTCAAACAGATTATCAAAGCCGTCCAAAACAAGACCTGGGCCCCGCACCGGTAGCTCGCCCGAGCGACCGCTCTACCGCTGGCAAAAATGATGAGGCGCTCGGTCGAGCGAGGTCCTTGCTCGACTCGAGTGCTTGCACTGAAATAGCCATGAAATCTCTGTCTTCTTAGCTCGGCCGAGTGACGTCCTTGCTCGGCCCGAGCGACTATCCACCAAAAGGCATGATCTGTCTGTTAACATAGCTCGGTCGAGTGCACTAGCCGATCGCCGAAGCTAAAAGAGCTCGGTCGAGCGAAATCCCATGCTACTTGAACTCTCATCTTGTGGCATCAACTCGGCCGAGCATCTTGCGTTGCTCGGCCGAGCGATCTGAGTGTGTGATGTATGAGACTTGAATCACAAAATTTAACACTCTAACTTGATTTAAATCTCCTTACACTACTCCTACACATCCACGCTGCTCGCCATGACCATATCTCAGGGTTTCATCATCGCCTCGAAATTCGCACCCTCTGGTGCCACCTAAACCAATAAAGAGATCAATGTTGGATATTGGACTCCCCGGATTTGGTTTTGGATGATGAACAAACATAAATATAACGTGAACTAACACTTTGTGAGCGCAATTATGGATACCGTCACCAAATTCATTTGAATATCAATTACGACGTCTCAAGACTTCTCAAAGCACGTGATCGTATGCCTAAAGCTTCGTTGAAGCTTATGGACCAATTTAGAAGTCATGAAGATTCGATTGAAGCTATTGAAGACGGTATCGTCAAGTTTAATTTATGGTCTTTAAGCTTCTTTCGTAGAATGTTAAGCCTTGAGTAGGTCTTACGGTTTAAATCTTCATAACGCTCATATCTTAGCTCTATGATCTTAGTAGAAGTCCATACAATCCTTCCCGAAGCTTCGCGCTTCGATTCGCGACTTCTTGTGCATGTTAGTTGGTTCAAGAAGAAGAACGGACCGACTAGATGGTGATCTAGTCGGTCGGCAAAGCTTCTTGGACCGACTAGTTCTTCTCAGTTAATTCATAGCTCTTTACTGTTTACAGTTAGTCGGTCTAAGTTGACTCACCGACCGACTAGTTTGTGAACTAGTCGGTCAGTGATGCTTCTGTGACCGACTAGTTGCGCTTTCCCTGTACATGCACATTTGAGCCTATGCTACTGTTTATCATTAGTCGGTCTGTGTTCTTTGATCGACCGACTAGTTGATGAACTAGTCGGTCAACTTTCCTTCTTGGACCGACTAGTTTAGTTTACTGTACATACCAAATTTTCACCTATCTTACTGTTTATTGCTAGTCGGTCTATGTTCATTTGGTGACCGACTAGTTGGTGAATTAGTCGGTCAACATTTGTTCTTGGACCGACTAAGTCTATTTTAGCTCAGACTTCAGTTTTATCTGTTAGTCGGTCTACGTTGAGTAACCGACCGACTAGTTGTGAAACTAGTCGGTCAGCTACTCTTCTTGGACCGACTAGTTCCTTTTTTCTGTGCTTTGATCTTTTCTCTGTTCACTCATTAGTCGGTATGCGTTAATTGACCGACCGACTAGTTGATGAACTAGTCGGTCGGTGGTTGTTCTTTGACCGACTAGTTGGGTTCAGAAAAGAGCCGTTGGAGCATTTAATGACTCGAATTTCTTTCTCTCTCTCCTCTATCCTATAAATACTTGATGGGCTGCATTCATTGCTGCCAAGGCTGATATTATTGCAAGTTTAGAGATCAAGAGAAATCATTCCAAGCTCATTCAAAGCTCATTCCTTCCATTCAATAATCTCTCCTAACTCTTACTTCCAAAGAGAGATTCATTGAGTGTGAAGCCTTCCAAGCCAAGTGCTTGATTCTAGGTCACCAACATCCCCAAAGCTCTCCATCGCTGATCTACATCTTGGAGCTAGGGTTTGGTGCCACTTCTTCCTCGAAATCATCCTTGCCCTAATTCGTAAGCAATACTCAAGGCATAGGTATTTTGTTCGGTAAGAAGTTTTCTTATTTCATTTCATATTTGAATTGTAAGTTTCACTCTCGGTTGTGAGAGTGTGGTTGTGATCCCGGGTTGTGGGAGTCACAAATTGCTTTTGTATGATTTGACTTGTGGAGGTTTTTCACAAGTATTTCATAGTGGAAATCTTGAGTTAGGGTTTCTAACTCAAGTATCCGGAGGGGATCCGGGTGGTTGGGACGTAGGATCACCGGGAACAAGTCGGGGAGACTTGGGTGGATCCGAACCCAGTAACATCTTTTGTTAGCATTGTTAATTTTGTTGTTGTCTTCAATTTAAGCTTCCGCAAATTGATTTGGTAGTTGTATGCATTATAATTAGGAATTATACTCCTTGTTATTTTTAAAGTACTATTCACCCCCCCCCCTCTAGTACTTGTGCAGTAGCTTGTAGGGCATTACATTTTGTATCAGAGCCAGATACTTAGATATGTCTGCAAACGACAACAAGACCGTGCATCCACCTTCTGACTATGGCACCTTCAGGAACCGTGAAGGAGCATCTTCGGTGATGGAAGGACATTCCTCAACGAGGCCTCCATTCTTCAACGGTACCAACTACAGGTACTGGAAATGCCGGATGGAAACCTTCCTCCGGAGTGCATCTCTATGGAGGACCACGATGAAGGAATACGTCGAGCCCGAAGAAGAAGACTTTGAGAAATGGACAAACGCGGAGGTCGCCACGGAGGTAAGCAATGCCAAGGCAATGAACGCCTTGCAATGCGCATTGGAGCCCGAGGACTTCAATAAGATATGCACATGTAAGAGTGCATATCAAATTTGGAACTCCCTCCCCATACTACATGAAGAAACGAGTAGGGTAAGAGACTCTAAACTCGTAGTTGTTAACAAAGATTACGAAATGTTTCATATGCAACAAGGCGAGAAGATGAAGGAGTATTACGCTCGCTTCGTCGACATCATAAACGAGTTGGAGGCTCTCGGCAAATCCTACACCCAAAAGGAGAAGTGTTCGAAGCTTATCGAAGGACTTCCTTCTTCTTGGGAAAAGCGTACCTTCGCCATCGAGGAAGGTAATGATATGAATAAGTACACCGTAGTTCAACTAATGGGTACTTTAATGTCATACGAGGCACGCAAGGATAGCAAGCTAAAATTTCAAGAAAAAATGAAGTCCTACCTAAAGCAAGACGAGCCAAAGAAGAAGGCTATTGCTTTCAAGGCCGCTCCATCCACATCCACATCAACCGATGATGAAAACTCGGAAAACGAGTTGGACTTGGAGTCCATGGCACTCATGGCCAAGAAGTTCAACCGTTTCTTCCGAAAAGGTAACTATAAGAACAAAGCTAAATTTGGTTCTTCTAACGCCTCTTCCTCTCCTTTGTGTTTCAAGTGCAATAAGCCAGGACACATGAAAGCGGAGTGTCCTCTCAACAAGCAAAAGGAGAAGTGGAAGGCGCCAAAGTACGACAAGTCCAAGAAGTACAAGAAAGGAAACAAAAAGGGACTTGTCGGAGCAACATTCACCGACTCCGAGGATTCCTCAAGCGGAGAGTCGGACGATGAGCAAGTGGAGCAAGCGCACATGTGCTTCATGGCAAGAGAGGAGCATGATCAAGGATCCTCCTCTTCCGATGATAGTGACGACGAAAGCGATGAGGTAACTATGGATGATCTTAGGAATGCTAACTCTCAATTATGGTCAAAATACACTAAATTAGTAAATAGATATACTAAAGTAAAAGATGACCTAGCTAGCATTCAAACCTCGCCTAAGACTATCATCATCAACAACGACACCGTTGTTGAAGAGTTAAGAAATGAGATTGTTGATCTCAAATCTAAACTTGAACATGTTTGCATTGAAGATCCGGAAGAACATAAGATAGCGGATTTAACTTCTCAAAACTCGACTTTGAGTATTGAGAATGAGAATCTTAAATCTCGTGTTTATGTGCTCACATCGCAAGTATCCAACTTGGATACCTCTATGCGTTCTCTCAAAGAGAAATATGAGAACACATTAGGCCGAATTAATAAATTCAATAAGGGTAAGGACCATTTGGATAAAATCCTAAGTGACTTACTTCCGGCCAATCACCACATTGGCTTGGGGTATACGATGGGATGTCCATCCAAATCGGCCACTACTTTTGTTAGGCCAACTTCCGGTGACTCTACGAGTGGTAGCAAACACTCTATTGGTAGTTCTTCTACCAATGGTGCTTCCACCTCGTCCACACCCTCTTTCGAAAAGAAACCCACTTTGGGTGGACCTCCAAAGAAAGGACATGCGTATATGTACACCAATACCATGCCACGTAGGAACACACGTCCTACTCCACCGTCTCACACATATGATGATTTTTATGCAACACATTCTCGGGCACGTGCACACCATGTGAGACACCCTCATGCACGTGTTCCCACACATGCATATGTTCACCCACCTCATCATATGAATAATTCTCGTCGTGCACCATTCCATCATGTTCCTTATGCCTATCCACGACATGCATCACGTAGAAACCAACAACGCATGCATGCACCCAATAGGATGAGGGCTCCCAAGATTTTCACTATTTGGAGCCCAAAGGACACAAGCATGGATGAAAAACAAGTGTATATGAATGTTTATTTTTCGGATGTTGTGCATAGTAGAAATTATGTGGGGAAGTCTAAGTCCAATTGGACTTGGCTTCCAAAGGTCTAATCTTTTGGACCCAATGACCTTGGGTACCATGATATGAAATTTTCCATCTTTAGGTACTCAAGGAAAAGAAAAAGAAAAGGAGCAACAAATTTAAATTTAGCTCCAAAGGGAATTGGATACTCGATAGCGGGTGTTCAAAACACATGACGGGCGATGCTCAATTGCTTTCCGGAGTGGTGCCCATTGCTAATGGGAACCGGGTAGTCTTTGGAGGCAACGAGAGCGGAACGAACCATTGTCGGTGTTGGTAAAGTGGGTAACCCATCTAAACCCTTAATTAGTGATGTTTATCTAGTTAATGGCTTAAATCATAACCTTATTTCAATAAGCCAACTTTGTGACAAAGGTTACAAAGTTAGATTTGCGAAAGGATTATGTCATATTTCAAATGATAATGATAAGTTATTATTTTCCGACACACGTCATAAAGATATTTATATTTTAGATCTTCCTAAGTCTTATGAACAATGTCTCGTTGCCAACACAAGTGAACAACACTTATGGCATCGACGCTTTGGACATGTGAACTTTGGAACACTTTATAAGCTTTCAAAATTAAATTCCATTAAAGGTTTTCCGAAGCTCATTTTTGAAAAGAAAAGTTTTTGTGATTGTTGTCAACGTGGCAAGCTTCCTAAATCTTCATTTAAACCTAAGAAAAGCATTTCTACTAAACGGCCACTAGAGCTATTACATCTAGACTTATTTGGGCCAACTAGAGTTGCTTCCTTAGGAAATGCAAGATATGGACTTGTCATCGTAGATGATTATTCGAAATTTACATGGATATTTTCATTATGCAACAAAAATGAAGCTTTTGAAAACTTCACAATTTTTGTTAAGAAAGTACAAAATCTCTTAGGAACCACCATTGTCACTATTTGTAGTGATCATGGAGGTGAATTTGAGAATGAGTCTTTTGAGACATTTTGTGATGAAATTGGTATTACACACACCTTCTCTTTCCCTCGTGCACCTCCTCAAAATGGTGTAGTTGAGAGAAAGAATAGGACACTAGTGGAGAGTGCTCGCACTATGCTTGATGATAGCCAACTTGGCCATCAATTTTGGGCGGAAGCGGTACACACCGCTTGTTATGTGTTTAATAGAATACTTTTGAGGCCCGGCACTAAACAAACTTGTTATGAATTGTTGTTTGGTAGGTTGCCTCAAGTTAAACATTTTCGTGTTTTTGGTTCGAAATGTTTTATTAAGAACACGTATGGTAGTTTGGACAAATTCGATCCAAGATCCGATGAGGGGATTTTTGTTGGATATTCTTCGCGTAGCAAAGCCTACCGGATATTCAACAAACGAACCTCAACGATCGAGGAATCGCTTCATGTCTCATTTAATGAAGGATTTGTTCCAACTAGAATTTCAAATGATGATTCTATGGATGTTTTATGTGATTCGTTTGATAATTCTAAGTCTAATGATTCTATTGATTCTATTGAGACTAACCCATCTAATGAAGTTGTTGAGAATGTTCCTAGTGACCAAGGTATTCCCAAACGGCTTCATACCGTTCGTGATCATCCTCATGAGCAAGTCATTGGCAATATCCATGATAGTGTCAAGACGAGATCGCAAGTGAACTACTTCGCTCATTGTGCCTTTGCCTCCTCGATAGAGCCAAAGAATGTTAATGAAGCATGCGAAGATAGCGCTTGGATCTTAGCCATGGAGGAGGAACTCATTCAATTCGAGAGGAATGAAGTTTGGGAGCTTGTTCCATTGCCATCGAAGAACCACACCGTCATAGGGACAAAGTGGATCTTCAAGAACAAAACCGACGAAAACCAAGTCGTCGTCCGGAACAAAGCTCGGTTAGTTGCTCAAGGCTACCGTCAAGAGGAAGGTATTGACTTCGAAGAATCCTTCGCTCCGGTAGCTAGATTAGAATCAATTAGATTATTATTGTCTTTTGCATGCCATAAGGATTTTAAATTATTTCAAATGGATGTTAAAAGTGCATTTTTAAACGGAGATGTCGTTGAGGAAGTTTACGTTTCTCAACCTCCGGGTTTCATAAATGAAAATTTTCCAAATCATGTTTTTAAACTAAAGAAAGCACTTTACGGTTTGAGACAAGCTCCTCGAGCTTGGTATGATCGCCTAAAGAATTTTCTTTTGGATTTGAATTTTAAAATGGGAGAAGCCGATTCTAAACTTTTTGTTAAGCATTCGAATAATGATATAATTTTAGTTCAAATATATGTTGATGATATCATTTTCGGTGCTACTAACTTTGTTCTTTGCGAAGAGTTTTCTAATGTTATGAAGGAACAATTTGAGATGAGCCACATGGGTGAGCTCAAATATTTCTTAGGTCTCCAAATTCGCCAAATGGACGATGCAATCTTCATCCACCAAACGAAGTATACGGTGGAGTTGCTAAAGCGGTTTGGAATGGAGAGTGCCTCCGGGAAGAAGACTCCAATGAGCACGACTACGCATCTTGATAAGGATACAGGCGGTAAGGATGTAGACATTCGTCTATATCGAGGTATGATAGATAGTTTACTTTATCTTACCGCAAGTAGGCCCGATATTATGTTTGCCGTATGCGTATGTGCTCGTTATCAGTCTCAACCTAAGGAGTCTCACTTAGTAGCGGTAAAACGTATTTTTCGCTATATAAGTTACACTTTAGATTTTGGATTACTTTATCCGAAATCTAGCACATATGAGTTAATCTCATATAGTGATGCCGATTATGCGGGATGCAAATCCGACAGGAAAAGTACTAGTGGCACTTGCCATTTTATAGGAAATTCCCTTGTCTCTTGGTTTTCCAAGAAGCAAAATTCCGTATCAATTTCAACCACTGAGGCGGAATACATTGCCGCCGGTGCCGCGTGTGCTCAAGTTCTTTGGATGAGACACACACTTAAAGACTTTGGTATAAATTGTGATACTTGCCCTATCATGGTTGACAACCAAAGTGCAATATGTCTTTCCAAGAACCCGGTACACCATTCCCGTTCGAAACACATAGATGTCCGACACCGTTTTTTAGATGATCATGTTGCTAAAAAGGACATCATTTTAGTGTACGTTGAAACCCAAAAGCAAATCGCCGATATTTTCACGAAACCCCTAAAGGAGGACTCCTTTGTGCGGTTGCGTCGAGAATTGGGGATTATGGGTGAATCCGAGATATAGGATTCATGTTTCATTCAATAATCTTGCATGCTATTATATTTCGAAATATTTCGTTCATGCTAGATTTATTGGATTTTCGGGAATTTATGTGATATTTTGAATTTTTGCTCGAATTCATGTTTTGAATGTCGTATTTGTGATTTCGATGTTTAATGGGGTAGTTTAGATAATTATTGAGAGTATTGCGATATATCGTCCAAGTGTATTGAGGAGAGAACTTGATTATCAACTTTTGGACTCATTTAGTCGGTTTCAGTTCAACCACCAACCGACTAGATTGCCATCTAGTCGGTTAGTAGAAGAACTTAGACCGACTAACTCAAGCTTTTTGAGTTTCCTCTCCATCTTAACTCTTTAGTCGGTTCATGTTCAGTGACCGACCGACTAGATTGGGATCTAGTCGGTCAGTAAATGAACACAGACCGACTAATTCTTGTCAGTTAAACTTGGATTCAGCCACTGTTTGCAACTAGTCGGTTCAAGCTCATTGACCGACCGACTAGATCGTGATCTAGTCGGTCAGTGCTTGAACTGTGACCGACTAGTTGTGCCAGGGACTGTTTGGTCTTTTGCGCTTTCGACCGACTTATACTCGATCTAACCGGTTAATTTTTATTTTAGTCGGTTGCTTTCTCCTCTCCAGCTCGCAAAACCCCCGTTCCTCCCTCGAGACCCTTCGACTTCCGGCCACTTTCCGACCTCCTCCGCCGTCGCCGACCGTCGTTCTTCCTCCTAGGGTAACCCTCTCTCCTCCCTCTCCTATCTAGGGTTCGGTTTTCATCTCCTAGGGTTAGGGTTTGTTCATTTTCAGATTAAAGCTTCTAGGGTTTCGGATTTCCTAGGGTTGTGCTAGGGTTGCTTCTTTGATCTCTGTTGTGTCGTGTCGTGCCGAGATTATGGCTCGTACACGTATCCCGATCACTCCATCTAGCCCCTCGCCGATGAACATAGAACCAACCCCTACGGATCCCGATCATCCAACCCCTCCGAAACGTCGAGCTAAGACCACCCAACCTTCGTCGTCTTCGCCTCCTCTCAAGAAGAAGAGGACGACAACCGCCAAGCCTAGAGGTCAACCCAAGCCCAAGCCTAAGCCCAAGACCAAGGATCTTGCCTCTCGCTCTTCTTTCCATACTCCTACCGATTCCGATACCGAGTATAACCCCGAGACAGAGACTCATAGGGAACCCACTCCTCCTACCCATCCTGAGTCTAGCACCCACCCTCGTACGTCTACCCGTAAGCCTAAGGGAAAGGCTCCGATGCCGGTGGGCGGTGTCGATATCTCGTTGTGTCGCGACGAACCTATGTGTCTCGCGGCTTACAACCGTATCGAACATTGCTCGCTGCTTCTGGAGCATTTCGTCCAGTTCAGTGACTTCTTAGGGTTAGCTGATCTTCTTTCGTGGTCGGGTCTTCTCGATTATCTTCGATATGACCCGAAGGCGAATCCTCACCCCTACCCTCGATTAGTGAAGCTATTCTACGCCAATAGGATCCGGGGTCAGTACGATGAGACCCACTCTGTTGAGACGACTGTTTTGGGGACTCCTATAGTCCTCACAGCAGAAATCTTAGGAGAGATTTTGGGTATCTCTTCGTCTGGCCTCCTCCCCTATGATATCTCTGTTGACGATATTTCTTCCCTCGATCAGACCATCCTTTCTGAGATTTTCCATCAGATTCCTCCTGCCATGATTGGCGTGCCATCTAAATCTTTCAAGCCGAATGCATGGGTCCTAAACTTGATTCTGAAGTCGTGCTTGCTTCCCAAGTACGGCTCCTCATCTCTACCGTCCCAGCCCTTTCTGAAGCTGATCTATGCTATCTTCATGGGGAGCTCGATTAATTGGGCTCGCATTATACTCGATAAGATTGATTCTTTCGAGTGTATTTGCAAGTCCTCTAAATCGGCTCATATCCCATTTCCTTGCTTGTTGACCCTTGTGTTCCGTCACTTCCGTGTCCCCTTGCCTCGTGACGATGAGCGTCCCCTTGGTCCTCCCTTGAATGCGACGGCTGTCAAGAAATCTCTTGCGGCGCTTCGTCACGTTCAGAGGACGACACCTTCAGCGTCAGCGTCTGCCCCTGCCTCTGCCAGTGCCTCTGCTGCTCCCTCTGCCACCCTTGATGATGTCGTACGGTTACTTCGTCGTCACGAGTCTCGCTTGGCTCGTACCGAGGAGGTAGTTTGCCGTATGGCTCGTCTGATGGGTGTTGAGCTTCCTCCTTCTGTTTCTGAGGATGAGGAGTTGGATGAGTTGGCCGAGGAGGACATTGAGGAGCTTTGTCGTACTTCCACTCGTGCCCCCGAGGGCCCTTCTGGTACTGCTGCTGGTGATTCCTCTTCTGTTGCTGCTGTTGCTGCTTCGTCTGCTGGTGCCCCCGAGAGCACACCTGTTGCCACCGCTCCTACGATGGATACTCCGACTGGTGCTCCCGAGGCCACTACGGTTGCTACTCCAGAGATTGCCACTTCTGCCGTCGCTCCTGCTGATATTCCGGACGTTCCTGCTGATCCAGTCACCACCTCTGCTCCTGCTGAGCCTGCAGTTGCTTCTGATCATCCCGCTGCCTCTTGAGTTTCTTTGAGGCCTCTCCCAATACTCATTGGATGACATATCTAGTTGTGAGAGATGTTGGGTAGGATAGTGTGGGTGGCTATGTATTTTGGATCTTTTTGATGTACCTTCATATGTTTTGATGATGATGTATATTTCTTTTGACACTCCGATATCTGTGATATGATGATGTATTTTTGTGCCCCGATCCGTCGATCGATGTTTTGTATGTCAGTGATGTTTATTTGTGATGTACTCTGGTTCATCTTTTATATATATATATACACATCGCAGTTTACATTTCATTCTATTGTGCAAAATTTATATTTTTTTAATGTCTCTGATGTTTGATTTCGTCGCTCGACGATATTAACTTGGTTTAATAGAAATTTCTTCTATGGAAACATAGAATTGTTTTCCATGCACTAAATTAACCAAGATTGTTGATATTGGAGAGTATATTCCATAACTCAATCCGTAATATTGATTTGAGTTTTGATGATTTCGTTTTACGATTTTCGACTATGGTATCATTGACACGCCTTGATTCTATTCGTATTTTTCTCTTTGGTGTCACTTGAACCTTCGCCGTATTCTACGACTCCCGTGCTTTTTATTTGAGGCCATTATTGTTGTCGTTGTTATCCTCCCGCTCTTTTTGCTTATGCCAAAGGGGGAGAGATATAATAATAACGATGTGCTAAATGAAAATTTAGAGCACTAGTCCAAGAATCTAATTTGATATGTTAGATTCAGGGGGAGTTAAGATATATAAATGGATTTTCAAATCCGATATTTCAATAACCTTCATTTGGTATTCAATAATTCAAAAATCGATTCTCATTTAATATACTTCACTCGTCTGCTTGATGCGTATTATTTTTGTTTAAATTGGAATTAACGTGTCATCAATGCAGGGGGAGTAAGTAAATTTCATTTGAATTATTATTTTTGATTACTATTTATGTTGGGTTGTCATCACCAAAAAGGGGGAGAATGTTGGATATTGGACTCCCCGGATTTGGTTTTGGATGATGAACAAACATAAATATAACGTGAACTAACACTTTGTGAGCGCAATTATGGATACCGTCGCCAACTTCATTTGAATATCAATTACGACGTCTCAAGACTTCTCAAAGCACGTGATCGTATGCCTAAAGCTTCGTTGAAGCTTATGGACCAATTTAGAAGTCATGAAGATTCGATTGAAGCTATTGAAGACGGTATCGTCAAGTTTAATTTATGGTCTTTAAGCTTCTTTCGTAGAATGTTAAGCCTTGAGTAGGTCTTACGGTTTAAATCTTCATAACGCTCATATCTTAGCTCTAGGATCTTAGTAGAAGTCCATACAATCCTTCCCGAAGCTTCGCGCTTCGATTCGCGACTTCTTGTGCATGTTAGTTGGTTCAAGAAGAAGAACGGACCGACTAGATGGTGATCTAGTCGGTCGGCAAAGCTTCTTGGACCGACTAGTTCTTCTCAGTTAATTCATAGCTCTTTACTGTTTACAGTTAGTCGGTCTAAGTTGACTCACCGACCGACTAGTTTGTGAACTAGTCGGTCAGTGATGCTTCTGTGACCGACTAGTTGAGCTTTCCCTGTACATGCACATTTGAGCCTATGCTACTGTTTATCATTAGTCGGTCTGTGTTCTTTGATCGACCGACTAGTTGATGAACTAGTCGGTCAACTTTCCTTCTTGGACCGACTAGTTTAGTTTACTGTACATACCAAATTTTCACCTATCTTACTGTTTATTGCTAGTCGGTCTATGTTCATTTGGTGACCGACTAGTTGGTGAATTAGTCGGTCAACATTTGTTCTTGGACCGACTAAGTCTATTTTAGCTCAGACTTCAGTTTTATCTGTTAGTCGGTCTACGTTGAGTAACCGACCGACTAGTTGTGAAACTAGTCGGTCAGCTACTCTTCTTGGACCGACTAGTTCCTTTTTTCTGTGCTTTGATCTTTTCTCTGTTCACTCATTAGTCGGTATGCGTTAATTGACCGACCGACTAGTTGATGAACTAGTCGGTCGGTGGTTGTTCTTTGACCGACTAGTTGGGTTAAGAAAAGAGCCGTTAGAGCATTTAATGACTCGAATTTCTTTCTCTCTCTCCTCTATCCTATAAATACTTGATGGGCTGCATTCATTGCTGCCAAAGCTGATATTATTGCAAGTTTAGAGATCAAGAGAAATCATTCCAAGCTCATTCAAAGCTCATTCTTTCCATTCAATAATCTCTCCTAACTCTTACTTCCAAAGAGAGATTCATTGAGTGTGAAGCCTTCCAAGCCAAGTGCTTGATTCTAGGTCACCAACATCCCCAAAGCTCTCCATCGCTGATATACATCTTGGAGCTAGGGTTTGGTGCCACTTCTTCCTCAAAATCATCCTTGTCCTAATTCGTAAGCAATACTCAAGGCATAGGTATTTTGTTCGGTAAGAAGTTTTCTTATTTCATTTCATATTTGAATTGTAAGTTTCACTCTCGGTTGTGAGAGTGTGGTTGTGATCCCGGGTTGTGGGAGTCACAAATTGCTTTTGTATGATTTGACTTGTGGAGATTTTTCACAAGTATTTCATAGTGGAAATCTTGAGTTAGGGTTTCTAACTCAAGTATCCGGAGGGGATCCGGGTGGTTGGGACGTAGGATCACCGGGAACAAGTCTGGGAGACTTGGGTGGATCCGAACCCAGTAACATCTTTTGTTAGCATTGTTAATTTTGTTGTTGTCTTCAATTTAAGCTTCCGCAAATTGATTTGGTAGTTGTTTGCATTATAATTAGGAATTATACTCCTTGTTATTTTTAAAGTACTATTCACCCCCCCTCTAGTACTTGTGCAGTAGCTTGTAGGGCATTACAATCAACTCCATGCACACCTGGAGCTTGACGGCGGGAACTGGCTTAGTAAACATGTCTGCAGGGTTCTTCTCAGTCGGTATCTTCTGAAGCTCCACTTCATTGCTCTCCAACTCTATGAAGGAATTCCGCACATCAATATGCTTCGTCCTCGAACTATATACCTAGTGCTTTGCCAGATAAATGGCACTCTAGCCGTGACTGTACACTCGTGATGAACTCTACGGCATCCCCAAATCTCTCAGCAGACTCTTCAAATATTTGGCCTCCTTCACAGCTTCCACCGCTTCAATCAATTTGGCCTCTGTGGTCGTTAACGCTACCACCGACTGTAGGACCGACATCCATGATACCGTGGCAGTGCCCAATGTGAACACGTACCTCTTGGTAGATCGTCGCATGTCCATGTCTCGTGCATAGTCACTGTCGCAATATCCCGTCAGCACTTTTTTGTCTCCTTTTCCGTAGAGAATCTCGACACTAGATGTGCCTCGCAGATACCTTAGAATCCACTTGACGGCCTACCAATGCTCCTTGCCTGGGTTCGCTATATACAAGTGATATGCTCCTTTTTTGCATGTTTTATCACATATTTTCATGACACATTCCATCGTCCAAACCCCCATTTTATACGCTTTTACACTATTATTTGAAACAATAAAACTTTCGGAGCGTTTATGCCCATTTCAGGGATTTGGAGCGCTATTAGAGCAATTTGGAGTCAATATGATGATCGGCGACGAGAGAGCACCAAGGAGACTCATGATGACATGCTTGAGGTGCCAAAGAAGAAGACTAGATGAAGAAAGGAGGAAGAGAAAGAGAAAGAAGAAGCCAAGAAACAACTAGACCACTTTCCCAGGCGACTCGACCGAGCAGCACAAGCTGCTCGGTCGAGCTGCATACACGGGTCCAGCAGAAAAGAGAAAGCACATCCTACTCGACCGAGCAGAGTGGCGACTTGGCCCAGGTCGTTCCTATTTTCGAGCTCCATCCCACCAACATCCTGCTCGACCGAGCAGGACCTACTCGACCGAGCCAGCAAACGACTCGATCGAGCAAGGCCTACTCGGGCCGAGTAGGCAGAGTGACAATTTGGAGGGGAGTTCCGACCTACTGACAACTCAATCGAGCAGGGAGGCGACTCGACCGAGCAGGGAGGCGACTCGACCGAGCAAGGCCTACTCGGGCCGAGTAGGCAGAGCGACAATTTGGAGGAGAGTTCCGACCTACTGACAACTCGACCGAGCAGGGGGGGCGACTCGACCGATCACGAAGGCTACTCGGTCGAGTAAGGCGAATGCCCAGATTTTCAGATAGTCGTGCACTCTTTTCAAATCTTCTATCACCTGGGATTTTTCAGTATTTTTCTGATATTTTTTCTAGATAGTAGACTTCAAGACGGTTCCAAGCCACCAAGAACGCGTCAATCGGAGGTCGGATGAGCTCTGGAAAATTTTTCCAAGATGGTGCTGCCGTGCTGAAATCTGCACTCGACCGAGTGCTGTTTCTACTCGGTCCGAGTGCTGCCAGGGTCCACCAAAAAGTTGCGGCCAGAAACATATTTGGGCCGAATTTGAGAGGGGTTTTGGGTTATTTTCTAGGGTTTGGAGGGGACTATTTATATGTATTGTATCAGTCATTAGGGGGGACTTTTTGGAAGAGCTTTTTAGAGAGTTCTTAGAGAAGTTTTGGAGACGATCTTTTGGGAGTTAGGCCACGCCATAGGTCCCTCCTCTTGTATCAAGCTAAGTATTTTACCTCTTTAATTTTATTTCAGTTCTTATTGTTGTTTTTCTATGATGCTAGCAATGATCCCTATTGTTTTCATAATGTTTGCTATGCTTGAATAATCTTTTCTAGGGCTAATGGATTAGCCCTAGGATTTTAGGATCTAGATGCAAAGATAGGATTTTTATGATTCGTTGGATATAAATGGGGTTGTATTTCGGTCGATCTATCCAAATCCCTAGGAGAACTCGTACTGAGATCGTGCTCACAGTCGGTGGAATCGATGAGCTTAAGGAGTATCCTTGTATTTAAATAGGGAATTAGTGGATCCAACCCAGGCTCGTGATCATGCCCGACTCGTGCCTTGAGGGGATCCACCGACAAACTTTATCACTACATTGACGGCTGCCGCCATTGCGTCAATGAGAGCCACCGAAGTATCTCGAAGCTCTAACCCACGAGAATGGTATGAGCTGAGAGACCATCCCTATAAACCCAATGCAACGTAAGAGTCCTAGCCTAGCGTCGAAATCTGACGGTCATATTGGTGAGTCCTAAAGCCCTAATCTTTTATATTTTATTTCTTTCTTTCTTTGTGTGAAATCTCTTGTTTGCGATGTTGAGTGACACAACCTTCGCATCCATTACCATTACGACCCTCCATACTCCACATCCACCAATAAACCCGCAATTCTAACTCAACCTAGGAGTGGATATGTAGTATAGCACCGCTTCCCCGTGTTCGATACCCGCTTGCCACTATACCGTGCACTTGCAGTAAACGACATCGTTTCGGAGTTGATTCCGAGTCGATCAACCTGCTAACCACTCCTACGACATATGCAATATCTGGACGCGTACCATCGTGTATATCAAACTCCCTACTGCACTTGCATATGGTACGTGAGACACATACTTCTTCATCCTCAGTGCTCGGTGACTGTGTTGCAGACAGCTGAAAATGAGCTCCTAGCAATGTTGTCACGGGCTTCGTGCTCTCCATCCCAAAACGGATCAGCACCTTCTGAATGTACGCCTGTCGTGACAACCTTAGGTCATGTCGCTTCCTATCTCGAAAAATCTCCATTTCAAGAATCTTCTTTGCTGGCACCAAGTCCTTCATATCCTTGCCCCAGCTTTGTCTTCAGCTTCTTTACCTCAGAAATGCGATTGGAAGCAATAAGCATGTCGTCTACATAGAGCAGTAAATAAATCTTCATGTCATTCTCCAATGTGTGCACATACACACATTGATCATTGATACTCCTCTCAAAGCATATTCCCATCATGAAGTTTTCGAATCGCTTGTACCAATGCCTACGTGACTGCTTCAACCCATACAATGATTTCTTCAATTTACAGACCAAATTTTCTTTCCCTTCAACTCTAAACCCCTCTGGCTGATGCATGTATATCTCTTCATCATGATCTCCGTGCAGAAATGCGGTCTTCACATCAAGTTGCTCCAACTCCATGTCCATGCTTGCCATTAGTGCCAATAACACTCGAATGGAAGTGTGTCACACAACAAGTGAGAGTATCTCATTGTAGTCATCTCCTTTCCTTTGCGAGAATCCATTAGCCACCAGTCTTGTTTTGTACCTGATATCATTACTGTCTTAGGTTAAGCTTTCTTTTACCTTATATATCCAACGCATCCAATGGCATGCTTCTCGCTAGGTAACGACACCAACTCCCAAGTGTCATTGCGGTGAAGGGACTCCATCTCATCCTCCATAGCTCCTTGCCACTGAGCGACATCTCCTGAGTTTATGGATCCACCATATGTTACTGGCTCCTCATGCTCCAAGTTGAGTGCATATGACGCCATGTCATCGAAAGAAAATTCCGCATAGTCCCATGCTCCAAATCTATCGGGCGCTTTCTTCACCCTCTTTGATTTCCGCGTTCCTTCATCTCCCGTATAAGTGTCAACGCATACCTGAGATGGACCGGGTGCCTGCTCATTGTCCTCAACATGGACCTCATCATGTCATTCAACTGGGACATCAACCATTAACTCTTTGCCTGGTCGCTGAGTGGGCTAGACAGGAAGATTGACCATATCTGTCAACATCTTCTCTTGCGATGTGTCACCCTTTGAGTGAGAATACTCCGCCCTGAGCATTGCATCACCATCAAAAGTGACATGTCAGCTCAAAATCGCTTTTAGTCCTTCTGGGTCCCATAAGCGATATCCCTTGATGTCGTGGACATATCCAAGAAAGATACACTTCTTCGCTCTTGGACCCAACTTGTCGCCCCTCTCGTGTACATATGCCAAACTACACGTAAGTATAAATAGTATCCAGCTTCTCCACTCTACTTTTCTTCAGGAATTTTGTAACCAATGGCCACTGACGGGACTCTGTTCATGAGGTGCACTGTAGTGGTGTGAGAATCTCTCCCCAAAATTCCTTCCCCAAACCGGCTGAGTGTCTCAAGCATCTCACTCGCTCCAACAACGTCTGATTTATCCGCTCCACCATACCATTTGACTGCGGATCTCCGGGTGTGCTAAAATGACGGCGAATTCCATGGAAGTTGTAGAAATTCCTAATTCCCCTTGAGGTGTACTCTCCTCCATTAACGGACCTCATCACCTTTATGTGACATCTGGTTTGCTTTTCATCAATGGCCTTCCACTCCCTGAAAATCTCAAATGTCTGGTCATTCAACTTCATTAAGTACATCAAGACATTTCGGGAGTAATCAGCTATGAAAAGAACAAAGTATCTAGCTCCTCCCCTTGACGACTCCGGGCACGGTCTCCACACATATGTATGTACATAGTTGAGTGGTCCCTGCTAGTGTGCTTTCCCGTGTTGAACTACACCTTCGTCTTTTTCCCAGACACATAGGACTCGCAGAACTCTACGCTCTCATTCATAGCAGCATTCAGCTTCTCCTCCAAAGTATATCGAGGGTCTTGTCACACGGATGACTCAAACGATAATGCCACAACTTGGTAGAATCGCCGGTACCTGAGCTAGTAGCACCAACGTCTGCATCTCCTTCCACTGTTGTACCTTGAAGGGCATATAAGTTTCCACTTTCCTTTCCTTCATCACTATAATGGCTCCTTTTAACACTCTCAATTGGTCTTTATCAAAAACCGACTTGCATCCGGTATTATCGAAAACACCGACGGAGATTAGGCTTTTTCGCCAATCTGGGACATCCCTCACATTGGCTAGTATACGTACTATGCCATCATGCATCTTGATCCGGACAGTTCCAATACTTGCAGGCTTGCACACTACATTGTTTCCCATGAGGATTGCACCTCCGTCTTCCTTGGAACGGTAAGTCGTAAACCAACTCCGATATGGAGTCATGTGGTATGAGCACACACTGTCCATAAGCCATGCAAAGTTTGCGTCACATGCAATCCCTACTGCAAACATCTCTGGATCTCTACCTTCATCAAGGATATGCATGCAATCTATTCCCAATGATGCTGAACCGGACTCTTTATCTACATCCTTTCATTTCTTTCTATTCTTATTAGGACACCGGTTAGCACAATGACCCTTCTGCTGACAATTGTAGCATGTGATCTTCGCGAATCTATCCTGCGAATGTCTCGACTTAGAGCGATCATTGTTATTCATGTGCTGGCCTTGACCTCCTCTCCTTTCCCGTCGACCTCTCACATGTATGGCCTCATCACGGTTACTCCCTTTATCTCTACCTTGAACATTGCCACATAGCTGCTCGGTGTGAAGCGTCGCCTTCACCTCCTCCATAGTGAAGTTATTAGATTGTATATTACAGACTGAACAAACTAATTATACTCCTCAAGCAATGAGCACAACAGTATAACTGCCTGTTTCTCATCTTCAATCTTCACATCCATAACCCGCAGCTCTAACACTATCTGGTTCAATTCATACATGTGATCCTTCACCGCGGATCCAGACTTCATCTTGAGCGTATACATCTGCTGAAGCAAATAGAGACGACTCGTGAATGATTTCTTTATGTACAGTCCCTCAAGCTTCTTCCAGATAACAGACACCATTGCTTCATCCAAGTCCTCTCTCAGAACATCATCTGCCAACGACAACTGTATCACACTATATGCCTTTCTCTCCATCTCGGCTCTTGCGGATTCCTTCACTTCCTTATCGATATTTGCCTCATCGAATACTATTTGATAACAACACGTCTACATGAACATTTTTCACCTTTGTCTGCTAGATCTGAAAATCATTCCGACCAGTGAACTTCTCAATGTTCAAAGTTGCTAACGACGCCATTTTCGACACTAACTTTCTTCACAAACGAACACAAGCTCTGATATCACTTGTTGGGAAATAAACACATTGAGATCCCCGCGGAAACAACCACTCCTAAAAGCTGATCAGGAATCTAGGACTAGCAAAATCGGATACTCAAAATACCCAACAAAAATCCCTACGACCTTGCAAAGTAAAGCAGCAAACGAAATAACAACAAATAAATCAAACAGCAGACACAAAAGGTTTAACCTGGTTCGGCTGCAAACAAACTACATCCAGCAACTTTCGAGATGATTTCACTATCAGATAGATCTTCAAAGAATTTCAATCTTGCTTCCACTCACGCGAGTAATAACTTGGCTAGATACACAAGTAATGTGTCTCTAAATTTCACATATTATCTATATGTTTACACATCAAAATGATTGATCAAAGTCCTAGTTATTTCATTATTTCGTATATTTCTCGAACTATTTTACTTTCGGAGTGTTTATCGTAATTTCAGGGGATTTCGAGATATTCAGAGCAATTCTTAGAGAAAGACATAATCAGCAATGCCGGAGTTTCAAGTGCATCACATTTGAGGAGTTAGAATTGTTGGATAAGAAGCTAAGAGAGGAAAAAAAAGAAGAGATAAAGAAGAAGCGGATGGTGAGAAGCTGCTAACAAACCAGACAGCTCGGCCGAGTTGGTGCAACGAGGAGAAGGCCAAAAGCTTGGTCAAACCGGAGCTTAACCGCTCGACCGAGCACCCGAGCGCTTGGGCCGAGCGGCACCCCCAATTCACAAAGGAAAATCGATATCTCCG
Source organism: Scilla litardierei (assembly GCA_030789695.1). NCBI lineage: Eukaryota > Viridiplantae > Streptophyta > Magnoliopsida > Asparagales > Asparagaceae > Scilla > Scilla litardierei. The sequence goes on from CM061137.1 coordinate 139,723,417, forward strand.
TAGCTCGATCGAGTGCTATGGCGTGCTCGGCCGAGCGGCACTTGCACTCGGCCGAGCGGAGTTGAAACAACAGAAATCATGATAGCCCTCCACTCTTTAAAGATCTGTTATCATCCAAGATTTTAAAGTATTTTTCTCATATTTTTTCTAGATAGTAGACTTCATGACAGTTCCAACGCCATCAAGAACGTGAGAAACGAAGGTCGAATGAGTACTAGGGAATTTCTGCAAGCTGACGTATCTGTGCAGGAAATTGTGCTCGGGCAACCTGTGAATTGTGCTCGGCCGAGCTGTTTGGAGCCCACTGCTTAAGTTGCAGCCCTTATTGGGTTTGGGCACAAAATTGGAGATTTTCTTGAGGGTTTTGCTAAGGTTTGAGGGGGTTGTATATATACTTTTTGTAACAGTCATTGAGGGGGATCCCCAGATCTTGTTCTTGGACGGTTTTCCAAAGTTAGGCTGTGCCATCGGCCCCCTCTTGGATTGAAGCTTGTATTACTTGGAGATTGGACTTGGATTGGAGTTCTATATTGAAGATAAGAATTAATTCTTTGTTATTATCTCATCTTTATCTTTGATTGAATATATTTCATGCTTGCAATGAATTGTATTAATCTATATATTATAATTGTTATTGTTAAGGCCAAAAATGACCGAAACAATTGAGTTGCTGACGTGAACCCTTCCCTGTTGAGTCGGATCCTCGTCAACCGGGTGAGCAGGACCAAAGGTTGGAAGAACAAGGGTCATTGATGGTGATAGTTGACTTGCGATGCTCGATCGACCCTCGAGCAATTCGTATATCGAATGGTCGAGGCTAAGAAGCTCAGGAGCGACCCTCGCGTAGGATCGAGACTGGTAGATCTGCACTACAAGGAAGCGTCAGTGGGATCGGATCTGGGTTCAGACCCAAACCCCCTCCGATGCTTAAGTTAGAATGTGAACTTAAGCGAGGGAGAGAGCTTGGAGCAGCTGAGATCGACCCACGGAGGTTCGTCTCAGATCTGATGTCGCAAGCCCCTTTGGTAAAGAAATATAAGTTGGAGAATATAAAGTCCGAGTATTAGATCTCATACCTTGAGAGTTGGAACCCTTTTACCATTGTCTTTTCAGGTATTTATAGGCATTGCCACGATGATTGCGATTAACCGTCCATCATTGATTCGGGCAGGATCTTCTCCGGGATTGGTGATAACGGCTGCCCATTTACTCGATCTCATTAACTCCCCCCTGAATATTAGCTGGAGCTTAACGGTCGAGTGAGCTGTTCACTTGAATGGGTATTACTATGCCTTAATGATGGGATTCTGGTTGTAGGCACTAAATGTTGGGTTTTGAGGGACCCTTAGGGCATAAATCTATGCATGTCCTACGTCGGATGGACAATAGAATCAGAAACGGCATCGAAAAATTAGAATTATTAAACACTTTAATAAAATGCCCTAAGGATATCAAGGACCCTAGACAGGATCTCTACTATCTTGGGGTGGGTCTGACTAGCCCCAAAATAAATCTAAACCACTGCAACAATATTGTTACGACCTTAAGGCCGGCCCATGAAATTGAGGTCCGTATGCACTAGGGGCCCAAGCGAACACCTCACTGACCCCCGAAAGGGGCACGAGCACGAGGGGAAGATCGCCACTATCTAGGGAAGCTTGCCTCTCCTTGCCACTAGCTTGCCTCTAAGGTCCACCGGAGAAGCTCGTCGTCCAACTGTTAAGCTCACCGTGCCGAGGATAAGCTCACCTACCCTCCAACAAGAAGCACCATCCGGAGGAGTCGAGCTTGGTCGCCGAGCTTGGCTCCCCCTCGAGGTCGGTCATGCATAAATATCTCTTACAAGGTGACGTAGGCTCACATCCTATCCGTTAATGCCAGAGGTTAATGGCGAGAACTGATGGTCGACCCTCACGTCTCATTAATGCACCTGACACCATCTGACACCATTAATGCACTAAATATCTCTGACACAGCTTGCCAACCTATCACATCACCACTCGAGTGCCAGCTGGGTTGATTCGACAGCTGACAGGATGGCAAGCAACCACCTCTCAGCCCTATAAATACCCCCCTCTTGCCTCCATAGAGGAGGCTGGTCAGTTAAAACCGCTACCTTATTCCCATATTAAAGGTCGGATATCTTCTGTATATTTGTGCCTTCCTCTTAAGCTCGTCACGCTTCGCCGATCTGTCTTAAGATCGCCAAGCATGCCCAACGCCTACATTTCATGTCACTTGCTGACTTAAGCATTGGAGATTCTACAGGCTGACGGCCACCCCGCCTTTCTGACGAGTTGCTATTCTCGTAGGAAGCTCGCCTCAGCTACCAGGAGACGGCGACCTTTGGCGACCTTGAACCCTTCACCTTTGTAGCAAGTTCTGAGTTGTGCAAACCTCGCCGTTAGCCAAAAACTTGTAATTATTGTACCCGTTATTTCCAGTAACAAATAAATCTCATTTTTGGCGGATTTGGCCCGTAACAATGGGTGTCTTCTGTGGGAATCGACGGTTACACCCATGTCAGGCTCCACACGTACTCACTGCAACTCTCGCCACGGTAAGTCGCCCACTGCCTCTGAGGAGGACATGATGGCTTGAAACCATCATCAACGACACTCTGAGGCCATCCTTGGCCAAGGAGCCCCGTTCTCCGAGAAGAACTCCCCCAATGAATCAACCCCCTGAGGGGTCAGCTGCGGCCATTCAGGACGTGGTCCTTGGCATCTACAAAAGCTTTCAGAGCTACACCAAGTTGATGGAGGAATGGACTGTCGCTAGGCAAGCAATATCCCATCGGGCGGAAGGCCCCTCCGAGCTCCACAACGTGAGGAGAGACCTCCTTCCCAATTTGATGAGGAAGCAGCAGCATAGCAGATGCGGTTCGAGGAAGAGGAGGTAGCCGCTCTGCTGAGGGAGATCAATATGGAGGAGGAGGCCACTCATCAGAGGCGACGAGAGGAGGAAGCGTTCATTCGACGGCTTCACCTCCTCGATGCTTAAAAGGAGAGGCTTCTAAAGGGGAGTCAAGGAGTCCCTCGGGCGTCGGCCTCGATGGTGCAGATGAACGCCATGCTGGACCATCCTGTGGAAAGCTATCATCGCAGGAGATCGCCTAGCCCGAGGTGAGGAGGGCGAGACTATCGTAGCAGGAGCCCCCCGACAAGATCACTGCTCTCCTAGGCATGGAGACGGGCAGCGGAGGAGCTGTGCCCATAGTCCTACCCCTCGGGAGAGAGGGAGGAACGCCTCTTAGCACCGAGGTGTCTCATCCGGCAATTCCAATCAGCGAGGGGGAGCACCGAAGCGGTAGGAACATTTCCCGAAGGTCACCGACACCTCCCCCCTCCCCGAAGAAGCAAATCCGCTGACCCAAAGGGCGATCTCAACCCCGGTACCCCATAGGTTCAAGCTACCTCAGATTGAAATGTATGATGGTTTGGGCGATCCCCTGGAGCATGTGCAGCGATACCTGGGAGTTATGGAGATCCACGGGACGGGTGACGCCCTCCTTTGCCGAGCCTTCTAGACGACCTTGAAAAAAATGGTCGTGGAGTGGTACAACGGCTTGCCCGACAGCTCCATTGACTCGTTCGACGACCTCTCGCAAAAGTTCTGTCATCAATTCCTGGCATGGTGGAGAAATAAGAAAGCATCTAACTATCTGTTCACGGTGGTCCAGAAGGAGGGGAAGACTATCCGCAACTTCTTGCAGCGCTTTAACGAAGAAAGACTCAACATGACGAGCTGTAGAGACGAGATCCTCATGGCGGCCTTCAAGAAGGGACCGACGAACAGAAGTCTGCACAAATCACTACTCTGGGATCCACTCGCTGACCTCCGAGCCCTCTTCGTCCGGGCAGAGAAGTTTATGTTGAGCGAGGAGGCCTTGGAGACGGTGAAGAAGGCCACATCCATCGTAGCTACCCGTGTCGAAACAATGCCCATTGAACGGCTGCGACAAGATGAACACCCACAAGGGGGTGACCAAGACCGATCCAGAGGGCATGACCAAGACCGCCCCCGAGGCGCGACCAGGGAGGCCCTCGAGCGCAGGATCGCTCCGGACCACTGAGGGGGTTCTTCGTGCCCAGAAACCCCGCTCCGAGAGGTGGGCCAGAGAGAGCGCAGGAGGTGGTACACTACACCAGACTCCAAGCCACCCTGTCCGAAGTGATGGCGGCAGCTTTGACAGGCGGGCTTCTCAAAAATCCACCCCCGGAGATGGGGACAAAAGTCGACGGGAAGAATATGCAGAAATATTGTCGGTACCATCGCGACAACAGCCATGACACCGACGACTGCTTCGCCCTGAAGAAAGATATTAAGCGGTTGATCCATGGCGGGCATCTCTGGAGATTTGTCGACCTAGAGAGACCCGACCACGAGAGAAGGGGAACTGCATGGCCTGATCAACCGAGCCACAACGCCGAGCAAGTGGCCCACCATAGGCCCGAGCCGGTTGTGCGTATGGATGTAATCTGCGGTGGGCCGGCCCAGGGTGGCACATCAGCGTCGGCAAGGAAGGCATACACTCAACAAGTCATAACGGCAGACGCTGGCATGGGGACAAAGCGGAGAAGCGTGGCTCGTCCCCCTATCTACTTCTCTAATGAAGACCTGGAAGGGGTCGAGCTGCCACATGAGGATGCCATCGCCATTAAAGCTATCATCGGGCCGGCAATCGTGAGCAGGCTCCTGGTCGACATAGGCAGCTCGTACGACATCCTATTCTTGTCCACAATTTAGAAGATGGGGTTGGACCAGGCGGAGCTGAAGCCGTGCTTAGGACCGATTGTCGACTTCACTGGACACTCCCATTGTTGGAGTGATCACGCTACTGGTCACATTGGGGGAGAGACCAAAGGTCGTCACTCGAATGACGCAGGTCGTTTTCGTCGACGTCACCTCGGTGTACAACGACATCATATGGCGACCTTACCTGACCACCGTCAAAGCTCTCCCCTCTCTCCTGCATCAGATGGTGGTCCGCATGGAGTTGGACTGGTGCGAGGATCCCAAAATCTCTCCCGAATCTGCTACGTTGGCTCCATCAAATACAAGAGGTCTGAGCAAATCTTGCCGATCGACCTCCTCGATGATCGGAAGCACTTTGCTTATCAATGACCTACTCCAGTGAAGAACGTAGAGGAGGTGTCAGTGGCGGAGGAAGCGGGCAAGACAGTGTCGATCGACACAAAGCTCGCTACGGAGCTGAGGGCAAGTCTAATTGACCTCCTCAAGGCGAATGCAAACATCTTTGCATGATCGCCCTCAGACATGCCCGTAGTCGCCCCAAGGTGATCGCCCATGAGCTACATGTCGACTCCGAAAAATGCTCGATCTTGCAGAAGAAGAGGGGGCAGGATGCAAGAAGAAACGGTCAGCGGGCGAGGAAGTGGAGCGACTCTTGGAGGCCAAATTCATTAGAGAGGTGAGCTTCCCTAAGTGGCTCGCCAATGTGGTCATGGTAAAGAAGCCCAGCGGTAAATAGCGGACGTGCGTGAACTTCACTGACCTCAACAATGCCTGCCCGAAAGATAGCTTCCCACTGCTGAGGATCGATATTTGGTGGACAACGCCTCTGGATACGAGCTGCTGACCTTCATGGACGCCTTCTTCGGATACAATCAAATCCAAATGGCGCCCAAAGATGAGAAGAAGATGTCGTTCATCACTGATCGAGGGACGTTCTGCTACATCAAGATGCCTTTCGGCCTGAAGAACATCTGGGCGACCTATCAGCAGATGGTGAACAAGATCTTTCACCCTTAGGTCGGCAGGAATCTGGAGGTCTACATTGATGATATGCTGGTAAAGTCCAAGAAGGTCGAGGATCACCTCGTCGATCTTGATGAAACCTTCCAGAAAGTGCGGTGCTACAATAAGCGGCTCAACCCGACGAAGTGCATCTTTGGTGTTTAGTCTGGAAAGTTCATCGGCTCATGATCACGAAGCGAGGAATCGAGGCCAACCCCGACAAGATATCTGCCCTCATCAACATGAGCGAGCCAAAGACGATCAGAGATTTGCAGAAACTTAATGGCCGGATCGCTACACTTGGGAGATTCTTGTCCAAGTCCACCGAGAGGTCACTGTCGTTCTTCAAAATCTTGCGGAAGGCCATCGACGTGAGGATGGGTGTGAAGAAGTGAGTGGAATGGGATGACAACTGCACCCAAGACTTCGGCGAGCTTAAAGCATATCTGCAAGCCTGCCACTGCTCGCTATGCCGGAGGAAGGAGAGTAGCTCGGCCTCTATCTCACCGCCACCGAAGAAGCTGTTAGCTCGGTCCTAATCAGAGAGGAAGGTGGGATTCAGAGGCCGATCTACTATACAAGTCAGGTGCTCCGGGAGGTGGAGACCCACTACAGCCTGATTGAGAAGGTCGCCTATTGCATAATATTAACAGCGAGGAAGCTCCGGCCCTATTTCCAAGCGCATTCCATCGTCATCTACACAAACTTACCACTTGAGAAGAACTTGAGGAGGATGGAGAGGTCGGGCAGAATGCTGAAGTTGTCACGACCCGCTTCCCTAAAATGGAGGCGAGACGTGAAAAGGTCCGCACGAGAGTGGAGCTGTGAAGCCCCAAACCCGATAAGCGTCCACAATACATAAACAGGTCCATGTAACCACAACAGAATAGCAATAATAACACAAGGAGAGACTGAGATAAAATTCACATCTCACAAATATTGTCCAGCATCACAAATAAGTTCAACATCCAGAAAAGCCACCAGGCTAAAAGAAAAGAGTCTAAAGGCCCAGAACAAGGCCAACAAAAGTAACAACATAACAAAGCATGGGTGCCACGCACCAATAATAAACAACTGCCTAACAAAATAAAACGCAACGGAGACACTAGGACTGGTCCCCAGTGTCCACGTACTCCCCGTCAAACACAAGCTCGGGCTCGGCGTCAGCAAACACCTCGTCCTCAACGAGGTACTCGGGCTCAGGATCTAACATGTGTCACCCAAAAGAGTAAAGGGGCACATGTCAGCAAGTCTAAAAGACTTGGGCAAGGAAACTGAAAGTGAGGCATCTAGCAACCTAGCAGTTATAGTATTAAGTAATGACATGACAGTTAAGCATGATGCAACAGTTTAAAAAGAGAAGCAAGCATGCACAATGTAGCAAAAGCTACCAAATCACTAATCACTTATCATTTAGCACTTATCACTTATCACTTATCACTTATCACTTATCACTTATCACTTATCACTTATCACTTATCACTTAGTGCATAGAGAGTCCACCTGCTGGCCAGCTCGTGGCTCAGGCCGCTTATCTCTACCACTATTAATCACTTGTCACTGGTAAACACTTAGTGCATAGAGAGTCCACCTGCTGGCCAGCTCGTGGCTCAGGCCGCTTATCTCTATCACTATTAATCACTTGTGCACTAGAGAATCCACCTGCTGGCCGGAGTGGCGGATCAGGCCAACTCGGGGCTCAGGCCGCTTATCTCTTACCCCACCCATATGTGTCGAGCGTTGGGGTTTCCAACTCACTAAGCTCGCTTCTGGAACACGAGCCAGGAATATAATATTGTAGCGTGCGCTACGCAATCACGATGAATAATCACTATGCAAAGACATGAACAGATATTTGCGTACCGTTAATTTAAATTAAACGTGACAGGCAAAATGCAATGACATGAACATATTCGCGTACCGTTAATTTAAAGTAAACATGACATGGTAATTGTGCAACATGCTAATAGTCGGAATTAGCTTCGTTGTCAAGCTAATTCCCCAATTTGCGCCTAGGCGAGTTTCATTTCGTCGCCTAGCCTCTTTTACGCCTACAACATGCAAATGGCCTAAAACATGGCCTAAACCCTAAGTGGCAAGTTTCACTTGCCTAGCACCGGGGATGACGATCAACCTCGTCACACGGATGCTATCTACGAGGAAATCGCGGGAGAAGACGGAAGGAACACTCCGGGGTACCCTAGGATCAAATCTGGAAGAGATTGGAGAAGTTTGGGGAAACTAGGGTTTTGGGTGATTTGGGGATTTTGATGGGTTTTGATGAGATTTTGGGGAAGATGAGAGGTAGATAGGCTAGATGGATGGTTCGGATGATGGATTTAGGGCTTGGAATGAAGCAATGGAGCTTGGAGGAAGGTGGGGGATCAATGGGGGCGATTTTAGGGTTTAGGGTCGAGTTGGAGGGGAAGAAAACGTTTGGGTTGGGTATTTATAGGCTAGGCTGGCGGCTAGGGCAAAACTAGGGTTTACAGCACAAGTTAGTCGGTCAAAGAACAACCACTGACCGACTAGTTTGACAACTAGTCGGTCGGTCGACCAACGCAGACCGACTAAGTGTAAACAGTAGCTATAGGTGAAATTAGGATTCTAGAGTTAGTCGGTCCATGAACAAATACTGACCGACTAGTTTGGCAACTAGTCGGTCGATGAACGTTCTTAGACCGACTAAGAGTAAACAGTAACTGATACAAAATAATTTGATGAGTTAGTCGGTTCAAGAAGCATTGCTGACCGACTAGTTTGCAACCTAGTCGGTCAACCAACGTTCTTAGACCGACTAACGATAAACAGTAACTCCTGAGAAATTTAGAAAGCTAACTAGTCGGTCCAAGAAGGATTGCCGACCGACTGGATCGTCATCTAGTCGGTCGGTGGCCCTTCTTACACCGGCTAATGAGCACAGAAAGTACCGATACGGAGCGCGGGGCCCCGGGATCGATTCCTAAGACTCCTAGGCTTGATCTAATAGTTAGATACGACCGTTATGAAGCCCGTCACGAGTGACAAACCTCGAAATCGACAATCCTAAGAAAGAAGCGAGAAAATACGACGAATCGATCGAAAATGAAAACTACGGAGACGAAAACCACACAAGAGGAGAAAATCCACCAAAACATATATTATAATATATAAAATCCAGATACATGAAAAGCAGTCGTTACATCCTCCCCAACTTAAGAAAAATTCCGTCCTCGGAATTTCCAAAACTCACGAGTCCGGAAACAAAAGTGGAAAACGCTCTCGCATCTCATCCTCATTCTCCCAAGTAGACTCTCCAGGTGAACCGTGTCGCCACATCACCCTCACAAGATTAACAATCTTGTTCCGAAGCGATTTCTGACGCCTGTCCAGAATCTGCACTGGATGCTGGTCATACGTCATATCGGGGCGAACGGTAATCTCCGAAAAATCCACCGTATGAGACGGATCGCTAATGTATCGACGAAGCTGCGACACATGGAAAACATTGTGAACTCCTTCCAAAGACGGCGGCAAGGCCAAGCGATAAGCTACCTCGCCAACCCTCTCCAAAACGTCAAACGGTCCAATGTATCGCGGGCTCAACTTTCCACGCTTCCCAAAACGAATCACACCACGATTCGGGGAAATCTTCAAGAACACATGGTCACCCGGCTGAAACTCCAAAGGACGACGTTTAGCATCCGCCCAATGCTTAAAACGGTCCTGAGCAATTCTCAACCTCTCCCGAATATTCCTGACGATATCCACGGCCTCCACGATCATCTCAGGTCCCAACAACTCCCGATCACCAACGTCATCCCAACTCAATGGCGATCGACATTTCCTCCCATAAAGAGCGGCGAAAGGCGCCATGCCAATACTCGCCTGGAAGCTGTTGTTGTAAGAGAACTCCACCAAGTGTAGATGGTCCTCCCACGAACCCTTGAAATCCAACATGCACGCCCTCAGCATGTCTTCCAAAATCTGAATCGTCCTCTCGGACTGGCCATCCGTCTGCGGATGGTACGCCGTGCTGAAACTCAGACGCGTACCCAAGCTCTTCTGCAAACTCTGCCAGAACTGAGATGTGAACCTCGTGTCTCTGTCAGACACGATACTCACGGGGACTCCGTGAAGTCGTACAACTTCCTGCACGATTCACGTTACATCACTACACAAACTAGGAAAAGGAATTAAAGACGGAGAGTAAAAGAATTTTACCTCCATATATCTCCTTGCTAGCGCCTCAGTGGACTGTCCCACTCGGAACGGAATAAAGTGCGCAGATTTGGTCAATCGATCCACGATCACCCAAATCGCGTCATTCTGCTTCGGACTCCGAGGTAGTCCAGTCACGAAATCCATAGTGATGTGTTGCCACTTCCACTCCGGAATCGGAAGCGGTTGTAGCAACCCGGCCGAACGATGATGCTCCGCCTTCACTTGCTGGCAAACCAAGCACTTGGCTACGCTCCGAGCCACGCTCCTCTTCATACCATGCCACCAATAATTCAGACGAAGATCCTGGTACATCTTGGTGCCACCAGGATGCACAGAATACGGCGAACTGTGTGCCTCCACCATCAGCTCCTCTCTGATATCCCCAGCAGGCACACACAACCTGGCTCCAAACCTCAGCGAGCCATCCTCATGAATCAAGAAGTCAGTCCGCAGACCGGCTTCCACCATCTCCCGAATCCTCACCAGCTTCGGATCCTCAGCCTGGCCAGCCTTAATCCGATCCACGATCGTCGACTGTACCCGCATGTACATCAACGAAGAAGCCTCCCCAGGAAGAACAATTTCCACTCCAGACTCGCAAAAATCCTGCTGCAATCTCCACTGCGAGGTCAAAATCATCACCGCTGGCAGCCTACTCAAAGCATCTGGAACCACATTCACCTTGCCAGGGTGATACTGCAAATCAATATCATAATCCGCCATAAGCTCCAACCATCGACGCTGTCGCATGTTGAGCTCCTTCTGAGTGAAAATATACTTCAAGCTTTTGTGGTCGGTGAAAATCTTCACTTTCTCACTCAGCAAGAAGTGCCTCCAAATCTTAAGAGCAAACACAACGGCAGCCAACTCCAAATCATGCGTCGGGTAATTCTTCTCATGAACCTTAAGCTGACGAGACGCATACGCCACAACATGCCCATGCTGATGCAACACACAACCGAGACCCTTGCCAGAAGCATCGCAAAAGATCTCAAATCCACCGCTGCGATCAGGCACAACAAGAATAGGGGCAGTCGTCAACCTCTCCTTCAAAATACCAAAAGCACTCCCACAATCACCCGACCAAACATAAGCAACACCCTTCCGCGTCAACCTGGTCATCGGCTCAGCAATACGAGAAAAGTCCTTAATGAATCGCCGATAATAACCAGCAAGTCCGAGAAAACTCCGAATCTCAGACGCCGACGACGGAACAGGCCACTCCCTGATGGCCCTAATCTTCTCGGGATCCACAGAAATACCACCTTCAGACACCACATGCCCCAGAAAAGCAACTCGATCCAGCCAAAACTCGCACTTCGAAAACTTAGCATACAACCGATGCTTCCTCAAAATCTCCAACACCGTCCTCAAGTGCGAGGCATGCTCTTCCTCCGACTTTGAATATATCAGGATGTCGTCAATAAAGATAACGACAAACTTATCCAAAAAGTCGTAGAAAATCAGGTTCATCAGATTCATGAAAACTGCGGGCGCGTTAGTTACGCCGAAAGGCATAACCACAAACTCATAGTGTCCATACTTCGTCCTGAACGCTGTCTTTGGAACATCTCCCTTCTTCACCTTCAACTGATGGTAACCACTCCTCAAATCCAACTTAGAAAACACCCTCGAACCTCCAAGCTGATCAAAGATATCATCGATGCGAGGCAACGGGTATTTATTCTTAATGGTCACCGCATTCAACTCCCGATAGTCCACGCACATGCGACGCGAACCATCCTTCTTCTTAACCAACAACACCGGTGCTCCCCACGGAGACACACTAGGATTAATATAACCCTTCTGCAAAAGCTCATCCAACTGCTTCCGCAACTCTTCCAACTCTGCAGGTGCCATACGATACGGCGCCTTCGAAATCGGCTGCGCACCTGGAACAAGATCGATAGAAAATTCCAAAGCTCGATCAGGCGGCAAACCAGACATCTCCTCGGGGAAGACGTCGCCAAAATCTCGCACCACAGCTGGCCACTCCAGCTCCATCTGCATAGCCACAGCCTCCACCGGCCTGGCCCGAAATCTGACAGGACCAAGCGAACTGCTACCACGACTGAACTCAAATACTGGATGTCCGGGAATCTCGAACACCACCTTCTTCCTCCGACAGTCGATCGTAGCATAGAAGCTCGCAAGCCAGTCCATCCCAAGAACTGCATCATAGTTGATGATGTCGTGGACAATGAAATCAGCAAAAAGCTCATGTCCACAGACCACCAACGAGCAAGAATTGCAACCACGATGCACCGAGACCACACCATTCCCTGTAACGATATTCCAACTCTTGGGGAGAGGGGACGTCGACAAGGAATGCCTCTCCACGAAGCTCCGAGAAATAATGCACATCGATGCACCAGAGTCAAAGAGGACTCGTGCAGGAAATGTGCACACCAAAATCACACCTAACCAATCAATTAACAATCAAACCCTAGTCTAGCAAACAAGCAAGTTCAAGCAAACAACATAATCTAGCAATCAAGACAAAATAGGAAAGTAATAGCTAGAATGAGGATTACCTGCGATAACCTCATCCACAGCTTCGCTCTCCGCAGCGGTCATCAGAAAAGCCTGCCTCCTCGGCGGAGCAGCCTGCTGAAAAGCCTGTCTCTGCGGAACAAGAGCTGCTCCACGTCCAGCAGGAACAGACGCTCGCTGCTGCAACGGCTGGGCAGCAATAGGTGCCTTCCAAGGCTGCTTCAACCTCGGGCACTCCCTGAGAGCATGGGCAGGATCTCCGCAGGCGATACATTGCCCCAAGAACCTCCTACACGATTCCTTGACATGGCCCTCCTTGCCACAAAAATGGCAAGTCCTCCGAGCAGGCCCTACTGGCCTCTTAAACTGAACAGGCTGGTTCGGCCTGAATCCAGGCCTAACCACAGCTCTCGCCTGTTCCACAGGCCTCTTCCCAGCACCAACCACAGATCCTCTCCTCTGGTTCACGAGCAGCTCCTGCCTCTTGGCAGCTACTAGAACCTTCTGATAAGATTCCCGGTCAGAGGAGGTCACAAAGCTCTGGAGCTCCGAAGCAAGCCCCTGCAGGAACCTCTGAGCTCTCTCCTCAGCGTCCTGCACCATCTTCGGCGCAAACCGACTAAGCCTCATGAACTCCTGGTGGTACATGTCCACCGACGAATTCCCCTGCTTCAGATCGATAAAACGCTGCAGCATCTCCTCCTTGGCAGCCTTCGGGAAGAACTCACCCTCAAATCTGGCTTTGAAGGTAGCCCAAGCTATCGGCTCCACCAACAACTTCTCCTCTGCATCCCACCAATTCCTGGCGTTATCCTTCAGCTGCCTCTTCGCCAAATCAACCCATCCAGCCGGGGTGATCTTGGCCATCTTCAGATTGTCCTCGACGTTTCGAATCCACTCATCGGCAGCCAGAGGACCCTCAGAACCATCAAAATATGCGGGACCCAGCTCCCGAAATTGCTTCGCTCCTGGCTCAGAGCGAGGGGCATCCGGAAGAACCCGGGCAGCTCGAGCAGGTGGAGCATTCTGGACTTGCAAAAGCACGCCCTGCTGCACTTGCATCATCTGGATCATCATCCGCATCATCTCACCGCTGGTGGGTTCCCGCTCAGGCTCCTCATCATGAGGGAGCGCACCACTGCCCCCACCACGGGTGAAACGCCTTCCTGCCATCTAGTGACACGGAAAACAAATCAGATTAGACTCATAGCTTATGACTCGAACGTCGAACTTAGTTTATTGGACATTCTAATGTTATTATCGCTATTCCAAGAATCGCAGTTACAGAAGAGGACCTGCATGGGCCACCACTAAAACCTGTCACGACCCGCTTCCCTAAAATGGAGGCGAGACGTGAAAAGGTCCGCACGAGAGTGGAGCTGTGAAGCCCCAAACCCGATAAGCGTCCACAATACATAAACAGGTCCCTGTAACCACAACAGAATAGCAATAATAACACAAGGAGAGACTGAGATAAAATTCACATCTCACAAATATTGTCCAGCATCACAAATAAGTTCAACATCCAGAAAAGCCACCAGGCTAAAAGAAAAGAGTCTAAAGGCCCAGAACAAGGCCAACAAAAGTAACAACATAACAAAGCATGGGTGCCACGCACCAATAATAAACAACTGCCTAACAAAATAAAACGCAACGGAGACACTAGGACTGGTCCCCAGTGTCCACGTACTCCCCGTCAAACACAAGCTCGGGCTCGGCGTCAGCAAACACCTCGTCCTCAACGAGGTACTCGGGCTCAGGATCTAACATGTGTCACCCAAAAGAGTAAAGGGGCACATGTCAGCAAGTCTAAAAGACTTGGGCAAGGAAACTGAAAGTGAGGCATCTAGCAACCTAGCAGTTATAGTATTAAGTAATGACATGACAGTTAAGCATGATGCAACAGTTTAAAAAGAGAAGCAAGCATGCACAATGTAGCAAAAGCTACCAAATCACTAATCACTTATCATTTAGCACTTATCACTTATCACTTATCACTTATCACTTATCACTTATCACTTATCACTTAGTGCATAGAGAGTCCACCTGCTGGCCAGCTCGTGGCTCAGGCCGCTTATCTCTACCATTATTAATCACTTGTCACTGGTAAACACTTAGTGCATAGAGAGTCCACCTGCTGGCCAGCTCGTGGCTCAGGCCGCTTATCTCTATCACTATTAATCACTTGTGCACTAGAGAGTCCACCTGCTGGCCGGAGTGGCGGATCAGGCCAACTCGGGGCTCAGGCCGCTTATCTCTTACCCCACCCATATGTGTCGAGCGTTGGGGTTTCCAACTCACTAAGCTCGCTTCTGGAACACGAGCCAGGAATATAATATTGTAGCGTGCGCTACGCAATCACGATGAATAATCACTATGCAAAGACATGAACAGATATTTGCGTACCGTTAATTTAAATTAAACGTGACAGGCAAAATGCAATGACATGAACATATTCGCGTACCGTTAATTTAAAGTAAACATGACATGGTAATTGTGCAACATGCTAATAGTCGGAATTAGCTTCGTTGTCAAGCTAATTCCCCAATTTGCGCCTAGGCGAGTTTCATTTCGTCGCCTAGCCTCTTTTACGCCTACAACATGCAAATGGCCTAAAACATGGCCTAAACCCTAAGTGGCAAGTTTCACTTGCCTAGCACCGGGGATGACGATCAACCTCGTCACACGGATGCTATCTACGAGGAAATCGCGGGAGAAGACGGAAGGAACACTCCGGGGTACCCTAGGATCAAATCTGGAAGAGATTGGAGAAGTTTGGGGAAACTAGGGTTTTGGGTGATTTGGGGATTTTGATGGGTTTTGATGAGATTTTGGGGAAGATGAGAGGTAGATAGGCTAGATGGATGGTTCGGATGATGGATTTAGGGCTTGGAATGAAGCAATGGAGCTTGGAGGAAGGTGGGGGATCAATGGGGGCGATTTTAGGGTTTAGGGTCGAGTTGGAGGGGAAGAAAACGTTTGGGTTGGGTATTTATAGGCTAGGCTGGCGGCTAGGGCAAAACTAGGGTTTACAGCACAAGTTAGTCGGTCAAAGAACAACCACTGACCGACTAGTTTGACAACTAGTCGGTCGGTCGACCAACGCAGACCGACTAAGTGTAAACAGTAGCTATAGGTGAAATTAGGATTCTAGAGTTAGTCGGTCCATGAACAAATACTGACCGACTAGTTTGGCAACTAGTCGGTCGATGAACGTTCTTAGACCGACTAAGAGTAAACAGTAACTGATACAAAATAATTTGATGAGTTAGTCGGTTCAAGAAGCATTGCTGACCGACTAGTTTGCAACCTAGTCGGTCAACCAACGTTCTTAGACCGACTAACGATAAACAGTAACTCCTGAGAAATTTAGAAAGCTAACTAGTCGGTCCAAGAAGGATTGCCGACCGACTGGATCGTCATCTAGTCGGTCGGTGGCCCTTCTTACACCGGCTAATGAGCACAGAAAGTACCGATACGGAGCGCGGGGCCCCGGGATCGATTCCTAAGACTCCTAGGCTTGATCTAATAGTTAGATACGACCGTTATGAAGCCCGTCACGAGTGACAAACCTCGAAATCGACAATCCTAAGAAAGAAGCGAGAAAATACGACGAATCGATCGAAAATGAAAACTACGGAGACGAAAACCACACAAGAGGAGAAAATCCACCAAAACATATATTATAATATATAAAATCCAGATACATGAAAAGCAGTCGTTACAGAAGTGGAGTGTCAAGCTCAGCGAGTTCGACATCATTTACAAGCCCAGGGCGACGATCAAAAGTCAGGCATTGGCCGACTTCGTGGCGGAGTGCACCATCAAAGAGATTGGCAGGGCAGCGCCCGACGCCCAACCGGACACACAACAACACCTCACCGACGAGAAACCTCCATCTACTTCCGCGCAGTCTGGAGGTGAGCTGTGGATCATCCATGTCGATGGGTCGGCCACGGGGTCGGAAAGCGGAGCTGGCATTGTGATCGAGACCCCGGAGGGAAGCCTGCTGGAGTACGGACTCTGCCTCAACTTCTCGACGACCAACAATGTGGCAGAGTACGAGGCCGCTATCAATAGGCTGAAGCTCTGCAAGTTGGGGTCAACGAATGTGCTGTTAATCAGCGACTCAAGGCTCGTCGTCCAACGAATTGAAGGCAGTTTCGAAGCAAAGGAAGATCTGATGAAGCTGTATCTAAAGTACGTCCGTGCCGAGCTACTCAAATTCAAGAAGGCCGTGGTACAGCATCTCCCGAGGTCGAACAACCTCCACGTCGACGCCATCTCGAAATTGGCATCCTCTTCTCTGGATGAGATTGGAAAATCCATCTACATCGAGAACCAACAGACACCAAGCCTGGGGGATGGCGATCTGCTATATGTCGACCGGGAGCAGTATTGGATGAGCCTGATCGTCGCCTACCTAGAGAGCGGATCCCTGCCACCGGATAGACTAGAGGCACGAAAGATCAAGAGGCGGGCTTTGACGTTCGTGATCTTCGGCGATGTGCTTTACCGAAAGCACCGCGCAAAATACAATGTCTTGCCCTATCTAAAGTGCCTTGGGCCAAAGAGGGAAAAGGAGGTCGTCCATGAGATCCATGAAGGGCTTTACGGGAATCACTACGGAGGCCGCACACTAGCGTACAAGGCGATCAGACAAGGCTATTATTGGCCGACCATAGTGAAGGATGCAACCAACTACGTCAAGCAGTACATGGAGTGCCAAAGATTCTTCAAACACACGACGGCCCCGCCAGCCGATCTGATCCCGATCCTTAGCCCGGTCCCATTCGTCAAGTGGGGGCTCGACATCCTCGGCCAGTTTCCCATGGAGGCAGGAGAGATGAAGTTTCTCGTCGTCGCTGTTGACTATTTCACAAATTGGATTGAGGCAGAGCCGCTGGCGCGCATCACCTGGGTGGACATGAAGAACTTCGTCTAGAAGTCAATTATATGCCGCTTCGGGGTACCTCGCTCCATAGTGACTGACAATGAGAAGCAATTCGACTACGTGGACTTCGGGAGCTTCTACTCTGATTGGGGCATCAACCTTCATTTCGCCTCCGTGGCGCATCCGTAGTGCAATGGCCTCGCCGAAGCAGTGAACAAGTGCATCCTGGAGCCATTGAAGAAGGTCAACAACACCCCTGGGTCTTGGCCTGAGGAACTACCCGACATCCTTTGGTCCTACCGCACAACATACAAAGCGTCAACTGGCGAGAGCCCCTTCTTGCTAGCTTATGGTGCAGATGCCATCGTCCCGGTGGAGGGCGACGAGGAATCTCTCCGACTCCAATACTTCAACGAAGAAGCCAATAAAGAGGGCCTCGACATCAATATTGAGCTCGTCGATGGGGTAAGGGACCGTGCGCTAACAAGTTTGATCAAGCACAGCCAAAGGATGGCGATGTACTACAATTCCCATGTCATGAAGCAGAGCTTCAGAGTCGGCGACCTTGTCCTCAGGGACGCCACCTTTAGACCCGAGCTCGGTCGTCGAGGCAAGCAATCTGCAAAATGGGAAGGCCCCTACATCATAACAGACGTCGTTGGACCGACGACGTATATTTTGGCAACCATGGAGGGCGAGGAGCTGGCCCATACTTGGAATGCCGAGCATGTGCTCAAATATTATCAATAAATGCACTTGTATATTCAGTCAAAATCTTCAATAAATTGATGCATTTGTACACTCAGTGAGTTAGCTGTGTAGGGTTTTCTGGGACCCTTAGGGCACAAAAATTCTATTCTCGTCCTAAGTCGGACGGAACATAGACAGAAAAAGAATTTGCAGCGGAAGAAAAATCTAGTTAATCTAATTAACATGCAGTTAAAACAATTTTAACTTTGCCCTTAGGTATAAAACCCTTAGCCAAGATCTATGCCGACTTGGGATGGATCTGATCATCCCAAGAAGGATCTAGCCTACTGCAATTAAATTAAACTAATGCTTAAACACATACCCGGAATCTCAACCCTGGAGCAGGCGAGATGTTCCGCACCGTCTTCCGAGCCGCTCCCGTCCCACGCCGAGCCGCTCCCCGAACCGCTCCTCGAACCGCTCCTCGAAACGTGCTGCATCCCGAGGCGAGCAATCCTCGTGTCGCCGAGCCAACCACGCACGGAAGAAAGTTTCACGTGAGTGAAACCTTCGCCTAGATTTTGGATCTGAATCCAAACTCCTTTGCGGCTTTGCTAGAGCCCTCAAGAGTAAGGCAGAAATTTAGGGAGATAGAAGAAATATTAATTTAAGCTTAGATCCGAGCATGCTCCAACATTTACGAGAGCCGCTCAGATCTAGAGCTTGGGACGAGTTTTGAGGAGGAGAGCAGACCCCTATTTATATAGGCGGCTGACTGCTCCCCTTTACTCAAAATCCGACGTGGGACTAAATTTAGAGTTAATTAAATCAAGTTAGTTTGCACTTCACAAAGTGCAAACTTCCGTGAATTTTAACTCCCTCACCGTTGAACTTCAGGATTGATACAACCTATTAATTCGAAGGGTGTTCAACGGTGAACACATAGGAAAAAACCGTTCGTCGATCGGAGTTCGTTTGACCATTCAATTGTATGTCCAAAGTTCAGCCTACGACTTGTTTTTCGCAAAAACCAGCCGTCAAATCTGCCCAATAAACCTAGGGTTCTGCACCCATTAGTGGGGCCCAGCAAGTGGGCCACACAGCCCCCAAAAAGCTGACTGCGCGCCTGGCGCCTGGCGCAAGCGCCCAGGCGGGTGCCTGGGCCGCCTGAGCCTGCGCCCAGGCGCCTGGGCGCCCAGGCCCAGGCAGGCCTTCGCGTTACTGGACTTGGCCAGTAGTCTAGGCCAGACCCAGTCTGGCCTGGGTCTGCCTGATCTGGCCTGATCTTGCTCTTAGATCTGTTTTGGGCATAACTTGGGCATTTGGCATCCGATTTGGACGCCGTTCGAACCTGGGCGTAGACCGGGACATTCCCGTCTTACCCGTGAACTTTCCTTGCATTTATTTTATTAAATATTTTCTTAAACTATTTAAAACACATTTAATCTATTTTGCATCGTATGCAAATAAGTCCCATATCTAGGCTTAAATATCATTTGCATCAAAATGCAATTTTCTCTTCCTTTGCATCAAATGCAAATTATTCTCCCTAACTAATTTCTACCTATTACTAGACAAAGATCGCACTCTGTGTGAGACCCTACAGCCTGACCCTTACAACAGGTTGGGCTCGAAGCCCTATACGGCAGTGACCACGAGCAGTGGTTGCCGTCCCTGCTTCAGGAATCATCATTATGTGGTTGACTCATTGACATGAGTCTTGTCGGGACCACCCTGACTGTTTCCATGATGAATTCCGTAGTTATAGTCTCTTCGTCTTAACTATGTCGTGTAGATCAAGTCTAGGGTACGGTCAAACTGTCAACCCTAATAACTTGACTCCGGTTAGTTTCTATCGATCTTTAGTCAAATAATGTAGGACTTCTTCCAACAAACTCTGGCAAGAGATTTTACTAAAGACCGAACTAACCCTACGACACTAACTCACATTGACCGGGAGAGATGAATCCTCTCTTGGTCATTACTCTCCTCATACGCTTCAAGTGTCACCCAATCAAAAGACCTTTCGACAGGCCTTGCCTCGAAGCTAGGTCAGTTGATCTAAGTGGCACTGTTCACGCATAGGTTTGTCAAAATGACCTCAAGTCAAAAGACCAACTAGCCTATCATCACTCAGAGTCATCATTGACAGATTGGTCAATATAACCATATGATAACTCTTGTGGATCGTTCAGTGAACTCATTCTCTAATGAGCACCTGTGTCTCGTCTCTGACTTCGCCAAGTCGAACGATCATGAGATCATCGCCACCGCTAAACGGTGAAGACTAAGACACAATGGTCTATCCGATGTTTCGATATCCTTGTCTCGAAACATCTACGACCACGAACCCTTTTAGACTTATGTTACAGACGGTCAAACATTTCTCCATGATCAAGATACTCATCTCGATACATGTTTGACCTTGCATAAATTCTCAGGACTATACCTAAGTTAATATCTAATGTTTACTACATTATAAAATAACTTAGATAAATTATTACCAAACAGCTTACTGTTATTTCGAACAAGATGTTTGTGCTATTCACACAGAGATAAATAACCTTAAGGGCATCATATCTCTACAAGCTGAATTTGCATTTTAGCCCTCCCCTAAAAGCTAAGAGCACCTATGCGAAGGTCAGCTATACGTTGGGAAGCCCAAGCCTTCGCAAGACAACCAACAGTCTCAAAGACCTACATGGCAGCTCGCCCATCAATAGAGGCCACGGGGTCGGCTCCTCCATATCGCCCCTTCTCGACAGCTCGCTCACCAACAGAGGCCGAGGGGTCGGCTCCTCCATATTGCCCCCCTCTCGGTCGCTCGTCACCAGATCCGAAGCGGATATGCGGGGTCGGCGACGGCCCAATAACCGCCTGACTACAGAGGTTATGGGATCGACGATGGCCCAATACCCGTCCTCTCAAAGACCTACGGGGCAGCTCGCCCACCTATAGAGGCCGGGGGTCGGCTCCTCCCTATCGTCCCCCCTCTCGGCAGCTCGACACCAGATCTGGAGCGGACATGCGGGGTCGGCGAGGGCCCAATATCTGCCCTCTCAAAGACCTCCAGGGCAGCGCCCACTAATAAAGGCCGCAGGGTCGGCTCCTCCCTATCGCCCCCTTTCGACAGCCCGCCACCAGATCCGGAGCAGACAAACGGGGTCGGTGATGGTCCAATACCCGCCCGATTGCCGAGGTTGCAGGGTCGGCGATGGCCTAATACCCGCTCTCTTAAAGACCTCCGGGGCAGATCGCCCACCAATATAGGCCGCAGGGTCGGCTCCTCCCTATCGCCCCCCTCCCCCTCGGCAGCTCGCCACCAGATCTGGAGCGGACATACGAGATCGGCGACGGCCCAATACTCGTCCGATTATAGAGGTTGTGGGGTTGGCGATGGTCCAATACCCGCCCTCTCAAAGACCTCCGGGGCAGCTCGCCCACCAACAGAGTCCGCGGGGTCGGCTCCTCCCTATCGCCCCCTCTAGGTAGCTCGCCATCAGATCCGGAGCGGACATGGGGGGTCGGCAACGGCCCAATACCCACCCGATTACAGAGGTTACAGGGTTGGCGATGGCACAATACCTGCCCTCTCAAAGACCTCCGGGACAGCTCGCCCACCAATAGAGGTCGCGGGGTCGGCTCCTCCCTATCGCCCCCTCTCGGCAGCTCGCCACCAGATCCGAAGCGGACATGCAGGGTCGGCGACGGCCCAATACCCGTCCGATTATAGAGGTTGCAGGGTCGGCGATGGCCCAATATCTGCCCTCTCAAAGACCTCCGGGGTAGCTCGCCCACCACAGATGTCGCAGGGTTGGCTCCTCCCTATTGACATCCTCTCGGCAGCTCGCCACCAGATCCGGAGCGGACATACGACTCTACAACATTCTACTTCTCCTCAGCCTTAGGATCGGTAATGATAGAATGTTGGGGGCATACACATACAAAGGCACATGTCGCAGAACGAACAAAACGAACAACATCGAAAAAGGGGAAAAATTTTCAATTTTATTTTGTTTAACCTTTTACATCTCAGGATCAAAACAAAAAAGGACTCCAGGCTCGGCCCCAGGGCAGGCCATACATTCTCGCCCAAGCCTATGGTGCCTCGACCATACTGCCACTCCCTTGACTGATACCCTATGGGACCTGGGAGTCTGCCTGGTCGCCTCCATGGTCGTCGCCGGTCGGAATCTCCGCCATCTCGGCCTCAAAGGCAGTAGAAGCCTCTGCTTCATCATCGGACGCTACTGACAGCCAGACGAAATCGATCTCCATGTTGGGGTAGAGCTTCCCTAACCTCACCTTGGCCCTCTCGAATCCGGCCTCCTGACTGTCGTCGAAGCCCTCCACCCTCATGGCAATCAGGGTGGGGACGAGCTCGCTGGTCTGGTACTGGAGAACGGCCTGGACCCTGACCTTGTTTAGGTCGAACTTCGCCATCTCAGCATTTTGCTGCTCCAGATCGACGATCTTCGTCGTCGTGACCTCTTTCTCCGAGGCCAGGAGCTTCTCGGTGGTTACCCTCCGGGTCTCTTCTTCGCGGACCCTCTCTTGCAGCTCCTCGGTGGCCTTGTCCAGCCTGGCGGTCTCGTCCTTTTAGGTCTTATAATCCTCCCGGACATTTACCAGCCTCTCAGTGTATCCTTCAGATTCGCCTTGGCATCCTTGAGGGCGGTCGCCTTCCTCCCCAGAGCCGCCTCAAGCCGATTTACCTCCGATGTGTGTCATTGGAGAGACACCAGAGCGGCGACCACCTACAAAGAGGATCAAAAATCATAAGCGTATCAGAGTAGGAAGAAGTCCAGCATCTTACGCGAAGGGCGACAAACCTGCATGCTATGCCAGACGGCCGTGTCGCAGAGGCGTGCTGCACCAACATTCAACAGGGACTCTCGGTCCCTCAGTAGCATGCTATTCTCCGCCAGGCGGCCTGCCAGACCGGCTTTATCGAAGACGGACTCATGGGCCCCCACCAATTAGCGCAGCGCGACGATCGTCTCCGGCGGGATGGCGAGAACCGCCTCCTTCGTCGACTTGAAGGTGGCCAGTGCGGCCTCACAGCTCGGATAACCTGGCATCCCCAGCCCGGACAGCAGGCACCCATAGGGTCAGGTCGCGACTACTGGATGGCTTGTAATGGTAGGCACTATCGAGGGTCTCAGTGGGACGACCGAACCAAGGGGGACGGCGGTAGTGACGCTGATCGATGGGCCTTGGTACTCAGCGGCCACAGGGCTGACTGCAGGCTCCTCTGGGTCGAGGTTGACCAGTTCGCCTGCTGTCGCCTCACTGGTACGGGAAGTACGAGCTTGGGCCACAGGCTCCTTCCTCGATTTCTTTGTCCGCTCCCCTTTCTCGGTCCGAGCGATGGCGGTCGCCTCCAGACTCCGCTTCTGCCCGGCCTATCCCAAGCTCCTTAAGGCGGGCTGCTGGCCCTTGCCCTTGCTCGACGGCTGCTTCGACGACGCCTCCCTCGCTATCTTTATCACCTCCTCCATGGACATGCTCATGGTCGTGCCTTCAAAAAGAAAACAGATCACGGTGAGCATTTCAGAAGTTGTTTGCAAAACTCGGAGTACCTTCAAACCAGACGTGTTAGGCGATCATCTCGTCTGCGACCGGGTCTTTAAAGACCATGCTCTCCATTGGGATTGATCACTGCTTATTTTACACCTTTTTTCCGCATGTTTGCATGCCATTTAGATCGCCCAAATCATGTTTTTCACGATATATCGACGATATTGCGATGCTTTTCACGATTTGTTGTTTTTGTCGCATTTCAGGTGATTTGGCGCGATTTGGAGTGATCATGAGATGCGCTCACGATAGACGGCCACCGACGACCTCCCCGAGGGTTATTTTGCTATTGGAGAGGAGCGGAAGAAGAATGGACGTCGCCGAAGCGACGAGGAGGCCAAAACGACCAGTTTGGGCATTTTTTGTGTCCCACTCGGCCGAGTGGAGGAGCCACTCGGCCGACCAGCGAGACACTGCTCGGCCGACCCGTTCAGACACGACTTCCATGTGTACTCGGCCGAGCGACGGAGACCACATCGGCCGAGTGACGATACCACGTCCGCCCGAGTGGCGCCCAGACGAAGGCCCTCAAAAAGATCGAAGTTACTGTTTTTCGGCCATCTGAGCTTCAGAAGACCCACTCGGCCGAGTGGCAAATCCTGTCCGCCCGAGTGAAGTGAAGCCATCGGCCGAGTGACGACAACTCACTCGGCCGAGCCGCCCCCGAACTGAAGACCCCTGAAGTCCCCGACTTACTGGAAAATTGACAGGGTTTTCACTCGGCCGAGCGACTTTTGTCACTCGGCCGAGTGCGATGCGCAGCCTGTAGCGAAATTTGCGGAAAACAGGCTGTGCAGGGGCATTTTGGTCAGGATTTTTAGACGATTTTTGGGGCTATTTAAGCTCTGTTTTTACCCTAGTTTGAGGAGCGACCTCTCAGATTTTTTGCAGCTTTTTGAGTCTACTTTTTAGCTTTATTAATTGTGATTGGAGAAGAGAAAAACTTGGATTTTTGTTGGGTTGATTGAAGATCTACATTGGTTTGCACTTCTCTTCCCCAAAAACTCTATTTTTATTGTTTATAACATTGTTGTGATGAATTCAATTGTCTATTTCATTGCCAATTATTGTGCTATTGCTATGATTAGTGAGTAGTCTCCACGTCTTGGGGCGTGGGGATGAACCCTACAAGCCCAATTTCGTATTTGTGTTGAATTGGTAGAAATTGAGCTAGGATTGTTATTGGGGATTAGATTGGGATCGAATTACTACGGATAGCTAGGTATTCACATCAATTGGGATTTGCAAGAGATTGGGTCCCAATTCGATAGGAAGCCCTAGAAATCCGAATTGGGTTGGAGTCGGATTTTCGAAGTATCGGTTTGCAAGAAATTGGACCGATGCTAGGATCTCCGGTTGCAATTCCATGCCGATACCCGTTTGCAAGAGATTGGACGGGTAGGAACTATCCTAATCTAGATTGTGGACCGAGTTTGCAAGAGATTGGGCTCGGTGCGCAATTGGACGATGATGTTGATCCTAATGCTAGCTTCCCTAGGCTAGGGTTTGCAAGAGATTGGACCCAAACCCAGGATAGCTATAGACCGGCAACAGCGCGAGAGCGTGAGCCTGGTTCCACATTTAGTTGCAACTAGTTCATCCAAATTCTCATCCTAGCGATTTCGATACCGGCGAACCACAATTGTGAAATACGGTGAGTAGTGGGGATTCCCCATTCCCTAGGCGTTTTCTATTTGATTTGATATTTCGCACTTTTGTCTGACGATTGTGACAGGATCGCCCAAGGCAATTATCCCTCTGAATAGCCAGGTTGATTAGGAGCAAGCACGGTCATTCGTCCTCCCTGTGTTCGATACCCGCTCGCCGCTATACCGTGCGCTTGCGGTAAAACTACAACCGTCGCCTCGGGACGTGTACGCCGGGGCGCGATCAAGTTTTTGGCGCCGTTGCCGGGGAGGCGATTGCGTTTGATTCTTTTTCACCTTAGCTATTTCTTTCTTTTATTTTCTTTTTATTTTATTTCTTTTACCATTATTATTTCCTTTGCTATTCTTACCTAACCCTTCCACGGTACTAATCATCTCTTTGAAACTCTGTTTTCCCTGTGCATGTACACGAGATCTACGGCGGACCCCGAAGCCTTATTATTCGATCCCGAGATCGAACGTACCGCGCGGAGACTCAGAGCGGAAAGGAGACAATATCCGGAAGGGCGGTTTATGACCAACCGGGAAACTCCCGAAGAATTGGCGGAGAGAATGGCGAGAATAATTTCTATTCGCGATAGGCTTCGGCCTAAAACCTCTTCTACTACGTCATCCATCGCCGTGCCGGAGTTGGCGGCCGACAAGAACTTCGAGCTAAAGACGGGATTGGTGGTTTTGATGCAACAAGACCCATTTCATGGGAACGCTCACGAGAACCCCCACTACCACATCCAATCATTCTTGTCGAAGTGCGCCACTTTCCAAATGCCGGGGGTCCCGATCGATGCCATCAGACTGCGCCTCTTCCCCTTCACGCTAAAGGACAAAGCGCTCTATTGGCTGAGGACGCAAGCTGACGGAGTTTTCACCTCTTGGGACGGGTTGGCGGATGCATTCATTGATAAATTCTATCCACCATCCAAGACGGTGAAGATCCGGAGCGCTCTCATGTCCTTCAAGCAAGGACCACATGAGACGCTCTATGAAGCTTGGGAGCGATTTAAGGATTTGCAGCACCAGTGCCCGTACCACAGTATAGAAGATTGGGAGTTAGTGCATAGCTTCTACAACGGTCTCCAACCGGGGACCAAACAAATTATTGATGCCGCGGCGAATGGTGCAATCTTGTCAAAGACTTCCGAGGAAGCTACGGCCCTAATTGAGGAGATGGCCTCTAATAACCAACAATGGGGCGATGAGCGAGGACACTCTACGTCCTCCTTAAAGCCGACTAGCATCTACGAGGCAAAGGCCGTAGCAGAGCTTACGAACAAATTTGATTCTCTCCACAAGGTGGTGGAGAGATTGGAGAAATTCATCACGGAGCCCCAAGGAAGCCCTTCCACCTCCGCGCCGGCAAGCCAAATGAGTGATTGGCAAGACCAATCTCAAGCCATGTATTCGGGAGGAGAGCAAGGAGAAGGATCCTTGGAGCAAGTGCAATATGTTGCGGGGAACCAAGGTTATTGGTCCAATCCGGCCACAAGAAATCACCCGGGATTCTCCTACGCCAACAATGAAGGAGCTTTGAACCCGCCACAACAACCGCCTAATCAAGCTCGACCACCACCACCCCAACAACAATACTATCCGCCGAGGGGACCTACACAACAAAACTTCCAACCGAAGCAACAAGTCCCACCTTATAGGCCTCTCGGATACAATCAAGGGTGGAGGAATCAAAACCAAAACCCTCCGCAAGCTCCACAACGATCCGATTTCGAAACTAGAGTGGAGGCGTTCATGGTCGAGCAAAATAAGGTGAATGCTACTTTGAAGGCGGGGCAAGAATCTCTCAATACCGTAGTGGCTCAAATATCGGAGCAATTAGCGTTGCTCAACCGGAACACTCAAAGATTACAGGCGCAACCGGAGCAAAACCCACGGGGCAACACGGGCCACATCAACGCCGTAGTTGCCGTCACTACTAGAGGCGGGAAGGACACCACCCCCGCCATGATTCCTATTGAGGAGGCCGTGGAGGAAAGTTTGGAGCCGGTTGAACCGATAGTCGAGATTGAAAAGGAGAAGGAGCCACAAGACAAGGAGAAATCTAGGGCGGAGCTATTAATTGAGGAGAGGCGCTTCATGCCACCGGTCCCATTCCCCCAAAGACTAGCGAAAGCGAAAATGGAGAAAAGGCTAGCGAAATTCCTCGAGTATCTAAGAGGAGTTAGCCTAAATATTCCCTTCCTTGACGCCATCATCGAGATCCCCACATACGCCAAATTCTTGAAGGACTTGATTTCGGGGAGAAAGAGGAAGGAGAAGATCATGCTAGCCGAGGAGGGCTCTTGGTTCACCAAGAGAGAAAAGGAGCCGGCAAAATTTAAAGATCCGGGGAGTTTTCGGATTCCTTGCACTTTGGGCGGCATGCCTCTTCAAAAGGCGTTGGTCGATCTTGGGGCTAGTGTGAGTCTCATGCCCCTCTCCATGTTCTTAAAGCTTAACACCGGGACAAAGTTGAAACCCACCGACATGCGCATTCAATTAGCCGACGGACGGATAACAAGGCCGGTGGGGATTGCCGAAGACATCCCACTTCAAGTCCCGGGTGGAATATGCTTGCCATGTGACTTCGTCATCATGGACATTAAGGAGGAGGGAGACACCTCATTGATACTTGGGCGCCCATTCCTCGCCACCGCCGGAGTCATCGTCGACGTGCGCGAAGGTACCTTAACCTTAAACGTCGGAAACATCGAGGTGGAGCTCCACATTCCCAAGGCAATGAAGCACATGCCTTACCATGAGGAGCTCGATTATATGGACCTCCTTGATGAGGTGATAGAGGAGGCGATTCCTCACTCAATTGGTGCCCTTTTTGATGAAGAATTTGATGAAGGCCCGGATTTAGGCCAAGATGAAAAGATTAATGATGACTCCCCCGACTTCTCCGCTGATGAAGATGAAGGCGACGCTGATGTCGCAAGGATTCGAGAGCTCTGCAAGCTCTCGAAGTCAAAGTCTCCAAAGAAAGCTCCGCAGGAACGAAAATCGGCACCGCCGGTCAAGCCGTTGGCCGGGGCAAATGCTAGCTTGGGGGAGCCTCCCCCCAACACTATCCGAGATAGGAGACTACCGCGGGAGAACGCTACGCCGCCACGTTCGAATCCAAGCGCGCTCCCCGGAAAGTTTGACGGGTGCATCTCATATGCACTAAACATCCCGCATTGATTGAAAATTATAGGGGGTCGAGCTCACGACCTAAAACGAGCGCTTGTCGGGAGGCAACCCGACGGTTTTTGCTTTATTTTTGCTTTTTCTTTATTTTCGTTTTAGAGATTTTTAGTGTTTTGAGTCATCCGACCAAAAATTTTGTGATAACGGGTCCTATTTTTCTTGACAGGAGAGGAGATAGGTAGATCATCATGAGGAGGTTGAACGAGACGATGAGGAGCGCCCTAAGAAGGCGTTCGACGCTTAGGAGGAGCATGAAATCGACTGGAGGAAGAAAGACGGAGTTTAGAGCCTAAACGAAGACAAACAGCAGAATGCAAGGCTCACTCGGCCGAGTATACTAGTCACTCGGCCGAGTACAGAAGTTCGTCCGGCCGAGCCGCTCACGAACGAGGGAAGTCTGCTGTACCCAACTCTCTGTCTATTTTCCTCATTTCATTATAACTGCTACTCGGCCGAGTATATATACTCACTCGGCCGAGTGAAACGGATACCCTCCTTGGGCGAGTCATGCCGAGTAGCTTGAGTCACTCGGCCGAATGGACTTACTCCACTCGGCCGAGCATGGCAAAGTCACTCGGCCGAAGCGATATCGGGGAGAAATTTTTATTTGCCTCGCTCGGCCGAGTGAGTAAAGTCACTCGGCCGAGTCGTAACTTTTTAATATAAAGCCAGGGGGGCGCAGTTTTCGAAAACGAAAAAAAACCCCTTCGCCCGCGCCCCCTCAGCTTCCCCTCGCCCGATCTCGCCTCGCCCAACAGCCACTCGCCCGCGCGCGCCGCCGCTCGGCCTGCCGTCGCCGGCCGACCATCGCCGGACCCCGCCCGAGTCGCCGCCGGCAGCCCCGCCTCCGATCACCTCCGGTTCGCTTATTTTCACCGTTTTCTCCTCTCCTCGTGTATTTTTTGAGGATCCATGTGCTAAACGCCCCCCTAACCCAAATCAATTCCCATATCTATCTGTTATACCCCTATTGCTCCATACATTTTGATTATTACTCGCTGATATCGCTTTTCCATGCGCAGGTTGCTTTTTGGAGCTTAGGGGAGCTCAGGGGAGCTTCTACAGGCTGCTCAGGACTTCGTGGAGGCGCGGACTTCGCACGCTTCCACTGCTTAGCACTCGCGGCGTGTTTGGGTAAACTCTTTCCACTCTTTGTGCACACGCCGCACTTTTCACTTTTCGGCGCGCGCTCGGGGCAGATATGCCGCCCCGGACACGGCCACGGTCGAAGAGAGCTTCCGCCAAGCGGAAACGGTCGGATGATGCCGGCCCCTCCCACGAGTTGGAGGACTCTCCTCCACCGTCCCCCACACACACCGCACACCCAGCACAGCCTACAGGCCCCGCACACCCCGCACAGCCTGCAGCGCACCCACAGCCCGCACAGCCTCTCCCTGCCGATCCACAGCCACCACCACCGGCTCCACTGGTCGGGCCGCTCGGGATTACGTTCCGAGACGACGCACACCGCGCCGTCTTCGAGCGTATCTCCCAGCGCTCGATCGTACCCTCCAGGTTTGCACACCTCGCTGACCTAGGACGCCTGGGGGTACTTGAGGGACTGCTCACGTTGTACGACAACGTGGGTTGGCGCGACTTCCTTCAAGTGTCGGCGGATACTTTTACCCGTCCGACACTTGAGGTTTTGAGTTCGATCGCCCGGACCGATGAGGGATGCTCATTCTGGTTCATGGATCGAGAGTGCCAGGTCACTCTCGATATGATGAGAGCGTTTTTCTCTTGGCTCGCAGTCCCCGGAGCCGATCGCGGTTACGGCCCTACCCACATCCCCCCACCTTCTTTCGACGCCGGCGCCTTCTGGGCCCGGATCACAGGCCACCACGCTGCCTTTGACCCTAGTAGGGCCAAGGCCTCGGCCATAGTCCACCCCTGCCTACGCATTGCCCAGCGCCTCATGGCGACTACCTTTTTGGCCAGATATGAGCCGGGCACGATGTCTACGCCAGAGCTTTACATGCTCTACGCGATGACACGTCCCAGAGCTCTGTCTAGGGATGGACTCGAGCTTGTCCCCGCCGTCGTGATCGACATTGCGGCTTGGTTTCTAGACCGTATCATTGTGTCGGTGGGCGCTCGCTCACCGATATGCTGCGGCGGTCTGATCACCTTGCTTACCATGATGACCGGCGAGGACCTACCCGACGACCTGCGACGCGTTCCGGGCCCCACTTCCTTGTCGATAGACGTTATGGCCCGGATGAAGATGCTGCGTCCGCATGGTGAGCGTCACTGGGTCTGGTTGCACGGCCCCTATGGGGCCGATTACATGATTCTCCCGAGCCCTGCTCGGACTCTGATTGCACCAGCCCACGTTGACTGGATTCCGGCGATGGATGTCCTCATCCCCGCCGCCTACGTGCTCGAGGCCGAGGAGGCCGAGCAGGCCCACGCTGCCCACGCTGCCCACGCTGCTCCCGCAGACCCTGCTGCACACCCTACCGAGCCTGCTGCCCACCCCGTCGACCCTGTGGCCTCTCAGCCTGTTCATGACATTTCCACTGCTCTTGACACTTCTGTCCCCACATCTGCCTGTGTCGAGAGTACTTTTGCTGAGCCCACTTCCACCACTGTCACCACTTCCGAGGCTGTCCCCACCACTCCCGCTGCCACCTCCGGCCCTCTGTCCGTGGAGCCCCTTTGCTCGACCTTTGTTGAGAGTGGAGAGCCCTCGTTCACCGCGGTCGTGGAGACCATGGTTAGCATGATCTCCGCTGGGGTTACACCTTTTGGACCGCACACTTCTGCCCCAGCGGGAGATTCCTCTGTCTCCACTGCCGCCGTCTTCTCCGAGAGTGTCGTGGCGTCTGTCCACACTTCTGTGCCACAGACCTCTTTGGCCACCTCGTTGCCTCTTTTGCACGCCTCCTTTGCTGCCGCTGCCTCCACTTCTCGCCAGCCGGTGTCTCGGCCTCACACCGAGGCCAGGCCCACTTTTCCAGGCACGGCACCTTTTGTCCCATTCCCAGCAGGTTCCCACACACACTTCCACACACACTAGACCTGCTTCCGCTTCCACCCCAGCACAGCAGCCCACACCACCACCACCACCTCCTCCGCCTCAGGACGGAGACGGCGCGGCACCGCCTTCTTAGGCACTCTTGATGCCTTTATCCATTCCTGCCGTTGTGCTGCCCGTCTCTGCTGGGTCCTGATGCACTTTTGTCCACCCCCCCTCCCCCTCACTATTTTTGGGATTATATTTTTGATCATATCTTTATGAGCATATCATATCATATCTACTTGGGATTCTCATTTTGATCACATCTATATATATCTTTTTGGGAGAGAGGGAGCGTTTTTTTTTTGGTGCCGTATTTATTTTCATATCACTCCTGTTTGTGCATGCATCATTTCCGCATCATATTTTCATTTTTTTTTCATTTCTTTCTTTTTATTTTCATTTTCCATGCATGCATCCTCACTAGCCCCTCACACTTCTTGTCTCTCGGTGTGCCACACCTTGCACATTGAGGACACTGTGCCGTTTAGCTTGGGGGAGTGGGTCCTCACTTTCCTTTTTTTCGTTTAGCCACCTTTATTTTCAGTTTTTCACACCGTTTTTCACTTTTGCACTTACTTTTCATTATTTTTCATTTATCTTGCCATGCATCACGTTTTTCTTATTTTACTGTGTGCCGCATTTCATAGTTCTATTTTACTTTATCTTTATTTCTTTTTCATCTCATGCTAGAGATGAATTTTCTGTGATGATGTCTACGTGGAGTTAGCTTATTCTATATGCATGCTATATTTGTCGTGTCTTAGATTTCATTTCTGATATCATATGCTATGACTTGCTTTACATTTAGAAATAGTAACCCACACTTTTTCCTCATGAAAATGGATGAAATTTTATTATTAGCTGAGCCTGAATATTCATATGTATGCTATCACAGAAAACACACCAAGATTCACGCATTGAATGCCTATATCTGGAGTACTGACTTCTTTTCCTTTATCACTTCTATATGCATGAATTGTACACTTCACTTCCGGACGATTGAATGATGATTAGCTAAGATATATCTGGATTAGTTAGCTTTTTTGTGATCGAAACTGAGTAGATTAGATTACCCTGCTGAAGTTGTCGTGCATGTCTTATAGAGTGAGCCGAGAGTTATATTTATTTCTTTCTCCACAAATCTTGAACATCACTTCTCTACTTTTAAAATCATTGGTGAATCTCCCCTTAGTGATTCTATTTTATGGCATTTCCCCCGCTATTAATTCCTAGCTCCAAATCTCTTATTCCCCAAAAAAAAGAGAGAAGAGAAGAATAAAAGAGAGAAAAACATTCTTGTATATCATTACCTCTCTCTGAGTTGGGATCATTGTATATATGTTGCTTATTGCAAAAGAAAAAAAAAGGAGAAAAGAAAAGAGGAAAAATCCTCAATAAAAGATCCCATCTCGCTTACTTTCTTTCTTCTTTCCCTTCTTTGCCTTTGGAGCTATATAAAAATGGGGATGTAAATATTTTTGTGCCACCACGCTTATAGATAAGCTTGGGGGAGGAGATCCATTGATGTGTGAGAGAGCGACGACTTGACATTGCACGACAACCTAGGCTAAGTAATATTCTATACTCGGTGAGATTGTTTCCAGCTTTACGAAATCCAGAAATCTAAGCCTAGCATTCATTTCATGAAATCCATGCTTTTCTATTCTCTCTATTCTATGATGTGATACTCTTATACTCCAGATAGAAAGCGTTCAATTGAAAAGTGTGTGATCTGAGATTTGTATACCGCTTTAGATGATTCAGGCGATGTTAATTTTAAAATCATTCCGTTTTTCATGATTACACCGTTGTTCGTGGGTTTTCTATTTTCTACTTGCACTATTCTACTATGATATCAAAATGAGATTCTTTGACATGTATTTCTCACTCGGTGCATGCTATAAGAGTAGGTGAAACCCACGTCCTGAGAAAATGATCCAGCATCCTATCTTTCTTTCTTTCTTTCTTTATTTTCGTTTGGTTTTCATTCTTCTTCGTTTTTCATTTTTTTCGTTTTTCGCCGTTTTCGTTTTCCGAATCCACCGGGTTCGCTTTTTTACTTATCTTCCTCGAGGACGAGTAAGAGGCAAGCTTGGGGGATTTTGATCACTCCTTATTTTACACCTTTTTTCCGCATGTTTGCATGCCATTTAGATCGCCCAAATCATGTTTTTCACGATATATCGACGATATTGCGATGCTTTTCACGATTTGTTGTTTTTGTCGCATTTCAGGTGATTTGGCGCAATTTGGAGTGATCATGAGATGCGCTCACGATAGACGGCCACCGACGACCTCCCCGAGGGGTATTTTGCTATTGGAGAGGAGCGGAAGAAGAATGGACGTCGCCGGAGCGACGAGGAGGCCAAAACGACCAGTTTGGGCATTTTTTGTGTCCCACTCGGCCGAGTGGAGGAGCCACTCGGCCGACCAGCGAGACACTGCTCGGCCGACCCGTTCAGACACGACTTCCATGTGTACTCGGCCGAGCGACGGAGACCACATCGGCCGAGTGACGATACCACGTCCGCCCGAGTGGCGCCCAGACGAAGGCCCTCAAAAAGATCGAAGTTACTGTTTTTCGGCCATCTGAGCTTCAGAAGACCCACTCGGCCGAGTGGCAAATCCCGTCCGCCCGAGTGAAGTGAAGCCATCGGCCGAGTGACGACAACTCACTCGGCCGAGCCGCCCCCGAACTAAAGACCCCTGAAGTCCCCGACTTACTGGAAAATTGACAGGGTTTTCACTCGGCCGAGCGACTTTTGTCACTCGGCCGAGTGCGATGCGCAGCCTGTAGCGAAATTTGCGGAAAACAGGCTGTGCAGGGGCATTTTGGTCAGGATTTTTAGACGATTTTTGGGGCTATTTAAGCTCTGTTTTTACCCTAGTTTGAGGAGCGACCTCTCAGATTTTTTGCAGCTTTTTGAGTCTACTTTTTAGCTTTATTAATTGTGATTGGAGAAGAGAAAAACTTGGATTTTTGTTGGGTTGATTGAAGATCTACATTGGTTTGCACTTCTCTTCCCCAAAAACTCTATTTTTATTGTTTATAACATTGTTGTGATGAATTCAATTGTCTATTTCATTGCCAATTATTGTGCTATTGCTATGATTAGTGAGTAGTCTCCACGTCTTGGGGCGTGGGGATGAACCCTACAAGCCCAATTTCGTATTTGTGTTGAATTGGTAGAAATTGAGCTAGGATTGTTATTGGGGATTAGATTGGGATCGAATTACTACGGATAGCTAGGTATTCACATCAATTGGGATTTGCAAGAGATTGGGTCCCAATTCGATAGGAAGCCCTAGAAATCCGAATTGGGTTGGAGTCGGATTTTCGAAGTATCGGTTTGCAAGAAATTGGACCGATGCTAGGATCTCCGGTTGCAATTCCGTGCCGATACCCGTTTGCAAGAGATTGGACGGGTAGGAACTATCCTAATCTAGATTGTGGACCGAGTTTGCAAGAGATTGGGCTCGGTGCGCAATTGGACGATGATGTTGATCCTAATGCTAGCTTCCCTAGGCTAGGGTTTGCAAGAGATTGGACCCAAACCCAGGATAGCTATAGACCGGTAACAGCGCGAGAGCGTGAGCCTGGTTCCACATTTAGTTGCAACTAGTTCATCCAAATTCTCATCCTAGCGATTTCGATACCGGCGAACCACAATTGTGAAATACGGTGAGTAGTGGGGATTCCCCATTCCCTAGGCGTTTTCTATTTGATTTGATATTTCGCACTTTTGTCTGACGATTGTGACAGGATCGCCCAAGGCAATTATCCCTCTGAATAGCCAGGTTGATTAGGAGCAAGCACGGTCATTCGTCCTCCCTGTGTTCGATACCCGCTCGCCGCTATACCGTGCGCTTGCGGTAAAACTACAACCGTCGCCTCGGGACGTGTACGCCGGGGCGCGATCAGGGATCTCCTCTAGAATTTTGATGTTCTCCAGGTCGCTCCCCTCTAGGACCACTTCGGCATTCACTGAGGGATTCAGAATCCCCCAGTTCGACCTCAGAGCCAAGTCTGCCAGAGTCGAGACAAAGGCAAATCTCTCCTTCCAGTCCCTCAATTTACCCGGCAGCTCGAGGACGAGAAGTCGGCCCCTCTTTGCACAGACATAATAGTATTCCTCCTTCCTCTTCACCTCGAAGAAGTACTGGAGGAGCGGCAGCATCAGACTTATCCCGTGGATGGAGCAAAGGACGAGAAAGCTGACCATCACGTTGATGGAGTTTGGTATCAACTGAAAGAGAGAGAGTTCGAGGAAATGGAGGACGAGAAGAAGGAATGGAAGGAGCGGGAAGCGGAGCCCCAAGATGAAGGTCGGTTAGTACACGCCGACCTTGTAGTCCCTTGGGAAGCAAACTCACTCGCTGAGATCGGGGAGGCAGGCTATGTAGGGGGGCCGGATATACTTGGCATAGATCTTGGGGATCGCGGAGGGCAGTAGCTGAGACATTTGGACCAGGATTTCTGCAGGGACCGCAGCCGTGGCTCCACTGCCGCCTACGACCTTGGCGGTCGACTTGGGCGCCTTCCCTTTCTTAGGGTCCATCTTGATCACCGACGATGAAGCGACGGCCTGTTCAACTACCGTGTCTCCCACTCGTTGTTCCAGCCTGGACATCGACGGCATCTCCGATGCCACCGGTTCTGACTCGATGGCACCACTCCCGCCAACCTGCCCGAGGTGTTGTTCGACATGGACATTTGAAGAAGAAGCAACAGCGAAAGAAGCAGCGAAATGCATCGATCGGATCGAGAGTATACCTAAAGCAGAATAGAGGAGCGGAGCTCCGACGAACGAACAGACGGCGATCGACGGCAGCCGCTCTCGGTGACGAAAGGGGGGAAAGCTGAAATTTCGTTCAGGTAAAACCCTCTCCATCTCCCTCTCCGTCTCTATTTATAGGATGAGGCTGGCGAGCACAACCGTCAGATGTGGGCCACGTGGTGAGATCCGAGTGAGTCTGAGCTGGCACCTCGAATTCTTCCCCAATCACGTCAGCCACGTGTCATCTTTTCAGCAGACGGACGCCTTGAACTCTCCTTGTCGTCGGATCACCATCATGACTTTTGTGATTCTGCAGGCAGGTCTCATTGAATGCTGCTGACCAGCCTTCATGCAGTGGGAGTACGATTCGTCATCCAAGCTGAAGCTGGGCTTGCCGTGTCGAGCTTGACTGACGGGGGAAATTGTTACGACCTTAAGGCCGGCCCATGAAATTGAGGCCCGTATGTACTGGGGGCCCAAGGGAACACCTCACCGACCCCCCGGAAGGGGCACTAGCCCAAG
Source organism: Scilla litardierei (assembly GCA_030789695.1). Lineage (NCBI taxonomy): Eukaryota > Viridiplantae > Streptophyta > Magnoliopsida > Asparagales > Asparagaceae > Scilla > Scilla litardierei. The sequence goes on from CM061137.1 coordinate 139,760,209, forward strand.
GGAAAGATCGCCACTATCCAGGGAAGCTCGCATCTCCCCGCCACTAGCTCAGCTACAAGGTCAACCAGAGAAGTTCGCTCGTCCGACCGTTAAGCTCACCGTGCCGAGGATAAGCTCATCTACCCTCCAACAAGAAGCACCGTTCGAAGGAGCCAAGGTTGGTTTCCAAGCTTGGCTCGTCCCCGAGGGCGGCCATGCATAAATATCTCTTACAAGGTGACGTAGGCTCACCTCCTATCCGTTAATGCCAGAGGTTAATGGCGAGAACTGATGGTCGACCCTCACGTCTCATTAATGCACCTGACACCATCTGACACCATTAATGCACTAAATATCTATGACACAGCTCGTCAACATATTGCTTTACCACGCGAGTGCCGGCTGGGTTGATTCGACAGCTGACAGGAAGGCGAGCAATCGCATCTCAGCCCTATAAATACCCCCTTCTGCCTCCATAGAGGAGTTGATCAGTTAAAACCTCTAACTCATTCCCATATTAAAGCTCGGATATCTTCCGTATATTTACGCCTTCCTCTTAAGCGCACCACGCTTCGCTATCTGTCTTAAGATCGCCAAGCGTGCCCAATGCATACATTTCACGTCACTTGCTTACATAAACATCGGAGAGGCTACGGGTTGACGGCCAGCTCCGCCTTTCTGACGAGTTGTTATTCTCGCAAGAAGCTCGCCTCAGCTACCTAGAGGCGGCGACCGTTGACAACCTTGAACCCTTCACCTTCGAAGCGAGTTCTGGGCTGTGCAAAACTCGTCGTTAGTCAAAAACTTGTAACCATTGTACCCGTGATTTCCAGTAACAAATAAATCTCATTATTGGCGGATTTGACCTGTAACAAATATAAATATGAAAGCATTGAAAGAATATATCCGAAACTTTGCTTCCACAGAAAACAAAGTGTCGTTTTCAACTACAATTTTAGCTCCCCAAAGCAAGCCGCCTCCGCGCCTCCGAGACTGTTCTACCCAAAGCAAGCCGACAGCGCACCTCTAAGCCAATCACTCGTCGAAGAAAGTTTCACTTGAGTGTGATCTGCATCTAAGACATTGGATCGAATCCAATTCTCCTCCTCATCTTGCTAGGACGCGAACAAAGGAACAGAAGAATTATAGGAGGAAAGAATAATTTTTGTCTCGGATAGAGCGTGCTCAAAACTTTTCGGAGCTACTCGATTCGGAGACTTGGTGCAAATTTTTCAAGGGGAGCCAGCCCATATTTATATAGGAGGCCGGACCCCTTGCTCATCTCACGAGCAACGTGGGACTAATAATTTAGGGGAGAAAATTAAATTAGTTTTGCCTTCACTAAGGCTAAACTTCAAGTAATTTTCTCTCCATCACCGTTGAGCTTCACAAGTGATACAACCTATCAAATCGAATAACTATGAATAGTGAACGCATAGAAACAAACAGCACTCAAATCCGACTTCGTTTGACCCCTCAAACAATAGCTCAAAGTTGAGCAAAATTCACGAAAACCCGAAAAACACAGCCGTCACTTAGCTAATTAGGGTTTCTGGAGTGTGGGCTCTGCTGGTGAGGCCCACTGGCCAGCTGGGCGCGCCCTTTCGCGCCCGCCTGCGCGGTCGGGTTTGACCTTGACCCGCCCGCATGAGCAGGCTGGCTTAGCCTGCCTAGGTGGGCGGGGCTAGCCCACCCAGTCTGGGTTAGGCTGGGCCAGAACTAGGCAAAAGCCCAGTTCTGGCCTTTTGGACTATAACTTGAGCTTTGAGCCGATTTCAGATCCGTTTGAAAACATGGTTCGAATGGGACTATCTCAAAAACCCATGTAATCTTTTCTATGCCTTTTGTTATGCAAAATATTCTCATAAATATTTTACAATATATTTGCAACACTTTTGCATCATATGCAATAATCTTTTATAGCATTCCACTAATGCTTATATCGCAAACTTTCTGCGACATTATTTATTCTCATTTAATATAGAATTAATGTCACAAACTCTTTGTGACTTTAATTATTCTCATGCATCCGGGTGCACTCCTCCTGAATCCTTCCTATTACTAAAACGCAAATCCCACTCGGTGTGAGACCCTACAGCCTGACCCTACTACATGTTGGGGATCAAAACCCCTAGACGACAGTGCGCAGCAGGCGTCGCCCCCGTTTCGGCATCATAATTACGTAATTAACACATTGACAAAAGTGTCATCGGGATCACTCTGACTATGTCCGTGATGAATACCGTAGTTATAGTCCCTTCATCATAACTATGTCATTGCATAGCCTAGTGTATGGTAAAGCGTCAACCCTACTAACTAGCACTGGTCAGCATACTTCGGTCTTTGGTATGTCCATGTTGTACTTCCTACAACATACACTGACCGATGTTTAGCACAAACAGCCGCACTGAGCCTGTGACACTAACTTCCCATTAACGGAAGAGACGAATCCTATCTTAGTCACTACTTACCTCGTACGCTTCAAGTGTCACCCAACCTAAGACCTTTCAACGAGTGAAGACTCGAGGCTAGATCATGGATCTAAGTGCCACCTTACACGCACAGGTTCGTACAATGACATTAAGTCTAAAGGACCAACTAGCCTATCAGCATTGGAGAGTTATCAATGACAGTTTAGTTAAAGCTAACCATTCGATAACTCTATTTTGGGTCGTTTAGTGGACTCGTTCTCCTATGAGCACTTGTGCCTTGTCTCAGACTTTGCCAAGTTGAATGATTATGAGATCATCATTACCCTTACGGTTAAGACAAAGACACAATGGTCTGTCGGATGTGCCGATATCATTTTCTCGACACATCTATGACCACGAACATTTTAAGACTTAAGTTTCCATCGGACATTCACTTCCCATAATCTAGATCTCCATCTAGATACATGCATGACCTTACTTTAAGTCTAAGGAAATTATCCAAGTATTAAAAAACATTTTAATCATAGTAGAATATACCATTTATTCGAACAAAATGTTTTCTAGGATAAATTGACTCGATGGTATGTATCTTCCTACACTAAATGGGTTGGGTATCTTGACACTGTTTCGTGATCCGTACCCGTGCATTAACAACTATGATTGAGTAGATTCATTGCTATGATTAGGTTGAACCCTATTGTTAGGCATCATATTTGATGGGAGTGGTGATCCAAGATATTGGCAGCAAACCCATCTAGCTTTTGGGTTTCTTTGAATGTTGGAACTTAACCTATGGAAGGAAACTACAATCGGATCTAGGAATTGACAACCCTAGAACCCTCGAATTGACAACTCTTGGTGGTCGATGAACTCACCCTAGGATAAACCCAACAGTCAAGGGTATTCCATAGCGAGATGTATCACGAGACTGGCATCGATAGTGATCAAGAGATTGACACCGATAAACATGTATGAACTTCATTTCATGCCCAAAGCAGTAGTGGGGATACCGATACCATAGTGATCATTCTCACATTTGTTTTCTCTGTTTTATTTGTTTTCTTTTGTATGGAGTCTTTGGTTGTGTTTTATTGATTGTGACACCATCGCCTTTCACATCCATCGCCATTACGACTTTCCATAATCCACATCCACAATAAAACCCGAAGCCTAACCAACCTAGGAATCGATAGATAATATATCACCGCCTCCATGTGGATTCGACAGAAATATATTGCTCTGACACCCTATCACTTAGGACTGAGGGTGTTCATACCTTTCTGGGGGTGCACATCCTCGTGTCAACAACAAGCTCTCACAAACACACTCAAGGAAGAATAAAAAACAAGGAGACACGGAGAGAATCACTCAACTTCAAGAACAAAACTCCAAGCCCAAATCCCTCGACAAAACTTCAATTGCGGCGGCTCAAGCTCTTCTATACTCCAGATCTGAAATCTTCATTAACCCTAATCATCTAAACCATTAGATTAAATAGGGTTTCCAAACGAAGTCAAACAGATGATCAAAGTCGTCCAAAACAAGACCTGGGCCCTGGTTCGTAGCTCGCCCAAGCGGTAGCTCTGCCGCTGGCAGAAATGATGGGGCGCTTGGCCGAGCGAGGTCATTTCTCGGCCTGAGTGCTTGCCCTGAAATGGCCATGAAATCTCTGTCTTCTTAGCTCGGCCGAGTGATGTCCTTGCTCGGCCCGAGTGACTGTCCATCAAAAGGCATGATCTGTCAGTTGACATAAGCTCGGCCGAGTGCACTTGTCGCTCGGTCGAGCTAACATTGCATGGCCGAGCGGTAGAGTGCTCGGTCGGGTGAAATCCCGTGCTACTTGAACTCTCGTCTTGTGGCACCGGTCCAGTCGAGTGTCGGGCACTGCTCGGCCGAACGATCTGGGTGTGTGATGTATGAGACGAATCACAAAATTTAACATTAGCAACCATTACAGAAGGTCAAAAGCTTGTTGGTGTGAAAATGGGGTTTCAAGGTGAAGAAGAATGCTAAATGGGGAGATAGAAAGACACAATGCAAGGTTACTAGTAGGGGTGGCAAAATGAGCCCGACCCGACCCGACCCGAACCCGGCATCCTTAACCGGGTATGTGTAGGGGCCAATCCGGGTCAAGTAGAATTCGGGTTGACATGACCCGACCCGGATAAAATCCGGTCGGCTATGGGTTTGGCATGTCAACCCGGATGACCCGAATTCGACCTGGTTTACTTTCTTTATATATAAAAAATTTATATAATAACTTCAATACACAGTTGCAAGGGGAGTTGTGCTTATACGATTTGAATTGTTGTCCTCTTCTTTAAGAGGTCTTGGATTCAATTCCCTTTACATACAACGTTTTAGTTAATTTTATTACTTTCGTTAATAAAATGGTAACGTTGATTATACTTGCTTGCTATTATTAGTGCGGTTTAAGCGACGAGTTGCTGGAAATTATGCAACACTTAATAAATTGCCGATGGCTCTTAATAAATAGCCGGATATTGAAAAAGGAGCAGTTGTGTATAAGTCAAATCTTAACCCGACGGGTTAACCCGTACCCGACCTGAAATTTTTTTGGGTCACACGAACCCGACCCAGATTCAATCCGAGTCAGGTTAGGTTTACCCCTATCCGGGTCGGGTCGAATCTGACCCGACCCGAACCCGAAGCCACCCGACCCGTTTGCCACCCATAGTTAATAGTCAATGGCTATAGCCAATGTATCACCATCGCCTATGGCAAAGTGCATGTAACATATGTGAGGACACATGGTCAAGTTGGGGATATTTTTATATCAAGTATGACACTTTTAGCAAATTGAGAATGATGCTGGGAGTTATGAGGAATTAAGTCGAAAGGAGGGTTTGAAAATATATACTAAATTCGAAGTATGCGACTCTTGATTAAGTGACATTTGGTTAGTTCGTCTATATGACTATTGGTTATGTGACTTTTGCTTAGTTCATGGTAGTGAATCTTGGTCATATGACTCTTGATTATTTTATACATATGATATGTACCAATGAGTCGTATAAATACCTACGCAAGGGGTAAGGGCCAAAATTGACTAGAATGTTGTGAATAGGCCCATCGGGCCCATTGGGTATACACCCATCATTGAAAAGCTACATATATAAGGGCAGGGGCTCCTAACCCCTTACACCTTTTGCCTTACGATTCTCCCTTCATAACACATAATTAGCACGAATTTGCTCGGTGGAAGAAGGCGACGGCTCTCAAGGAGGAGTTCATCCCCAACGTCAAGAAGATCTTAGTCTTCTCAACGGAGAGCGTAAATGGCATCCTTCATCGACCGTCGTTTAGATTCCATAACTGAATCTAGAAAATAAAAATCAAACTTTTTTAGATCTAAACTTGCTTTTCCTGTAAATCTGCATGTTTTAGATCGCGTAGTTCATAACCACGGTAAAAATCAATTTTTTCAGATCCGCATGTCTAAAAACTTTTAAAATTTGTTTTTTAATGATCCATGGCCGCGCCCTGAAGGCGCGGCGGCCGTGCCTCTGTGCACGGCGGCCTCCGCGGGCCCTCCCTAGGGGTTTTCGAAACCCTAACCCTTAAGGGGCTAATTTTTTGGGGAGGCCCATTAACCCTATTTTGGTTGTTTTCATGACCCAAAAGCCTAGAAATTAGCTCATTTTCACATAATTTTCCTTTTTATTTGGGCTTTTCCAAGGCCCAATAATCAAAGAAATATTAAATTGTGATAGGGTTGGACGGAAAAATAAATAAAAATGAAAATGGATCATAATTAAAAACTTTAAAATATTTTCTTTAGCACGCACTTCACTTTTTTTAGATTATTTCTTAATCTATGCATGTGATGTCATATATCTGTATGTTTGTATTTGTATATAATATCTGCGTGGATGTGCTATTAGAACTATGTTTTTAGGGATCAGCTGGGTTTCCGACACTTTTACCTTTTTCTGCAATTTTTTTTCATTTTGAGAGAACTTGTATGTGAGGTTAAATGTAAAAGTCAAAGCTGAAGGACCACCCCATGGAGATGAAGGCGCTTGCATAAAGAGAAAAGGGCTTTTCTTAAAGTTCCCAAGTTGTCTTTATTTTAAGCACTTTTTAATTTATGGGATGTATCTTCGGACTTTCTCTTTTTTTAGTGCTCGGCTGGCTGATCCCGATAGTTCTAAATTAATTTTTTGCTCATATTAAATGCGTGGATGCTTTACTTTAATAGTCGAATAATTCAAGTTATTTTTATATTACTAAATTGCACAGATGGCTATACTTGCTAATGTTGATTTCTCGGTCCTGAAGACCGATTGATCGAACTACTTGAGTTGGCAGTTGGACCTGAAGTTCTATCTGCGTTCTCATAGGTTCAATCTAACACCCACAGCAAAGGTAACAACCAGTACTGCCACAGTTGAAAAGGATGTTTCTATAAAAACCCCCTAATGCAGAAGAAGTTTCCGATATACTTAAGGCGAAAGCCATTATTTATATCAGGAGACACTTAGACTTGACCCTGAAGGACGAGTATCTTACTGTAGATGATCCCTATGAGCTGTGGAACGCACTTGAGGATAGGTACAGACATCAAAGTGATGTCATACTCCCTCTTGCGCAGTACGAGTGGACTCACCTCCGCATACAGGATTACAAATCGGTAGCGGAGTATAACTCAGTATTATTCCAAATCACCTCACGCCTGAAGTTTTGTGGTGAGAATGTGACTGAGAGGATGTTGCTAGAGAAGACGTTTACGTCTTTTCATGAGAAGGACATGATTCTCATGCAACAGTACCGTGAAATAAAGTTCACAAAGTACTCCGACCCACTCTCATGCCTACTAATGGCTGAACAGAACAGAGAGTTGTTGATTTCCACTCACAATCTACGCCTCTGGCTCCGCTCCATTTCCGCCTCCTGCAGAGGCACATTTCCCGTCTTCCCAGAAGAAGAAGACGGATAAGAAGGCAAAGTTTCAGAAATGGAAAGAATCGAAGTAGCGGAAAAAGGCTACTCCTTAGAACCAGAAGATCGTGGCAAATAAGCAACAGCAGACGCCTAATAAAGGTGGTCCTACCAAGAAAAACTGGGAGGATACATGCTCTAGATGCGGAATGACTGGCCATTGATCCAGAAACTGCCGCACAGCCAGACACCGACATGATCTCTACCAAGCAAGTCTCAAGCCTCACGCTGAGACTAACTCAAAGAGATGGGGTAGTATTACCAGCTACTACATGGAATCCATAAGATTTCATGAATGACGACACTATGTAGTCATGGACCATCTGTATCTTATTTTCTAGCACTTACTTTATGTCTTTCTATTCCATGTTAGCTACTTTGTTGGTAAGCTTTTAAAACATTAATGAAAGTATTCTTTTTTTCGTAGTATTTATTGAATGCTTTTCATTTTTTAGATATGGAATCAATATGCCTAGTGTACAGTGCGTCAACGCACTCCATTCTTTAATGTATAGACTACTTTACGAGCATCGGTAATTACTCTGGTACATTGAGAACAATCTCAGGACCAGCCAACATAATTGAAGGATCAGGGGAATCAATCATTTTGCTCCCCAATAACACACACATTAAACTTAGGGATGCGATATACTCACCTAAATCAATCTGAAACCTTCTAAGTTTTAAAGATATCTGTTTAAACGGGTATCACTTAAAGACGGTCGAGGATAATAGAAAAGAATACTTGCATGTAACGTCATTTACAAATGGAATAAAAACCAGTGTGGAACGTATCGAGGGACTCCCCACGTGGCTCTACCAATCAAGTATTCACTCTCCAGAAGTATATATGACGGAGCACCTGCAGTGCCTTCAAATACCAGAATTCCAACTATGGCATAGTAGACTGGGACACCCTGGATCTGTTATGATGCACCGCATCATAAAAAGCTCAAGGGGTATAAATTTGAAGAACCTGAAGATTCTTCATAAAGGAATTTTCCCATGTCCAACCTGTTACAAGGGTAAACTAATAACAAAACCCTCTCCATTTAAAGTGGACTTGGAGTCTCCTAGCTTTCTGGAGAGAATCCATTGGGACATTTGTGGGCCTATACACCCATTAAGTGGTCCTTTTAGGTACTTTATGGTCCTGATAGACGCATCTACTAAGTGGTCACACGTGTGTCTACTGTCAACTTGTAACTTGGTATTTTCTAAGCTCTTAGCTCAGATAATCAAGTTGCGGGCCCACTTCCTCGATCACCAGATAAAGAAACTTCGTCTGGATAATGCGGGAGAGTTTACATCACAAGTTTTCTAGACTATTGCCAAGCATTGGGCATTGAAGTCGAACATCCTGTAGCACATGTTCACACCCAGAATGGGTTGGCAGAATCTTTGATAAAGAGACTGCAATGGATTGCTCGTCCATTACTACTTCAATCCCAGTTGCCAGTAAATGCATGTGGTCATGCAATATTGCATGCTGCATCTTTAATAAAATATAGACCTTCTGGAGGTCAGTCATCTTCTCTTATTTCGAGTACACCAATTGTATCACATTTGAGAATATTTGGGTGTGCAGTATACGTCCACATAGCACCACCACAAAGGACAAAGATGGGTCCACAACATTGCCTAGGCATTTATGTTGGGTTTGACACACCCTCCATAATAAGATTCCTAGAACCCCTTATAGGAGACGTTTTCAAGACACGTCTAGAAGACTGTGAATTTGATGAAACATCATATTCAAGACTATGCTTACAAACCATGAAGCCTGAAGCTTAAGAGAGTATCTATTGGGATACACAGAAATTAAGTCACTTTGATCCGCCCACAAGCCAGTGTGAGGAGGATGTCCTGAAGATTCTCCATATCCAAAACACGGCCCATCTCTTACCGGACAAATTTACTGACAAAAAGATTGTTAGATCACACGTCCCTGCTGTTAACACTCCAGCTAGGATTGACATACCGCAAAATGGATGCAATCCGACTACAGCAGAGATGGTTGTACCTCTTAAAAAGAGAGGACGACCACTGGGATCCAAGGATCAAGTCCCTCGAAAGAGAAGGACCCTTGGCAATGGTCAAACAATACCACCACAGGATGCTACTATAAGCACTCCTCCACCATCTCTTCCAAACTCTCAAAGAGAGGAAAAACCGGGAGAAAATGAAGTCTCGATACACTATGTATGAACTGGGGAGCATTGTGACAGAAAGAGCACCATTATAGATGACACTTTTGCGTGCAATATTGCCATCAACGTCGCGGACTGCAACGATGATATTGAACCACACTCTCTGACAGAATGTCAAAGCAGAGATGATTGGCTGAAGTGGAAAGCGACAATATGAGTGGAGTTGGACTCACTTACAAAACGCAAGGTCTTCTGACCAATTGTCCAGACAACAAAATGTATAAATCCTGTGGGTTATAAATGGGTATTTGTTAGAAAAAGAAATGAACAGAACGAGATCGTTCGCTACAAAGCAAGGTTTGTAGCATATGGTTTTACCCAACGTCCAGGGGTGGATTTTGACGCCACATACTCACCGGCCATAGATGCGATCACCTTTCGATTCCTTATTTGCTTAACATCTCAAAAAGGTCTGGATATGCAGTTTATGGACGTCATGAATGCATATCTATACGGCAATTTAGACCGGGACATCTTTATGAGATTACCTGACGGTTTTCTTTAACTACAACACTAAAAGAGAGACAACGTGACGTCTACTCAGTGAAACTACAAAGATCATTATATGGTCTGAAACAATCTGGAAGGATTTGGTATAACAGACTGAGCGAATTCCTTGTGAAGCAAGGTTTCACAAATGACCCAGTCTGTCCTTGCATCTTTATTAGAGCAAAGGTAACATGATTTGTCATTATAGCCGTCTATGTGGACAACCTGAACCTCATCGGATCTCTTGGAAAGATCACTGAGATTTCTAGAAGCTTGACAGAAACTTTCGAGATGAAAGACATCGGAAAGACAAAGTTCTGTTTAGGTCTTCAAATAGAGCATCTAAACGATGGGATCCTGTCACATCAGTCAACTTATACATTGAACTTACTGAAAAAGTTTCAAATGGATAAGTGCCACCCCTCAGTACCCCTATGGTCGTGAGATCATTGGATATACATAAAGACCCCTTCCGGCCACTGGAAGAGGGGGAGGAAGTACTAGGCCCTGAAGTGCCTTATTTAAGTGCTATTGGTGCACTCCCTTACTTGGCAAACTGCACTCGCCCTGACATAGCATTTGCAGTTAACTTACTAGCCAGGTATATTGCTGCACCTACACAGCGGCACTGTACCGGAGTAAAGAATCTTCTGTGCTACCTCCAAGGGCATAGACTTAGGTCTATTTTACAGAAAAGGGGCAACAACATGTTTGGTTGGTTATGCTGATGCCGGTTACAGATCCGACCCTCATACAGAGAAGTCTCAGACCGGATATATGTTCACTTATTGCGGCACTGCCATATCTTAGATATATGTAAAGCAGACCATGCCGACCATCTCATCCACACATTCAGAACTTCTAGCAATCCATAAAGCAAGCAAAGAGAGCTTCTGACTACGTTCTGTGATCCAGCACATTCTCACCTCTACCGGCCTGGAGCCCAGCTTTCTTGAGCCTACTACTATCTATGAAAATAATGCAGCATGTATTACCCAGCTACAGAACTGCTACATCAAAGGCGACAAGACGAAGCATATCTCTCCCAAGTTTTTCTGGACGCACGACCTTCAGAAGCAAAAGCAGATTGACGTATAGAAGATCCAATCTTGTAATAACTTGGCAGATTTGCTTACCAAATCCCTGCCGACTAGTATCTTTGAGAAACTTGTAAGTGAGATTGAGATGAGGAGAGTGAGTAAATGTAAACTGGGTTAGGATGAGAGAACTATGAATGCATAGATACATAGGAGACTGATGTATAGATTCATATGAAATCTGCAAGCCTGAAGCTTGGTCAGATAAGGGGGAGTCAACAGTAGCGTTGTACGCTTTTCCATTGGCTATTGGTTTTTTCCCACATGGTTTTCCATAGTCAAGGTTTTGACGATGCAACCTCGTTGACACGGGATCCTAAAGTATCCACCCCTAGACACATCCCTTGAACATGTGAAGTTATGGAGAAACTGTTCTTTATTTAACAAGGCAGTTATCCTAACTTGGATCTTGAAGAATCCACCTCTTATTTCATGATTGGTTGGATAAGGGGAAGTGTTGTGAATAGGACCATCGGGCCCATTGGGTATCCACCCATCATTGAAAAGCTATATATACGAGGACAGTGAGCTCCTAACCCCTTACACCTTTTACCTTACGATTCTTTCTTCGTAACATATAAAACTTTTTAGTATTCTTCCTCGTCAACATTATCTCTAGAAATTCATCTTCATAATATATTCCACCAGGGCTAATAGAATTTCATGTTGGCCTTTCTGATGGGAACACCCCTAAGTGGTTTTGATGATGAGCACACCAAATGATATTAGTGTATTAACTACACTACATCTAAAGTGTGTATATGCATTGATCAGTTATTCTATATCCATGAAGTACAAATGCAGACTTAGAAGCCATGATCGGAAGTCTACTTACGAGCCAAGAAATGAAGCATATGATGGCTCAACACTACGAAGCAAATGAAGACTTAAGATCAAGATAAGATGGCTCAAGTCAAAGATCGAAGAACGAGAGCTAAAGATGTGTGTATTAGTAAGTTGTGTATTTAGAATGTAAAAGCCAAATGAATATTCTATACACACGCACACACACAAAATGATTTTCGAAAATGTTTTTTAAACTTGTTTTAAACTTATTTGAAAGCATAATTTTCATAGAAGCCAAGTTTCAACGTGTAGTCAACTACAAATACCCAGAGTTCTCTACAATGATTTCTTCCTTCTCCCTGAAAAGATACTCTGGGAGTCGACTACCAATATGAAGGAGTCGACTACTAGTGTAACAGATTTTCTCAGAAACTACTCTGGGAGTCGACTACCAACCTTAGGGAGTCGACTACCAGCTGTGCGATTTGACTTCCTTGATTGCCTCTCCCATTTATTATTTGCTTGATTTTTGGGCTAAATTCAAATCATTTTGAAATTCAAAATCCTCTCTTAAACACTATAAATAGAGAACCATATGAGAACTTTTTTTCCTAAGAAATTCATTCTTGAGCAAAGTTATAATTCTCTCAAAAAGTTCTCAAAGTTCTCAAGCTCCCAAAGTTCTTCAGTTTTTCTAAAGGCTAAGTTTTTAATTCTTTTGTGCTTAATTTCGTAATTATTTTCTCTGATCATTTCTAGCCTTTATAACTTGGTTTGATCTCCAAAGCTCATAGCTTTTCTTCTTGAGATTCTAACATCAAGTTTTTCTTTTTGATCTTTGTGTTCTTAACTTTTATATTTCTTTCAAAGATCAAAATCTTGATCATTGATCTCTAAAGCCCAAGTGCATATTTTAGAAGATCATTTTCAAGACTACCTTTTTTGAATTACTTGTTTTTTATCTCCAAAGCTAAAAGCTTTTTATATTGAGATTCAAAATACAAGTATTTCTTTTTAATCTTTGCGTTTTATAATTATATTCTTTCAAAGATTAAAAAGACTTGATCTTTGATCTCTAAAAGCCCAAATGCATTTTTTTAGAAGATCAATTTTCAAGATAACTCCTTTGATCAAATTTGTGCTCATCTATATCCTTTAATTTGATCAAGAGTTTTCCGATTTTCGTTAAGCCACATATACACAAATATATTCTTTTGGCTTTAGGAAATCTTGTAATTAATTTCATATTTGTTGCAAGTCTTTGAAGAAGACTTTGAATTGTAATTTCCCGTGTTATAAGGGAATAGTGGAAATCCTAGACAAGTCTAGGTGTTGTGATTGGAAATCCTGGTCAAGGCTAGGTCGTTGGAAATCCTAACGAGTGAAGTTAGGTACTTGTATTGCTAAAGCAATAGTGGAAAATCTAGTACCGGATTGGTCGGGGACTGGACGTACCCGGGTTGCAGGGAACCAGGATAAAATCGCTTGTCTCTGCGTTTGTTTTTCTGTGATTGTTTATATTTCTTGTACAAGCATTTTTTATTTGCTAATCTTATATCTTTGTAATTCCTTGTTCATTTATTATTGCAAAGATTATTTAATTCCGCTGTGTAAAGATCTCTTTGTAAAGATCTCTTATCTGATTGTAATCTTATCTCTTTCATATTATTTGTAAGATTATTTTGTTGATTAAGAACCAAGCGTAGATCACTCTACTTGGTTTCTTAGGCAACATTAGAAGGTTGTTAATTGTGCTAATCAACGAACGAAAAATTTTAATATTTGAACACCACTATTCAACCCCCCATTCTAGTGTTGTTTGCCATCCACAGGATCCAACACTTGGTATCAGAGCGAGGTATCGAGATGGCATCAACAATGGTAGCATCTGCCCTCCAACGATTTGATGGAACAAATTATGCGGATTGGAGAAAGAGGATGTTGAGAGACATTGAATCCCTTGGACATATGGCTTGGAGTTTCATCGAGTTCCCGTACATCAAGCCTACCACTCCCACATCCCAATGGACAAACCGAGACGTAGACAGAGCCGTTCTTCACTCTAAGGTAATGAGTTTATTATTATTTAATATTGATGATTTTATTTTTGAGTACATTTCAGAGATCACTACGGCATTTCAAATATGGAGCTTGCTTAAAGCCAAGTATGGAAAGGAGATTGTTGAAGACAAATGGGTTTTTGACACCACCAACCCCAATGAAGAAGAGAGCCAATTTAACGAAGAAGAGAACGATTCAAAGTCGGATGACTCAAGTGATGAAGAAGAAGAAGAGCAACCCACAAATCATATGTGCATGATGGCTTATCAAGACAATAAGGAAAAGGTATGTGAATCTAGTTCTAATGATGAAAATGATTTTGACATTGCTAGTGCATATGAAAATTTGTATATAGAATACGGAAGATTGACAAAGAAATACAAAAGTTTAAATAATAAGTATAAAGCCTTGCATAATGACCATGATGATTTATCTAGCAAACATGATAACTTATTGAATGATTATGATGATTTGAAAAATAATTGTAGTAGTTCAAATATTTCACTACATGATCATAATTGCTTGAAGGACAAGTTTGATTCTTTATTGAGTGATCATTATTCTTTGAAAAATGAGCATGCTATTTATATTTCTAGCTTAAATGATAAAATTGAGATGCTTGAAAATGTTTTGAGCACGAGTAAGCTTAAACACAAAGAATTACTTCTTAAGCTTGATGAGTTTAAGACGAATCTAAGTGCGAAGGCCACTCATCCACAAAAGCATGTTTCCACAACACAAAATAAAAATGTTCATGCTTCTACCTCTAGTGATATTTGTAGAAATGTAAATGCTGTGCATGCCAGTGTTAAAAAGTATGCTTTTATGTATGGTAAAAATGCTAGACACAATAATGCAACTCATACTTCACATGATCCACATGTTATACATAATGCACACAATAAACCTCATGTTATATCCCATAACACGGCACACAAAAATGTTGTACACAATTTACATCAAAGATCACATTTTGTACACAAACCTCACAATGTACACAATATTAGAAATAATATGATATGGGTGCCTAAACACTTATGCTTGCATGATAAAAATATTTATGTTCATAATTTGATTAGAAGCGTGCATGGATTTATAATGATTCATTTGTGCATAGGAAATCAAATTCAAATCGAATGTGGGTTCCTAATGGATAGTTTTATCTGAACCTTTAATTTTGGGTATCTATGTGCTTACATGATTATTCTGTTGATACCCTTGTATAGAATGATGAAATACATTTTTTTGAATCTATCATGCTTATGTATTCATGCCTATAATTTTTTCTTGTTGATATTAGAACGTTAAAATAGAATTAATTATAATTGAATATAATGTTATATTCTTTAATGCAGGAATTAAATATGATTTATGACTAACCCCACGGACCCTAAAAATAATGGGTATCAAAAAGTATTATTTTTCAGGTAATACTTACAAATTGGAGCCAACCCCTTCAACGTCTTGATTTTCAAAGAATGTCACTCAAAGAAGAAGATTGACATTTGATATGCTCATTTGTAAGGGGGCTAAAAGTTGGAATTATGAAATTTTATTCAGACTTATAGTCACATGCATCATGTTTATTATTCTAACACGTGATATTTTCAACACTTGATATATGAAAATTTAATTGATGACATGATATAATTTTTATTCAACACATAAGAGATCGTATAAATGATACATGTTATCACATACTTATGGCACATCATCTCTAGTGTGTGAATTATCATGATATGCTATTAGTCACACAAATTGATTAATTTGTGGATTTATTTCCATGTGCTTCATTATTATATCTTATTTGAATAAAATAGTTAGTTTAACATAATTGAGTCTACTCTTTATTGAATATCAATTAATCGTAAGATATTATGGCTCAATTGTAATATTTGATGCATCTCAATGCTCATGCTATTATTTAGATATCCATTTCAATACTTGGTGATATCTTGGATATTTTTTGTCACACCTTGTTAATATATAAAAATTATTAATTGATGTATATTTACTGATTCATTTTTTGTGAATATCATACCCATAGAAATCATCTCATTGCAAAATATTTGATGTGAACATTATTTATGATATTATTCTTGAGTATACTTTGCATTTGATAAGTTGGAATATGGTATATTGAAATCATGGACAAATGATCATAACATATTCCTAAAATGCTAAGACATGCATATGTTGATATGTGACATCCATGAAAATATTTTGAGTTAAGATTATTTTGTGATATCTTGTGCTATAACTCTTTTGGAGTTCATCTCTTAACAGTCACATATATGCTTGATTGCATTTATGATTGACACGCGCATACATCTATAGTAATGCCTACTTTTAGATACAATGTCATAGAATTCATGATAGAAAAATTCTCTAAATGACACAACATGTTCACATTTCACTTTTTCACATTTCTTGCTTATGCAATTAATTTTGTGAAATATGACCATTGATAACATATGAATCCATGCCTATTATCTTTTATCTATACGTGGTATTAATATAACACTTGGTATCATGCTTTCTATTAAAATCAATGAATGCTTGGATAATTATTTATGACTCAAAAGATTTTTTAAAAAAATGCTATTGAGTCATCCTTAATGAATAATATTTCATTTGTTCATGGAAAGTAAAAGATTGTATTATACTTGGTTGTTATGCATTCTTTATGCATGATATTTGATTTTATGCATATGATAAGATCATAAATACTTTTTATGTTAGAAATTGTATATTGGAATTGAATATTCTTATTAACTACAATTGTTGTTGTTGTTGTTTGGATATATTCTATGTTTAAATGTTGCTTGCTATTAATGCCCGGATAGTAACACCTCCATGAGATTAATGCATCATTATAGAATAAGTATGATTTCTTTCAATTCATGCTTCAATTTAAGTTAAATTGAAATATTGCATAAAGGGGATATTGAGACATTTTATGTCATTGAATAATTGAATGTTGCATGCTATGAATGTTTCAGACATGTTATTTATTAAATATCTCTTTTACATAGTGTGCATATTATTCTCTCCATGTAATTGATTTTTCACACTTGGTGTCACGAATATTTTTAAAACTTGTATTATATTCATATCACACTTTTTGATGTGACAAAGAGGGAGAAAAGTACAATGCATATAAAATCATGTTTCATGGTAAAATGATATTGTTCCACACTTGAAAAGGAACTATAATATGAATATGTACACATTTCTTCTTATTGCTAACCAGCCTTAATGCAGGGGAAGTAACCTCTCTATAGCAATCATGCTCATGCATTTCTGCAGGGGGAGCGTAAGTTATTTTTGTTGTCATATTATATTTTCAATATTTTATATCATTTGTTGTCATCACCAAATGATGTCAGTGGTTTTGATGGTTGATCTTTGATGGAATGTTTTATGTCATCTTTTTGAATGATGACAAGGGGGAGAAAAAGACTGAAATGCAAAAATGATATTGAATACTTTTATTATGCTAACCGGCTTTGATGCAGGAGGAGTACTGCATCTAAGCAGGGGGAGTAAGTGATTCTATTGTATCATTATTATTTAACTTCATTTTTTCATTTGGTGTCATCATCAAAAATGGGGAGAGTGATGGGAACACCCCTAAGTGGTTTTGATGATGAGCACACCAAATGATATTAGTGTATTAACTACACTACATCTAAAGTGTGTATATGCATTGATCAGTTATTCTATATCCATGAAGTACAAATGCAGACTTAGAAGCCATGATCGGAAGTCTACTTACGAGCCAAGAAATGAAGCATATGATGGCGCAACACTACGAAGCATATGAAGACTTAAGATCAAGATAAGATGGCTTAAGTCAAAGATCGAAGAACGAGAGCTAAAGATTTGTGTATTAGTAAGTTGTGTATTTAGAATGTAAAAGCCAAATGAATATTCTATACACACGTACATACACAAAATGATTTTCGAAAATGTTTTTTAAACTTGTTTTAAACTTATTTGAAAGCATAATTTTCATAGAAGCCAAGTTTCAACGTGTAGTCAACTACAAATACCCAGAGTTCTCTACAATGATTTCTGCCTTCTCCCTGAAAAGATACTATGGGAGTCGACTACCAATATGAGGGAGTCGACTACCAGTGTAACAGATTTTCTCAGAAACTACTCTAGGAGTCGACTACCAACCTTAGGGAGTCGACTACCAGCTGTGCGATTTGACTTCCTTGATTGCCTCTTCCATTTATTATATGCTTGATTTTTGGGCAAATTCAAATCATTTTGAAATTCAAAATCCTCTCTTAAACACTATAAATAGAGAACCATATGAGAACTTTTTTTCCTAAGAAATTCATTCTTGAGCAAAGTTATAATTCTCTCAAAAAGTTCTCAAAGTTCTCAAGCTCTCAAAGTTCTTCAGTTTTTCTAAAGGCTAAGTTTTTAATTCTTTTGTGCTTAATTTCGCAATTATTTTCTCTGATCATTTCTAGCCTTTATAACTTGGTTTGATCTCCAAAGCTCATAGCTTTTCTTCTTGAGATTCTAACATCAAGTTTTTCTTTTTGATCTCTGTGTTCTTAACTTTTATATTTCTTTCAAAGATCAAAATCTTGATCATTGATCTCTAAAGCCCAAGTGCATATTTTAGAAGATCATTTTCAAGACTACCTTTTTTTGAATTACTTGTTTTTGATCTCCAAAGCTAAAAGCTTTTTATATTGAGATTCAAAATACAAGTCTTTCTTTTTAATCTTTGCGTTTTATAATTATATTCTTTCAAAGATTAAAAAGACGTGATCTTTGATCTCTAAAAGCCAAATGCATTTTTTTTAGAAGATCAATTTTCAAGATAACTCCTTTGATCAAATTTGTGCTCATCTATATCCTTTA